>VDFB02252616.1:41092028-41692028 GCA_007258455.2 Sequoia sempervirens | reverse complement strand
AACTAGATCATGCAAAAATAATCTTTAGCTCCATTTGCCCCATTTGCTTCATCCATTTTTGGATCATAGTTAGCTCACAACAAGACTGAATTTTTGATGTTTCAATATAGTCCCATTTCTATGGATTCACAAAGAGTGGAAACAAATTAAACATGAGGAGATTACTAGATATCTTGATATTCCTTTTGGTGTAGAGTTCTCTCTTTTTGATGTGTGGAACAAGTTCCTAAATAGACTTAAGAAAATTTTATTTAATTGGAGCAATAAGTTTTTATCATTGGCTAGTAAAATTCAAATTACCAATAAAAATTTTATTGCCACCCATGTTTATTTATTATCTTGTTGGATGCCATCTAAAAATATATATGAATATTTGAACAAATTGATTAGAAAATTTCTTTGTTCTAGAAATGGGATGGCAATGTTGGTTTTATTGCTTCTTCTTGATCCCATTGCATTCAACCGAGACATAAGGGTGGATTAGGAATCATTAACCCCAAAAACCAAGGGTTATGTCTTGCTATGAAGTGGATTATTAGAGTTGATAAAGGGAATGAACCATGGAAAATCCTTGTTCGTAACCAAATTATTCAAGCTGAAACAAACAAAAAATGGCAGTTAAATAGTTGGTTTGATAAAATCATTATGTCTCCCTTTTTCAAAATCAAGGCTTCCTTTCCTTTACAATCCATTTGGAAAGCTTAGAACCAAGTTTGTCAATTTCTCCAATGGAATGATTCCTCTCTAAAACATGGATTCAACTTTACTTCATCATCAATTTGGTGGAATAAACTTGTTAATTACCATAATCAACTACTTGTTATATATTTTATTAAAAATTCTTATTATATGTATAAGAAAGGTGTTTAACAATTTGAAGATATTTGAGATTTTAATTATTTTGATGGGTTTCATGGCTGAAAATCAAAGAATGGTATGGGTTGAATGTCAAGTACAAAGAATTTATGATATATGTGCAATCATTAGTTCCTCTTAAGTTATCTATGAAAATTTGTACTCTTAAGGAATGCAATCCTTTTAAATATTGGAAATGGCTATCTTCTACTCATTTCAATTATCTCTCATTAAAGAAAATCTATCTTAATTCCTTGCTTCATTGGAATATCATTCCTCACCTCAATCACAAATGGAAATGCATATTTATCTCCAAAATGTGGACCAAAATAAGTACACAAATATGGAAATCAAAAACTAATGCAGAGACACAATTGTTGGCTTGGAAAGTTTTACATCATAAACTACCTATTGGAGATAGATTGAAACACATTATGGTTTAAAGCCATTTACTTTTATTTATGCACTAAAAATATGAATTGGGATTGCTCTCCTATTAAAAAACAATGGAATGTTATTTTTAAAAATAAGTTATATTTTTCATCATAAGTTGAACTGGAAAGAAGCTCTCTTTGGTTTTGGCTTTCATTTAATGTGATTGTTGATTCAATCAAACAAGTTATTTTACATAATATTTGGAAGGCCAAGTGTAATGATGTGGTTTCAAGCAACTATTTTCAAGAAATTGGTATTCTAATGCTTTACTCTGACATAGTTTTTTAGGTTTCTTTTTTGTTTTCACAGCTTCAAAATTCATCCAAGAAAAATGTTATTTCTTTGGTTCAACTTCGACAAATTCAAGATCAATTTAATCATCTTTAGAACAACTACAATCTAGACCTATTTAAAGTGTTTCAGCTCAAGTATTAACTCCTTGTTTCTTTTGGTGTTTGTCATATGTTTGGTCATTGCAATTTTAAAATTTTGTATTGTAAATCTGTTTCAATTACATATTGGTAGCTTCTATTCTTCGTACTTCTATTTTTTTGGGCCTACTATTTTTAGCTCTTATTTTTAAAGAAAGAACTGTTTTTTAAACTATTATTATAAATTGGTTATTTTTTTGAAACAAAGGGTAAAAACTTTATTGGAAATTAGAGAGCATTACAATAAAACCAAGGGGATAGCCCCTGTGAAAGTGGAATAACCCAAAAGCGAAAAAAAAAATCAACTATCCCTGTATCCTCCTCATCCTCCTCAAAGAATCGGTCCAAATCCGGATGCAACTCAGGGTTAATCTGATCCCAATCCTCAACCTTCCAACTGCTATCATGCTCAAAGGCCTATTTAGCCAAACAATCGGCAACACAATTCCACTCCGTCGGGATGTGAACAAAGGATGCCTCAACCACCGAAGCCAACTACCAATTTATATCAGATATTTTCCGCTCATTCAACAGATTAATCAAGATTTGTGAATCAACTTCACATATAACCTTCCGCCATCCCAAAGCAAGGGCCCTCTCAATAGCATAAAGAATCACCAGACCCTCCATGAAGTTAACAGTCTTCACCCCCTCATGAATAGAGAATAGAAAAATCACCGACCCAGCTGAGTCCCTACCAACTCCACCAATCCCAGCAGGCCCTGGATTTCCCCTAGAAGATCCATCTATATTGATCTTTAAAAAACCATTTGGAGGAGGTAACCATCTTCCAACCCGTTGAACTCTCTTTTTCTGAAGCCTGCAGTTCCTGGAGCTAACAAAAGAGGAATGAATTTCTTGGAGACCCAGTTTGTCCACCAACTCAGCATTACCTCTCTCCAAGGGGAAAACCACATCACACTTAGCCACCACAAACTCTTGCACCATTCCTAACATACGCAACCACACTTGCCGACCCACCAACTTCTGATCACGAAAAATTCGGCGGTTCCGCTCAAGCCAAATCTTCCAAAGCAAAAAGCTAGGACCCACGTACCAGATATCCTGCAAGAAGGAAGCTATAGAGGGAGGTCTTCCCATACTATCCCAGAATTCAACCAAAGAACAAGCATGAATACAAGGAAGCTTCCACACCTCCCACAACCAATGCCAAAGTTGCACAACAAAGGGGCAATGGAAGAACAAATGTGAAGAATCATCTTCCGCGAACCCACACAAGACACAAATCGAAGGACCCTGGAAACCTCGTTTACGAATGTTATCCCAAGTCAAGCACCTATTCCATGCCACAGTCCAAACAAAGCAATTGCATTTTGGCCATGAGAGCTTATTCCACACCATTTTCCACCAATGAACCTCCACCCCAGTCAACTTCTGAGCCAATAGCACCTGATAACCAGAAGCAACAGAATAAACCCCCTTAGGATTATGGGTCCAAGCAAAAATATCCTCTTCTAGAAGAGAACTACAACTCCTACTGCAAAGAATCTTGTGAAGCTCAGTACATTCATCCGCACGTCCCGAATCTGGCCACTCCGCAGGATCCTTCCACCGAGCCACCTCCAACTGACCAAAAGAAGCGATAGACTTGAAGTCACTCACCCTAGACCAGCCAGCCTTGAGCAATCGCTGGCACAAAGGAAGCAAGTTGGGGAACTGAGAAGTCAGTGGAAGGAAACCATCCCAAGAATCTGACCAGAAAAGAGCATCAATGCCCCTTCTGCAAATCCAGAATAAACCGTCCTTGATGAGCTTCGCACCCTTCTGAAGAGTATTCCAAATCACCAATCCTTTCCCCTCAAGAGGGTAACGAGGGAGATCATGTCGAGGAATCCCCGGGAAATACTTATGAGATAAAATTTTGGCCCTTAGTTGATCCTGCTCCACACACCATCTCCAGAATAGCTTAGCAGCCATAGCCACTCCGGACAACGCAGATTGGTGAAGACCAAGACCACCAAATTGCATTGGGCTACACACAACATCCCACCTAACCAGGCTCCACTTTGAAGACGATAAACTTCTAGCCCATAAGAACTACCTTTCAAGGGAATCCAACTCCCTAAGAAAACCCATTAGAGCCACCTGAAGCATACAATGGTCGGTAGGGAGAGCCTGCACCACAAACTTCAAAAGTTGAACCCGCCCGGCAAATGACAACCATCTATGGGTCCAATGATTAACTTTTGCACGGAGCTTATCAATAATATTCTGTCAGGAACCCTTGGGAAGTCGGTGAACTGAAATTGGTATACCCAGATAAGTCAAAGGGAGAACTCCAATTTGAAACCTCAAGATATTAGCAATTCTTCTCTGAATGGGGGCTAGCGTATTGAAGAAGAAGATGGAAGATTTCTCCTCATTAATCAATTGCCCCAAAGCAGCTAGATAAACGTCTAGCACATGCCTCAAATTGGTAGCTTCCCGAACAGTGGCCAACCCCATCAAGGCAGTATCATCAACAAACTATAAGTGAGAATGTGGGGAAAAATCTCTGCCCCATCGCCATCCCTGAATGATGCCAAGCTCCACATTTCTTTTCAACAAACGTCCAAGACCTTCCACAAGAAGCAGAAAAAGATACGGAGAAAGAGGATCCCCCTGGCGCAAACCTCTAGAAGCGCCAAAAAGATCAGAATGATCTCCATTTATCAGGACCGAGAAGGAAACTGACGTGACACAACTCATGACCCATTGGATCCACTCCTCATCAAAGCCAAAAGAAACAAGGATCTTCTGCAGGAAAGACCATCTAACCCTGTCATAAGCCTTTGCCATATCCAGCTTAATGAACATGGCCTTCTCATGGGAGTTGTCCATGGAATGGATGGTCTCCGTAGCAATGACAACCCCGTCAAGAATTTGACGGCACGCCACAAAACCACTCTGCTCCTCCGAAATCAACACTTTAAGCCACTTCTTCAACCTCTCATCCATTAACTTGGATATGATTTTATAAGCCACATTGCAGAGAGAGATAGGTCGGAATTGAGATAACCTATGAGCCCCTTCACACTTGGGGATGAGAGCAAGGAAGGTGGAATTCAGGGCATGAAGCATTTGCTTATTCCTTTGGGACTCATGAACAACCGCCAGAAGATCCAACTGAATGATATCCTAGAATTCTTGAAAAAACTCAATCGGGAAACCATCGGGGCCAGGAGCTTTACCCCTCTTCATCTGAAACACAATCCCCTCCAGCTCATCAAGAGAGATCTCTTTCATTAGATACGCATTCGCCTCCCTGGAGACCAATTGAGGAATACAAGAAAGAACCTGTGCTTCCTCAACAGAGCTCCCCTACGAATCCTCCCTAAATAAAGCAGCAAAATACTGAGAAGCCTCAACAGAGATTTCCTGAAATGAGGCAAGACGATCCCCCCTATCATTCACCAGAGCATTAATGGAATTACCATGCCTCCTGTCCTTCACAGAATTGAAGAAGAAAGCAGAGTTTTTATCACCCTCCTGCAGCCATTCAACCCGGGCCTTTTGCTTCCAATAGATTTCTTCCCACAACTCCAATTCCTCAACCACTTTCAGAGTCCTAGCCTCCTCCCTCAGAAGATCCTGAGAAGCCCCATTCTCACAAATCAACCGTGTAATATTATTCAATTCATCCTAGGCAACAACCTTATCATGAAAGATATTACCAAAACATCTCAGATTCCACCTCTTAAGCTGATATTTGACAAACTGAAGAAGCTTGGAAAAAGTGTACATTGTCGTACCAAAAGCAGGTCTCCCAATCCTCTACCACACAGCCACCTAGTCACGAAGAGTAGAATCCCGTAACCACATAAGCTGGAACTTAAAGGAGGGAGAACAAGGCGCCCGGGCAGAAATAATATTAAGCTTTATGGGCCAGTGATCAGAACCTCTCCAATCTAGAATTTCATATCTAATAGACCACAAATCTCCAACCCAATAACAGGAAACCAAGAATCGATCAAGCCTCTTGGCAACACAACTCTCACCAATTCTCCTATTATTCCAAATGAAACAACCATTACTGGGCTGAATATCAATAAGATTTAAATCTGAAATGCTATCCCTGAATAACAAAGCAGAAGGCTCCAACCTAGTAATATCACCTCTTTTCTCAGACAACTCCACAATAACATTAAAATCTCCAGCCATAATCCACGGATGGAAAAGAGCTAAGCTATGAACAAAATGAAGATGGGACCAGAGAAGCTGTTTACCCTGAAACTCAACAAGTGCATACACATTAGAGAGGAGAACACACTCACTACTCTCAAAACAAGAGGCAACCAAGGACATAGAGGATCTAGAGGACGTCCACCAAAGAGGGAAAATATTCCGAGGGTTCCAAAAGCAAGCCACCCCCCCAAAAGCTCCAAGAGCCCCCACAGACTGGCATTCACCATATTTCCATAGCTTAGGTGCCATGTCCAACATATTATCCATAGATAATTTAGTCTCCTAAATAAAAAGAACATCCGGAGAATGATTCCTAACCAAATCACGAACAACTTTTTGTCGAGGGCCACTGTTCAAGCCCCTTACATTCCATGAGAGAACAATCATTTTTGGGGGCACGAAAAATGCGAATCCAGAGTCTTGACTGAACCTGACTCCACCAAAGTTTCTCCAGCTAATTTAATCTTATCCATATCCTTTTTCCTTCCTAGCTTGGAGGTCCTCTCACCAACCCCTTTCTTTAATTCCTTTTGCAAAATACCCAAGCGAGAAGAGGACAAAGAGTTCTTACCCACTTCCATACCTCGTTTCGGGGGCAATGGAGATCCTCCTCCACCACTCTTCATAGCTCCAATAGTAGAATCATGTTCAGCTTGGACAGCCAATTGTTGAACCGTATCCATCTGCCCAACACCAATCTCCTGCACAACCTGCATAGCTTCCAAAGGAGGCCCATCCTGTCCTGTACCCAAGGTTCCTTGATCCAAGTTCAGCAACCCCAGATTCATTTCCTTCTGGTTGAAATTATCCAACACCTCAAACCTGTTAAAAGTGTCATCATCCTGCCTCTCCCTCAAGGTCCGCTCCTGCCCTCGATTCCTATTGTGAGCCTTGACAGGAACGTAACCATCATCACCATTACCATCACCCGGAATAGGCTCCTTCCCCTTATCAACCCTAGGCGGATTGTGAGAAGGCTGAGAAGGCTGAGGCGCCATAGGCTTAGCCCTAGGGCACCTACGCTGCAGGTGACCATATTCATGACAGAAACAACACTGAAAAGGTAGGGTTTCATAATCTAGCTGTTGTACCCAAGTATAGGATCCAACACTCACTTCAATAGAATCTGGCAATGGCTTACTTAAATCAATTTCTACACAGATACGAGCAAAAGTCATTACCTTTTTAAATTGCATTTGCTGTGAAGACCCAATAGGTTTACCGAGCATTGAAGCCACCAAATGCAACACATCATCCCGCCAGCACTCAACCGGAAACCATGGCAACCGAACCCAAGCCGAAATCCGACTCGGTAGCGCCTCAGTCGGGTTGAAGCCAACATGCCATGGTTTGATAAACAATCCCACCTGGTTATAAAAATAGTGACCACCATCAAAGACCCGATTCCGATCCGCCATGCAATCAAAAGAGACCATAAAATAATTGTTCGCAAGGAGCCTAATTTCCATCTCCCCCTTCGGCATCCATGTCTGTTGGGCCCAGGATTCCAAAAATTGCAGTGAAACTCTCAAACCCATGAACTTGCAATAAAAGGAGTGCCTCGAATAGTATTCAATATCATCAGCAAGCATCTCCATCAGAATAATCAATTTCGGTCTCTCTTTGCATCTTTCCAAACACTCATTTATCTTCATTATTCAGGAACCACTAGCCGGTCCTAGATCATTCATCTCCGTCTCCGGTGAAAATAGTGTATTGTCAAAAACATTCCCACCATGCGTCGAAAGCTTCAAACCACATGTTGATCGGAAATCCAATTTGGGGCTAGCCCCAGAAGTTTCTGCACACGGCACAGCTAAAATCAAAAAACCCCGGCAGGCATGCAAGCCTCCAGGTCACTGGTGCAGGAAAAGGAAAAACCCCAAGGGAAAGATCTAACCCCCTCCACCCAGAAGCCACCGCAGTGGCAGCAAGAAAGCCTCCAGAATAGACAAAACCCACACAGCAGTGGGAGGAACCAAGGCCCCACAAAATGGTCGGCCAACCAAGCAACAACCCCAAGAACACTCACCCTCACCGCAGACCCATGCGGGCAGAGGAGGAGATCAGGGGCCAGGACAGGCTGAACACAGCACAACAACACCAAAGAAGAATCCCTGAAGGTAAGAGGGAGCCCGCGCCCAACACAATGGACGCCAGCCCACACACAGCAAACGCCGGCACAGGAAGAAGGAGCTAGAAGAAAGTTTAGGAGATGAAATCCCCAGCCACAGACCCCGAAAGCAGTAAAAAACCCCCCACAACGCAAAGAAATACACGAGAACGAGCTAGGGAACGATGCCCTAGCTCTTACGAGCACGAGCAAACCATTATAAATTGGTTATTTTAAAAAACTCTAAGAAATAGATTTTATGAATATATTAGAATTTTTGCAAGAAAATAGGAGCCTCTAATTTTTAGATTTATATTTTAATAGGGTGTCTTTAAGGTGGGGTGACTTTTTACCACCAACTTCTTAGAATTTTGCTATCAAATGACACTCATTTATATTTTTTTTAGATTTAACTATATAGTTGTAAATGTAGAATTTTTTGTTCCTAAAAAATAATCATGAGGGCACCAAATTTTTGAATTTTTAGAGCTTAAAGTTTCAAGCCTGCTCGTTACCACAAAATTCATGAGATAGTCTTCATATAAAAACTCCCAAAAAAAATTAGTAGCACCTATTGAGATATTTTAGGAATTCCTCCTCCAAGGGAACACAACATAAGGTCTATTTTTATTTGATTGTTCTCTTTATCAAAATCTATTTGAGCATTTACTAATTTAGGGTTAGAATTTATAGGAAAAATTATATAACAAGCTTGTTTTTGTGTGCAAACAAACTATTCATAGAAAAGCACTAGTTGCCATTTTTAATTACTTGTCATATAAAGCATTCTAAATAGTTATAGATGTAATTTGCACTTAAATTTTTAATAGAATTTGGCAATGTCAATTTTGTGAATTATAGTGTCATTCATGTTTTTTGAGAGATCTCATGAATGTTTACTTGGATAAATTTAATTGTTTTGTTGAATTTGTAGATTTTGTATTGCATGTTTTTATAAAGTTGGTGGATGTGATATTGTATTCAATTCCTTATATTTTATTAAATCAAATTGTGTGTACATTTTTTAAACCAATTCAATCCTTGTGTTGTACTCACAATCTTCAATCTCAAATTTTATCAAGAAAGAGAGTATTTAATAGTTGGTATAGATTGTTTGTTTTAAGAAAATAGGTAAAAAAAAATATAGTATCAAGCCAAAGTGTTGTTAAGCCTTGTTATCTTGTAAAAGTATGAAAAAATAGGTAGTAACTTAATGTTGTTGCAACGTATTTTTTAAACCCTGGAGTTAAATTGTATATAGCGTAGAAAGCAAGAGGTCGTGCCCTTAGGTTCTAGGGTTTTATACATCATGATACTAAATTGAAAGATTTTCAAGGACATACAATTGAGTTGGAGGATCATATGATTACCACTAGAAAAAAAATTTAAAAAAAGATTTTATCAACCCACTAGTTCAAAGTTACCACTAGAAAAATAAAAAAAGGATATTATTATCCCACTAGTTCAACGTTCAATGAATCCATTGCTATAAATGGAGGTCAATAATGTTACAATTATGAAGAGACAATTGCAACAACATGTGTCTATTCACAAATATCAATCATCTTCAACTATAAAAAAATTTCCACCATTTTCCAACAATCAATAAGCCATGTTTTCCAACTACCAAACAAGTAATTGAAAGACCTCCAGCTACAACTGATTAAGGTACTTTTCATGATACAAATTCTCACAATAGAAATACATGTTCAAATATGAAAAAACTTAATCAAATTATGGGATTCCTAGGCTTCAAATCAGCAAACTCAAGTATTGCTCAATTTTTAAATGAACCTAGTGGTGACTCTATGATGAACTATATTGAATATGAACATGATTTTTATAAAGAAATGATTTGCATAATCATATGCTAGATTCTTTCATAGGTTCACAAAATAAACAACCTAAAAATGAGCATGAAAAGGAAAAAAAGAAAGCAAAACAGAGAAAAGTATGAATAGAACTTCAAGTGGAACAACAATATCCAAAAGAATCAAATATTTTACCTAATTTTCTCAAATTATTTGAGGAAAGTGAAGGATTATTGATTGAAGATAAACTTCTTATTACACATTTATGTCATATGTTATCTTAAGAAGATGAGATAACACAAGCACCTTAAGATATGAGTTGTGTCCAACCATTTTTACTAAGCAAGAAGAAATCAATTGCACTAGAGAAGATGATGAATCAAGTTCCTTCTTTTATTTATTGGAAGGGTTGTTCAAAGAACTTGCATAAGATAGATCAAAGAAATTCAACCCACTTAAGCTACTCAAGAAATATTTCTTAAGGAGATGGAGTCTCATGCTAAAAAATGGCATTTTTCCTCAATATTTGACTCTATTATCAAAGAACAAAAATATTCTTCTTTGAGGTTATTTCAACTTAAAATTGAGGAACTTCCATGCACACTAATCATGAAAAGTATCTATCAATGTCTTCATTTGGGATAGAGAGTTTTCTATAGAAAGATAAATCTTTCTTCATAATGTCAAATCATAGTTATATGAAGAACATGATCTTCTTCTTAAAGGAAATCTAGATCTAGAATCATGCATCAAATAAGATCTATTTATGGAAATTTTGATCTCAAATCTTGACAATTTTATACATCTTAAGAGTGATCCATCATTAGAGGGTGAGGTGGATTTTCTCTTAAAATTTAACTCATTCTCAAATTTGATAGTTTTTGTGTGCTCCAATGACAAGGTTAGTTTACATATTCCATTAGTTGTGGATGACACTACAAGAGATGGAGATTTTCAAGAGGTTGTAAAGAAAATAGAGGATGTGGTGATTATCAATTATGAAAATATACAACATCAAGCTTTGATAGAGTAACTCTAACAAATGTGGATGAATTTCAATTGGATTGGTGACTTTCATATTTATCTTGAATCACAAGTAGTGGTGAGTCCTCACCTATTTTTTCTCCACAAGAACTTAAATATCCTCCTAAGCCTTTTTTCACAATAGATCTATCACACTATTATCAAGATAATATAGTAACATAGTTGGATCTTGGCTTGTAAATTTGGGTTGCTACTTTTTTCAACTTGTAAATGAATTTGTGTAAAAAAATTATTCCCTTCAATCACACTCATAAAAGAGAAATTTTGTTTTTGCATTGTGTCATGTTGTGTTTCCCCTTTTTAATAAGATATGTTTTCTATCACTTAAGTGATTCGTGATTATCTTCTTTTAGATAATTTAGGAATAGCTTGACCATATGCCCAACTAATAAGACACTAATCTACTAATGAACTAAAGATTCTAGAAGTCTTACGCCCCAAGTATACATTGTGGTCCTAAGATATAGCCAATTATTGTACTCATACAAAAGAAAATTGTATTAATTCATGCTTTGAGTAAAAATTTTAAAATGTCTTGTTTTGTGAGCCCTACTTGAACCCTTTTCACAATCATCAATATCATTTTTGTCATCTCTATTTGGTGTATTTGCAAGGCTAATGAAAGGAAATTTCCAATGCATTTGGTGAGGCAAAGATTAAAGCATAGATGATTGAGAAAAATAAAAAATTCACTAAGGCATGAAAAAATTCTCGCCCAATTAGCAGGCATGCACCTATGTGAAAAGGTGCATTGAAGTTAAAAGGAAAAATGTTGCTCAATGTATGACCATGCATCAATGTGAAGGAAGATAGGTTTTCAAAAAAAAAAAATGTGTGTCCTATTTCATTGACATGTGCCTCACTTAAGAGGTGTTAAATGCCATAATTTGCATCTATTTCATAGGTGTGTGCCTTATACTAGAAATATTTTCAAAATGTGAAAAATATAAGGCTATTTACAAGGTCAACATCTATCCAACACTTTGGATGTACAATTGATCATATTTATTAATTAATTGAAATTCATAATCATGTTATATTTTAAATTTCAATTAATTAATAAAACAACCAAATATGCATCAAAAATGCTAGATAAAATATATGATTCACAATAATGCCCCTCGTGATAGATGAATGTGAATTTTCAAAAACACAAAAAGTGATTTCCCATAAATAGGGGCACATTCATATGAAGAACAAACATTTTTTAATACTCAAAAGTTGTAGTCCTATGGCCAAGCGTGCACTCAAACTAAGACCATTTTTCAAAAATTGCAAGCCTTTTCAAGGGTGTCATAGAGTTCAGCCACTCATTATTCAAAAAAAATTTAAAAACACCTTAGCATATATGAAGTGTGCACTTCATAGAGGCAATGAAAGTTCGGCTCTATTTTCAAGTGTTCAATTGAAGAAGGAAAATTCATATTTTCACAACATTTTGCTAAACAAAACAAATTTTCAACCATTATAATTAATATACAACTATTCAATTATTCTAGATTATGGCTAGGGTTTTTATCATGTTTTAGCATATTTTTAGTCATCCAAAGGCAAGATATTAGTGGTGCATAATAACACTCAAAATTGTAGATTTGTGCATGTATTTGTCTTAATGTATATTGCTGATTTTCTTTTTATAAAATAAAACTTTAAACAATATTTTTGTGAAAGTCATTTCAACAATCCTCACAACAATTTTTTGTTTTGTCAATTTCGAGAAAAAATAGAAAAATTTATACTCTAAGGTTGTAAAGTATCCAAAATTGCAAATTTCAACTAAGGTTTCATGTTAAATGTAGTAAAAGGAATGGTTTTTCAATTTCAAGTTACCAATATTCATTTTTGGGGTTATAGGAACTTCTTCAAAGAAGTTGCCATGGTCAAAATGGAAGAGCGCTTCACTAAAATCACTGCCAAGAGTCGATTGTCAAATGGGTTATTCTTAGCCTAAGCTATTTATAACCCATATTATTTTTATTCATCATTGTTTTTAAGTAGATAATCACATTTTCAAAGTCGACATTATTTTGAGAAGTCGTCATTTTTGTCAAATTCACAGGTTTGTATCACATATTTTTTTAAGGTTGGTGATTGCGGATTTTTACTTTATTCATTTATTCATTTTATTGAATTGTGCATTCTTTGTTATACCAATTCAATCATTTTTTTTGAGCAAAAATGTTGTTAAGCCTTGTGCCCTTGTCCAAGAACCAAAAGATATGTAGTTACTTAGTTTCTTTATAAGGAGCTTCCCCTTCTTATTTGAAGAAAGGGATTATCTTACACATTGTTTCAATTTGTGTTGCACCAAAGGGTGCAAATTAAAATGCTAACAAAAACAAACAAACAGAATATTATTAAGCATGAATGCCAAACTGTTGACTAAAGTCTAATCTAGATCTTGACTAAACTACTGGTGTAGAGTTATAACCAATTATTGTTATTATATTTTATTGGTTGGTCTATCTATAAATGAAAAAAGGTCATAGAGGTCAAAATGGGAATCCACCTTCAAAGATGTTGATTGTTAACTATGGCATGAATCTTGGCATCTAGTCACTTTGAAAATTATAAATAATCAAGATACACATAATATATACGAGGCTATCGAGTTCATGTTAGCAACTAATTGTAATAGCCCATCCTTAATTTTTCAAATATTTTCCCATTAGTGTTATCCAAAATGCAATAATAATCAACAAAATAAGAAACCCTCCACTTTCTAATCACCTAGATCTTGATGTGGGAAAGGTGAGAGCATACAGTGAGAAGTCTTACAAGTAAAATATTCTATGCTACCACTTCTTCAATGGGGTGAGTAATCAAAACCAAATGCACAAAATTAATCATCTACTTATTGAACGGGAAGTACAAGAAAGTAAATAGCACTTGGTGGCAAGTCAACCAGTCACACAATCCTCTGCTTGTTCAACGGGCATAACAAGAAAGTAAAAAAAGAACTTGACCACTTATTCAGTGGGAGCAACCACTTGTTTAGTGGGGTGAGTATCAAATACAAATATAAGAGAATTCACCAACGATACTATCAATTGGTGTTACAATAATTTCAACATAAGTATATCAGACCATCATATGTTTCTCTTTGGTAAATAAAATGACAGGAATATGAAGTACAAACTCCCCCAAGATGCTACAATGAAGTATGAGAACACTCCCAACCCAAAAAATAATTATACCTCATTGAAAATCTAGTGGTTAAGGAAAGGTCAAAACAGTTGTTGATACAAGTTTGATACATAAAACAACAGATTGATATGAATGAACAACGGGTTGGAAACACCAACCAACAATGGTAAAACAAGCATAACTTCACCATAACTCTATGGAATCACTTCAAACCATTTGCAAGTGTAGTAACAAGGCTAGGAATTCTAGATGAGCTAGGAGGCAACCATCAACAATACTGATTGACAACGTAACACATAAAAACACCCTCTGACAGGGTTGTACGACCTCCCTAGAGGGGTGATCAGCAAGGATAATTCCATCTCTCCATTAAAAAATCTCAATTTTTGTAAGGGGCACCCTAGGATGGAAGAGCTAATAAACCAACACCCACAAAAAGTTATTAGCCTCTCCAAACAGTGTGAGTGAAAAGGTGGGCCAGCTAGGCTATGGAAAGGCATGAACTAGCAACACCCAAGTCTGATAAAACACTCCTAAAATTCCTTAAAAACATTGTAAGAAGAGTTAACCAACTAAATCAAAGCTAGAAGACATCATAGCAACCCAAAACTGAAAGAAACAAGTAAGCCATCACCAGTATGAGCTCAATTGTAACCCATGAAATGGAGCTACACCACTATTCAACCAAGAGATATCTTGCAATCCTGAAACTGAAGTCGACTTAGAGGGGTTTCATCCTCAAAGCCCAAGGATATCTCTCTGCATTTCAACAACACTTTGTTATCACAAATTAGCATCTCCAAATGAGAGCAAGTGAGGGCATATGTAGCCTTTGAGACCCAAAAGTTTGAATCCCTTTTCCCTCCACCACACTTGGAGAATAAAATATTTTATTAAAATCACTTAAGGCCTTTACTTTAGGTGTCCACCTTAGTTATGCACAAAATTTACTTTTAAAACAATTTAAGTCTCCATCTAGGAATCCAACCACAAATCCAACTTTTAAAAACAACTTAAGTTATACATCCTATTTGTGGGGGTCAAAAGGTGATTTGACATTATAAAATAAACTTAAGTTGCTAACCTTATTTTTGAACTCCAAGGATGGTGGAGAATCCAATTGCTAGAAATAACAAGATGCCAACCACTGCAACTGCCATTGCTATCAGAAATAGTAACCCTACACTGAACTACTGCCAAGATCATTGCCATAAATAATACTTACTAAAAATAGCATACTACTAAAACTATTGTGTCCAATCTCAAAATAAGCACATTTTGAGATGTAGTTATGACTTACTAAAAATGGTAAGTACTAAAAATAGACACTGTTAAAAATAGCAGTGACTGCCCACCAAGGATCTTAGAAAACCTAGAAAGACCTAGAAAGCTCTCTAGTAAACTCCTACATCAACCTCCAAAAAAGTTAACGATAAACCTCCAAGAATCTTGGAAACCCTAAAAATTCCCTCCAAGTAGCCTACGGGACTTTGGAAATAGGCTATTGGTCACTGGAAATCTTAGGGCCAAAAAGGGGACATTACAATCCTCCCTCCTTGAGATTGCTTGTCCCCAAGCAATTGAAAGCCATGCATTGATTGATTCTAAATCAAACTCAACATTACTCCAGGATCCCAAATAATTCTAAGGAATTTGTAGCTCCCCCAAATAGGAACATTGCTCTATTGGGTGCCTCCAAATGTAGTGTCATGAAGTTCCCCCATAAGAAGAGTGATCAAACTCAATAAATTATTAGCCAACTCCTTGGAAAATTGATCCCCATGATCAAAACCCTATAGCACCCCATAGGTAAATTTGAGAAACTTATTGTTAACTTCCTCATTCTCAACTTCCTACATTCCACCATCAAGTTCATAACTGAAAAATAATTCGTTGTCCCAAACATAAGAACCAGTGAATGGATTAGAATAGCAACTGATGGGTGCTTGTACACTCCTCCCACTTAGATTTTGATTGCCCAAACTCAACATTCCCCTCATCTGATACCACAAGTCAATCCTACTAAGGGGATAAATGGACTGAAAATGAGCATACCTACAACTCTCCAAGTTAGAAATGGTCAATCTGAAGTTTGATTCTTGAACAAATAGCACCCAAGAAGAACAATTGCTGCAACACTAAGAATCATCAGCCAAAATGGCACCTCTGCTCATGTCCAAGGGTAGGAAAGTCCTCTAAAGTGTCACCAACTCACCATAGACCCAACATTCACTCAGAATATCTCTCCAATCCATTTGTGGGGACATCAATGGAATCATAAGATGGATGCAAAGAGAGGTAACATCAACAATTTGTCCACGCATATGATCATGGGCATAGAAAACCACTCCCCAAGTGACTCCATCAAGTTGGGGCTGCCAACAATTCATCAAATTGTGTCATAAACCAAGGAGATTTGTGAACATTTGAAACCTCCTCACAAGGGCTCACCACAACAACATTATCTGATTCAAGATGATACTCCATTCCTTTCAACGAATCCACAAGGCCAACCTCCCTATCACAAGGATCCAATCCATCACATCTCAACATAGGAAGTAAATCAATTAGAGATAATGGTTCTTCTATCGCCTTGCCTTCATAAGTAACAAATCTCCTTTCCTTGTTGCAATGAAATTTCCAACAACTACCAAACCATGTTTTGATAACACCTAGATGTCAAATATGTTGAAGTCACCATGATCCAACACTTCCCATGTGGAAACTCATCCTCAACCCCACTTACACATTCACTATCAAGCAACCTTGGAAGATTACCAATCACAAATTTTGACACATCCTCGTGTTTTAATCTCAAATCATCAATAAGCTAGGAACCACACTCCACCTCATGCTTGGAAACTTCACCAGATGTCTCATCTCCAATCATAAAGAGTGGATTATCATAAATTGACTATGGACCCACTTCAAAGAGAGGATTATCAAGAATTTGAAATTCATTCATTTTCTCTTGCTCAAATCCAACTTGCTGATCCAAATCTACACATGCAACTTCTGATGATTTCTTTGGAATCCCTCTAAGTCAAACTCCTCTTGAAGACTATCAAGCTCATCAATTACTTGCTTGATTTCTTCAGCTCTTCATTCATTCTCTTGTTCTCTAGAAAGTTTGGTATCGGCTAGCTAATCTTCTACCTCCATTAGTGTCATTCGAGTATTTTCTAATATGTCTTTTGTTGAAACAATCTCAAGAGAAAGCTCATCAACCTTTCTCTCCCTTTCTTTGAATGCACTACTAGGATTGTTTGTAAATTCGATGGCATTATCTCGATCTCTAATCAAGTGCAAGTACTTTTTTTTCATTGTTTCCAAAGAATCTTTAATAAGATGAAAGTTTGAAGAAGTAACTCTCCCCTCAACACCATTCTGCATGAGGATTTCAATGATCTTGTGAGTGTTTTCCAACTTTGTGAGGACCTAAATCACCCTCTCATTGGTGACCAAGAGTTGATTCTTCAATTCACATAACTCCCTAGGTATTTGTTCAACCAAGTGTCTTGGTTCTCCACGTAACCAAGATTTGGAAATATCTTCATTATCAGGAGCCATACAATCATCTAAACTACTTCCTCCTCATTGTCACTTTGATCAAAAGTCATGGTATCCTCTAACTCAAGCAATGAGTCACTATTGAATGCTGATTTAAAATTCTCATCAGGCTCCATTTCATCTTGCTCCTCTACTAGATTCTCTATGAATTTGAACTGATGTTCTTCATGCATAGGAGATTCCCGCTCGAAATTTAGATCGCCATCACTGGAATGATGAAGATGCTCCCCAATAGGTGTTGTTTTCAAATTTTCAGTAGCATCAAACTCTTCATTAGTGGTTACAACCTTCTCAAAGAAATCATTATGGAGCTTCGTCATACAAGCTTCTTCATTAAAGACATCTTCTTCTTCAACAACAATCTCATTAGTTACATTGTGTTATGAGTTTTTAACATCATCCAGATCAAAAGGAAATTCATCCCACGTAGGATTCCCATTATGCTTAGGTGCCAACACACCTAGGTCCCATGTGCTAAAGATCGATTGCTCGACTCAAGGAAAGTGTGATCATTGTACTCTTCATGATTGGTTGTCCCTATGACTAATTCACTCTTCAACTCCCTTGTACTAGCATCATGATATTCATTCACCTCCATATCTTGCAATATCAAATTAGTCCTAACCAAACCTCTTTGTTCACCACATACTAGACTTTCTAGGCTTCCATCATATGTATGAACAACATCCAACTCAATGTCATCCAAGCCACCATTTGATTCCTTGCTAAGACAAGGTAAGGGTGATGAAGCAATGATAGGTTCCACTAGAGGAATAACCAATGAACTCATACCTCCTTGAAACTGATCCATCATGGAAGGTTTGACAATTTCCATGACAGTATCTTCCTCAAACTTCATGTGTTCTCCATTCACTATTTCAATGGGTGATTTTTCTTCAATATCACAATCATCTTGAAGTGTCATGTGCTCTTCACTTGTAGCTTCATTTTCTTTAAGACTTAGAGTCCCATCATCAATGCATGTTGACTATTTTTTTCCTTCCTCATGCTTATTTGTTGGCCGCAAACCACAAACAAGTACTTCTTTCTCTGACCCTTCTTCAATGGAAAGTTTTGATTTTTCTTTCATTGTTCTAATGTACTTAACCAAGACCATTTTTCTAGGTCTCAATATCACAACACCCAAGAAAGAGTCAAAATAAACCATGTTTCTAAACCTGGAAGGCATGTTTTGATACTCTTTAAAGAGTCGAGTAGCCTCTTGTTCATAACTCCTTTTGATATGTTCTTCAACCCTACAAGAATCCATTGTCATAACTCTAAATTTTATTGATCTTCCAACAGGTTGGTAGGAACTTTGGCTCTAATACCACTATAATAACCCACCCTTAATTTTTTCAAATTTGCACCCATTAGGGTTATAGCTAAAATGCAATAATAATCAACAAAATAAGCAACCCTCCACTTTCTGATCACCCAAATCTCGATGTGGGAAAGGTGAGAGCATACGGTGAAAGGGGATCTTGCATTAATAAAATCAAGCTAATTGGAATAGACACCTTCCACTTTCTAATCACCTAGATCCCAATGTGGGCAAGGTGAGAGCATACAATGAGAAGGCTTACAACTAAAATATTTTATGCTACCACTTTTTCAGTGGGTTGAGTAATCAAAACCAAATGCATGAAAGTAATTATTCACTTATTCAACGAGAAGTACAAGTAAATAGCACTTGGTGGCAAGCTGACCAATCACACAATCCTCTGCTTGTTCAACAGGCATAACAAGAAAGCAAACAAAGAACTCAACCACTTATTTAGCGAGAGTAATAAGTACATAAAGAAAGGCTCAACCAATTATTCAACAAGAGAAACCACTTGTTTAGTGGGGTGAGTATCAAAGATAAATACAAGAGGATTCACCAATGGTACTACCAATTGGTGTAACAATAAGCTCAACATAAGTATATCATACCATCATATGTTGTTGTTAGGTAAAGAAAATGGTAGGAATATGAAGTAAAAACTCCCCCAAGATGCTACAATGAAGTATGAGAACACTCCCAACCCAAACAACAATTATACCTCAGTGAAAAGTCCTTTTGTGGTCAAGGAAAGGTCAAAATGGTTGTTGCTACAAGTTTGATACACATAACAACAAACTGATATGCACAAACAATGAGTTGGAAACACCAACCAACAATGATAAAATGAGCATAACTTCACTAAAACTCTGTGGAATCACCTCAAACTACTTGCAAGTGCAGGAACCAGGTTAGGCGTCCTAAATGAGCTAGAAGGCAGCCATCAACAAGACTGATTAGCAATGTAACACACAAAAACACCCTCCAATAGGATTCTATGACCTCCTTAAAGAGGCAACTAGTAAAGATAATTCATCTCTCCATTAAAAAATCTCAAATTTTACAAGAATGAGCACCCGAGGATGGAAGAGCCAATAAACCAACACCCACAAAAAGTTACTAGCCTATCCAAACAACATGAGTGAAAAGGTGGGTTAGTTAGGCTATGGAAAGGCACGAACCAGTAACACCCAATTTTGATAAAACACTCCAAATCTTCCTTCAAAATGATGCAAGAAGAGTTAACAAACCAAAGAAAAGCTAGAAGATATCATAGCAACCCAAAAGTGAAAGCAACAAGTAAGCCAACACCAATATGAGCTCAACTACAACCCCTGAAATGGAGCTACACCACTATTCAGCTAGGAGATATCTTGCAATCCCAAAATTGAAGTCGACCTAGAGGGGTTTCATCCTCAAATCCCAAGGAGATCTCTTTGCATTTCAACAACACTTCATTATCACAAATTAGCATCTCCAAATGAAAGAAAGTGGGGATATATATAGGTTTTGAGACCCAAAAGTTTGAATCCCTTTTCCCTCCAAAAGGGGCACCAAACTTGGAGAATAAAATATTTTATTAAAATCACTTAAGGCCTTCACTTTTGGCATCCACCTTAGTTATGCATAAAATTTACTTTTAAAACAATTTAAGTCTCCATCTAGGCATCCAACCACAAGTCCACCTTTTAAAAATAACTTAAGTTATGCATCCTAGGCATGGGGGTCAAAAGGTGACTTGACATTATAAAATAAAATTAAGTTGCTAACCTTTCCATTTTCAAACTCCAAGAATGGTGGAGAATCCAATTCCTAGAAATAACAAGATTCCAACTGAACCAAAAGATTTTTGATGTATGTGCCTCTCTTACACTTCTAGGGTTTTAAACCTAAAAGGAGAGAGATACACAAAAATTTTAATGGCTCAATCAAGAATAAACCCTTGAAATTCCAATGCAAAGGAGATTGAAATCTATCCAAGGGGATTTTCCTAAAGGCTGAAATTTGATAAAAGGGGTTCACTACCAAATGTAAACCTAAAAAATGCAAAATGTTTGAAAACACAATGTGATATGCAAAAAGACCTAGAAATGCAAGTAAACTATAATAAAAAAATTATCATACTATAAATGTGCACCTAAAGACTGGAGAAGGATGGATTGAAGCTTTGGAATCCTGAAAAATATAATGTAGAAGCCAACTAGGACTCATATGCCAATCTGGGCGACTTAGTCCAGCTTTGGGAAGAATCTGTCGGAACAAGTTTTTGAGAAAAGGGTACTCAGGGCTCTGCAAAAATCTTGTTTAGGCCTAGGCAGTGGGGCTCATTTTCCACTAATGGTGAATCAATGCACTTCTAGATTTCTAAAAATTCAAAAGTGGACCCTGTAGCCCTCGGTCTGCTTCTTTGCTCCTGATTCAAATTCGGGTCCGAAATTATGAAATTCAGCCTATAGGTCTTCTCCAAGCTTCTCTTAGGGCTTTGAAAACTTTAAATAGCTTTGACAACTTGATGACAACCTTTCCAATCTTTCTCTTTGAAAAATCTTCAACCTAGACCTGCAAATCACATGCAAAGAGAGGGAAAAAATTGTTGTGGGGTTAGTGGATAGGGGTTTGCCTTGGTCAAACCCTGTGTTGGTAATTAAACCCATGAAAATAAAATGAAATATGGAAAGAGAATGATAAATGAATAAATACAATGCTACAACTCACCAAACCCTTGAAGTGAAATGTTGCAGACATGCAAGTGATAGCTCCAATGGATGTAGACTTGAAATGCTTAGATTGCTTGAGTGATTGATTGATTGATTGCTTGATTGCTTAGTTAGTTGATTGATTGGGGGTGAAATGAGTAGAAAAACCCTATATTTATACTTGATTATACAATAATTCCTGAAAATACAACATCATAGGCGGACCTTAGATCTTAGAAAATAAAACCACCAAAAATTTGAATTGACTTTAAATTTTGGGCCAAAGGGGACTCATTCACCCCTAATGGTGAATGGGTCCCACCTAAGGCATTTAAAGTGGGTTTCAGAATTTAGATATTTTAAATGATGTTTATTGGGATTATTTTCAAAAATACACTTAAGTAAGGCCTATAAATGTAAAATGGGGCCAATTAAAGCATAAGAAAGGTCCAATTATTAATGACAAGCCTAGAAAAGTGTGAAAGTTTGTTACAACACTTTACAACACTTTGAAATAAGGCTTGGTAAATGATAAAAGAGGTTATTTAGGTGAAATATATTAATAAGGTCCTAGAAAAGTGTGAAAGTGTGTTACAACACTTCACAACACTTTTGCAAGGCATCATAAAATTCTTATTAATTCACAAGGTCCAAGACCTAATGTGAATGTGTTATTCACATTACAACATTAAATCAAGGCAAACTAAGCCAACATCCAAAGAAGGACCCAAATGAGTAAAAATGTCCAAAGATCCATTTTTATAAGGCTACATTTAGCCCCCACTTTAGTGAGAGGATGAACTTGCTTCAAATTCACACTAAAGTAGCCAAACACGCACCAAGAGGGGTTCAAGTGCACCCATGCTGGCAAGACGAGACAACAACAACCAAGAGGGATGATCAAGATCTCATAGCAAACCAAATGTAAGCACAAAGGAACACACATGAAAGTGACATCATCAAGGCATAAGCATGAAATGCCAAATATGAAGAAGAGAATAAAAAGAGAAGAAAAGAGAGAATTGGATCAAGCTTTGATCGTTTGTCTAGCACCATGCAGATCAAATCTAGGTTGTTTCTCCAAAAACACATACTCACTTTGAGGCTATTGGGACTCATATGGCTGTCTCCGGGTGAGAAGTCCTAAAGGTGAGAAACATACACTCATGGATGGTATGCACTCCACACACATGGGTGGCTATGGGGAAAGTCATGCCTTGGAATGGGCTTCCCACTCAACCATACCAAAGTTATACCTCCTGATAACTTTAATAAGGTGCCATAAAAGAAAATGACTTTTGAGCTTCATGAGACAAGCAAAATTTGTATGCTTGGAGCTCATGAACAAGCGAATGGCACCACAGGCATGCAATTTGTGTTATGCAAGGTGGCCATATAACAAATGAAAATGCAACATGCAAAGAATGTTCAAAGGAGTCTTGCTTAGTTCATGTGAGGTCTTTAACTTAGGGAACATTGTGCCTAATGTCTCCAAGAGGGGACCAATCAAAGAATAAAAAATGCAAACTTAGGGGATCACAAGTAGCTCGTTAAGCCACCAAGAGGAATGCAATATGCTAAGATAGATCAAGCTCATGAAGGACACTATACCCAATGTCATCCACAAAGACAAACGTATCATGTGAAGTAAGAAGTTTGCACTAAGAGCCATGAAAGGAAAAATGCAAAAGAATAATTCCAATGTATGCCCCCACTTTAAAGGAATTGCTACACACTAACTATGGCAATTACTTTAAAGTAACAAATGAAAATGCAAACAAGAAAGAAGAAATGAGATCCAACTTGAAAACCCTATGCCAAGTCATATGTTTGCGAGGTAAGGCTATGTAAGAGAAAAAGAAAAAAGAGGGGTTGCCCCCAAAATGAAAAACACCAAACACATAAGGGATCTATGGATTTGGGGTCAGTATGTTCTTAAGCAATGTTTTTAAACAGCTCGAACTATCATCATCCCCCAAATACACATAAAACTGGAAGAATGACACAAAGAGAGCAAAACAAAAAGAAAAACCCTTTTAAGTCAACTTGAAGAGACATAGGTATCGTGCCTCGATCATCCCCAAAAGGAAAACACAAGAAAAATGAAAAAGAGAAGGCTTAAAAGAAAGAAAAATCTTAAGGTCAACATGAAGGAGACATGAATGTCTCAATGCCTTGCATCATCCCCAAAAGGAAAACATAAGACAAAAAGTGAAAAGAGAAAATAAAAAGACAAAGAAAAGAAAAAGCCTTTGGGTCAACATGAAAGAGACATGAATGTATCAATGCCTTGAATCATCCCCAAAAATGAAAATAAAATAAAATGAAAATAAAATGAAAAGGAAAAATGAAAGGGCAAGGAAAAAGAAAGCCTTTGGGGTCAACATGAAAGAGACATGAATGTCTCAATGCCTTGCATCATCTCCAAAAGGAAAACACAAGACAAAAGAAAAAGAGATGCATGACATAGAGAAGAATGAAGGTACAAATAGAGGAATGTTACAAAGAGAGAGAACATCAAACATGACATCACAGGGAAGCACATTACACACATGCAATCACACAAAATAAAATGCAAAATACTAGTAAGGAAAATGCAAGTCAATTGTCGAGCAAGTCATCCACCTCCCAATCATGTTCATTGGATTCCAAAGGAAAATGACTAGCTAAAGGGACAAGAGCAAGTGTCGAACTAGGGGAAGTAACAAGTTCATCACTCTATATAGGAGATTGCTCAATTAAGCTCATGGAAGAGGAAAATAATGTTCAATTCATTATGAACCTCTTCGTCAATTTTATTCGTTTCCTCATCGTCATCCAAGTTAATCACAACAGGAGGATGAATGATAATATTCATTGAAGAATGCAACTCTTGTTGTGATTTTTGTATTGGATCACTTTGGGATAGGTGAGGAGGAGGATTATCATGCATTTTTTTGGTCAAGTTCGGATTTTGATTTTCGCTATTAGGTTCATGTAACTTGCGATCGAGTGCACGACGTCTACGTCTACGCTCTCGAGCACCTCTGTTTCTTTTGGTTCTATTTTGAAGTTATGTTTGTGTAAGAGCAGGTTGATCAACCATAGGTTGCTTTTCTTCCCTAAGGGGGGGAACAAAAGGAACCATAGAAGGTTGTTCATCCACTTTCTCTTTTTCTTTGTAAACTTGTTTTGTTCAAGGAGGTATGGTGTGGTTGTTGTCATTGTCTCTTGGTCTTTTGGATGATGTAGGTGAAGTTTCTATTGTTGGTTGGTTTTGGTTATTTGGTTCTTGTTTAGGTTCAAGCATCATTTCATCAAGGCGAGAGGTGCGGAAGCAGAAGGGAACATGTTTCTTAGGGATAATTCGGCTATTTTCTGTGTTTTGAATTTTTGATAAGCTATGAAAAAGAAGTATTGTCGTGGTGTTATAGGTTCCATGGGCTTGGGCTAAAAGGCTTCTAAGGAAAAGTTTCCTTTGGAAAAAAAGAGGTTAAAGCCACTATGGTGAACGTTGAATATTTCATTGTCAAATGGAAACTTTAAGCATTTATGTACAACCGAAGGGACGACTTTCATTGAGCGAAGCCATGGATGGCCTAGCCTCAAATGAAATTGGTCCAATTGTGGAATGATGGAGAATGTGAAATCTAATGTTTTTGGTCCTCTTTGTAATGGAAGGGTGATCGATCCTATCGTAGGGAACACAAATCCATTGTGTGTCTTGATCCATGCTTTCGGTCTATCATATTCATCTTGATAAAGTTCATTCAAAACTAAGAACTCCTCAGTAATCACATTCTCTCCATAGGCGGGATCTATTAGTATCCCATTGGTGGGCTTGTCCTAGATACGACCGGCTATGTAGAGAGGACCATCGGGTGCAGGTCAGCCCTTACGAGGGATAATGTCCATCATCCCAACCATTTCATCCATAGGATTAACATTGATATCATTTGGGATAGGGTCATTATGTTCATCATTTGTATGAACATTCATTACATCATTCTTTGCAGTTTCACTAGCTTTGAAAAATGAAACATTATGTATGGGCATTAGATCGGTGAAAATTTGCACGTTTTGGTTCGGAGGGGCAACAGACTTATTGCCTTGATCACTACCACCTGCAATGGATAGACAACCAGAATCAATGAGGTCTTGCACAAGATGTTTAAGACACTTGCAATGTTCTGTGTCATGTCCATTTTGCTGATGATAGTGGCAATAAGCATTTGGTTTGAAGCTCGGGGGTAAAGGCTTAGTAGGGTCAGGTTTTTTGATGGGAGGCAAGGTAATCATCTATTGTTGTAAAAGTTCGGACATTGTGTTATGAAGGGTGTTAAGTAAGGGTGTGAATTGTCTTATCAGATCACCATAACTAAAGGGCACTAAGGTTTTAATAGCTGCTATTTGGTTATTCATATTTTGATTTGTTGGATGAGGAGGATTAAATTGAAGGAATCCTTTATTTTGCTTTCTAAAAGGTTGGAAATTGCTTTGGTTGCCAGGGTCAAATTTCTCAATTCGGCTAGAAGTGGACCGTGTATCTCGACTACTAAGCGAATTTTGATAATCACAAAGGGTAGTGCACAAGTGCACGAAGGATGGGAATTTCATCATGGTGAGCTTGTCCTGAATCTTACTTTGTATATTTTCTATGAACATATTTTGAAGATGTGGGTCGGGGACCTTGACATTGATTTGAGAATAAAGCAATTGATAGTTTGAGATAAAATCAGTTATCTTTTCTTCTTCATTTTGCTTGCATCTCATCAAATTAGCCAAGGTTTTCTAAGGATCCATATGTACTTGGAAATGGTTTACAAATGCATCAACAAGTTCATTGAATGAACGAATTGAGTTGTTTGGTAGAGAAGAAAACTAGTCCAAGGTCGTATCTTTTAAGGATCTAGGAAAAAAATTTGCCAACAATTTATCATCAAGGACAAAGTCACTACATAAAGCGGTATAGACATTGACACGGTTAGAAGGATCTCCCTTCCCTCCATATTTCTCAAATCTAGGCACCTCTACACCTTGTGACATTGGTGTTCACAATATCTCCAAGGACAATGTGATGGTTTTGACATAATATGTGGGTGGGCCATTTTGATTTTGGTTTATGGTGGAGATTTTCTTTTGCATGGATGAAACGGTTTGGAAAAGTTGTGTTATGAGAGGATCTGTATAAGTGGTATGAGGTGGAATTGAAAGTGGTGATGGAGTGTATGTAGTAGTAAGAAAAGTGAATGAAATTCTTATACGTGGTAGCATGGTAGAAGATAGAACATGTGAGGCCACAAAGGAACTATGGATGCTAGCAGGACTACCCAAGGAAGGAGTCACATTACTAACTTGTTGCATTGTCATTGTAATTTGAGGAGTGGTATAGGTAGGTATTGAGGCTATCATTGAGGGAGGATGAATTTGAGTTCCTCCTTGGTTTGTAACATTTTTTTTTGGGATAGGAGCACTAGATGTTGAAGGAAGATGTTTTCCAAAGATTTGAACTATGTTTTTCACAAGGTCAAGGCCTTCGTCACTTTCTAGCATGCGATGAATGTTTTCTATAGTAGGAATTGCAGTAGTCAAATTTTTTTCAAGGCTAACTTGATGTTACAAATGTCCTAATTCCTCATAGATTTGAATTATCTTTTCTTGCAGGATATCATCAGTCCTTGGGTTAGCATGCATGCTACCTGAAGGAAAAGAGATGCTAAGGGTATTATCCATGCCTAGTGTACTAGTGTCAATACTAGGAGTGGAAGCTCTAGATAACCCAAGATCCACAATGAGTGTGTTATCACGAGATTCCATGAGTCTTGAACTTATTCTCACTAAGGTATTAGCAATAGGATGTACCAAACACTCATGCAAAGGCTACTAAATGTGGGGTGAATGCAAATGCAATGTAAGCTAACAAGAATGAATTGCTTAAAACTGAAAGTTTGGAAAGTAAAACTAAAGCAGAAACAACAAACAAAAACTCAAAAATTGAATTGTAGATGACATAAAATGCAGTGCAGGATGTGCAAAGGGACTGATTCGCCCTAAGTGGCGAATGAGTCCTGGTACTATTTTTTTTTTGAAATTTTTCAAAAATTTTAAAATGAATTTTATGTTTTTTATGTTTTTTGATGCAAATCTATGATGTAGATGCAAAATTTTACTATTTTTTTAATAATATTAAGAGCAATAATGCAAGCTAAATGAACTTTTCACTAATGCAAATTTTAAGACCCTAAAATGCAAATTAAACAATGCAAAATGTAATGCAATGTTAATGTAAGTTATTCGTAGGATGTAAATGCACTCTAAATCTGAAATATGATGCTCTAAATTTAGGTTCACCAAAATGAACCAAAATATTTTTATATGTATTTGCCTCTCTTACACTTCTAGGGTTTTCAACCTAAAAGGAGGGAAATACATAAAAATCTTAATGGCTCAATCAAGAATAAACCCTTGAGATTCCAATGCAAAGGAGATTCAAATCTATCCAAGGGGATTGTCCTTAAGGCTGAAAATTGATAAAAGGGATTCACTACCAAATGTAAACCTAAAAAATGCAAAATGTTTGAAAACATAATGTGATATGCAAAAAGACCTAGAAATGCAAGTAAACTGTAACAGAAAATTATGATACTGGAAATGTGCACCTAGAGACTAGAGAAGGATGGAATGGAGCACTAGAATCCTGAAAAATATAATGCAGAGGCCAACTGGGAATCATACACCAATTTGGGCAACTTAGTCCAGTTTCGAGAAGAATTTGTTAGAACAAGTTTCTGACAAAAGGGTACTCAGATCTGCAAAAACCTTGTTTAGGCCTAGGCAGTGGGACCCATTCGCTACTAATGGCGAATCAGTCCACTTCCAAATTTTTGAAAAATTCAAAAGTGGAACTTGTAGCCCTCGGTCTGCTTCTCTGCTCTTGATTTAGATTCGGGTCCGAAACTGTCAAATTTAGCATGTAGGTCTTCTCCAAGCTTCTCTTAGGGATTTGACAACTTTGAATAGCTTTGACAACTTGATGACAAATTTTCCAATCTTTCTCTTTGACAAATCTACAACCTAGACCTACAAATCACATGCAAAGAGAGGGAAAATTTGTTGTGGGGTTAGTGGATAGGGGTTTTCCTTGGTCAAACCCTATGTTGGTAATTAAACCCTTGAAAATGAAATGAAATATGAAAATATGCAATGCATAGTGAGCCTGAGAGTTCATTTTTTTCAATTTTGCAGGCAAATTCAGAAAAAGATTGGTTATTATGGACACCCGGGAACTAGTAGTTTGTAAAAAGAAGATGAGAAATGGAACATGTTGAAATGTATTTTGTTCAAATATATTTGGAATTAAACCACTTGGAAATGTATTATGTACATGTCAACTCACTTTGAGTGCATTTCAACTCACTTTTAATGCATTTCAACTCACTTTTAATGCATGTCAACTCACTTTTAATGCAATAAGACTTATATTTTGGATAATAAAATATCCCTTTACAACAACCCTTTATTGGGAAGGTGGAAAATATTATTTATATTGTGGAAATAAGATTATCATGATGCATTCACTTGATATTGTGAAGGTGACAAATAAATGTCAATTTGCATTCACCTACTATTGAGAAGGTGGCAATAAAAAAGTCTACCTATGACAGGACATGTTTTGAATTTAATATGAATCTGTCATATCATATTTAAAAGCATTTTTGAAATTTTAATTGACATAAAAATTTCCCAATGGTGGGCCCCAGGTTGTCCAAATCTATACCCACAATCATTGCATGTCCCATGATCAGCTCCTCTCCCTTACCTAGGTAGGGTAGAAAAAATAGGCAAAATAATAGTTAATTTTCTTAAAAGTAGGTAAAATAATAGTTTAGCTTTTTGAAAAAATAGGCAAGTTAACTTTCACTTTTCCTAAAAATACGTCAATAACACATAAAAAAAATTAGCCAGTCATATTTACAAAAATACTTTTATAATTTATAAAATTAGATATTTTGCAAGTTCACTTTATAAAATTGAATTTTATTTTTTTTCAAAAAAAATTATTGTTTTTGATTGGTTGAAAGCTAACTTATTAATAACTAATTAACTAAGAAAAACAAAACTCATTGCAATAATATAATAGTATTTCCTAACAACAAGTAGCTAATAACAAAATAAATATTAAAAACATAAATGTTGACAATTTAAATATTATTAAAATTATAAACATTATAATATATAAATATTAAAATAATGTATAAAACTAATAATAATTATAAATATATTTTATATAATATATAATAAAAGACATGCAGCGATTAAAAAGACTGGAAAAGTCATTTTAATGTTGGTTGACTCCTTGCTTTATAAAATAAATATATTATTCCAAGCTTGGTTGACCTCCCTTGAATAGATGCCCCCTTGGATGAAAGGGTATATTGGTATGATATAAAAGAAGGTTGGTTGGAGGATTAGAGGGAGAAAGATATGCACGAGTAGAGATAAAATAGGCAGATTTAAAAGAGATACATGCAGATCTTCAAGAGGCAGAAATCTGGAAGAAGAATTTTTTGAAGTATTAAAGAAGAATCAAAGGATATGTTTTCAAAGTATTAAAGCAGATTGGGGAGAAGGGATTTAAAGGAAGATATATGAATGGGGAATAAAGGACAGAAATGTGAGTGTTTCCTGAGCATAATATGTCGATACATTAACAAGATATACTCAAATTAGAAGAAATATATGGGAAGAAGAGTTGGCTCAACGAGAGATAAATGAAGATAAATGATAAATCAATAAGGGAAGTAAGTTGAATATAATACGATTATGCAATAATGATGTTTGCAACAATTATTAATCATTATTATTCATTATTCAATTGAAACTAATTTGTTTGTTTCTCTTTAAGCAATATCTTATTAACATTGAGAAAAGAATGATCAGAGAGCAAGTTGACTCAATCTAAGAATCAATAAACATTTGAACATTAATACAACAATCATTTGATCAGATAAAAGGAATAGAGGTATGCATCTTCTAAGTCAGAAATAATCAAATAATTAACATTTGTGCAACGTTCAATTTCCTAAGTTGTTAGTATGATCTTATTTACAATTATATGGTGCAGCATAATTTAGTATGAGTGATTGTGATTATTTCATTAGATATTCAAGATACTAATGATACATTCATGTTATGGCTTCTTCCTTAAATATGATTAATATTGGTTGTCATATGATTTGGATGTTTAGCCATGATAAGGGAAGACTGAGATTACAAGAGGGGAATGGTGATGGGGTATTCTCCTAGGTATGCCACCTCAAGACGAAGGACCAAGTAGTTCTATAATGAGAGAACAAGTAGTCCTATAATGGGGGACCAAGCAATCCCAAGATAGGGAATCAAGTAGTCCCAAGGAGGCCAAGGGGGTATCCATTTGGGATACTAATAGTGCAACACCTTGGGCCTAGGAGAGATGGCATTTTCAGGGCACCCATTGTAATCTTACCCCTCCATCATGGTGAATCAACTCAAGAGGCCAAATCATAGTGAGAAGGAAATGGTTTGCAAGATGGGTCTTAGGCACCCCATCGAGTCACATTCTCCCATAAGGGTGTTGAAATTATTTTGATTGAATTAATGATTGACCATGAGTTTACTAATATTTAATTATGATAATCTACTAATTAGTATTATTGTGGTAAATGATTATAATCTACTAATCAGTATGATTGTGGTAAATGATTCTAATATGTGTGTAGGGCTTCAATCAGGTGAAAGATATTCTCTAACCCCTTTGTTTATCTAAATTAAGGAATTAGGGAAAATTTAGGGCATTCCCACTTAGGGGAAATTACAAGTGGTATCAAAGCATGTTCCTGCCAACCTATGGGATATACCTACTTTAACCGCCATTCACTTCGAATTAACTATTCATCCTTCTTAAGTAGGCCAATCATGTGTTTCTATAAGCATGTTCCTTCCATGTGTATACTTTGTGACTTTGAGTATTCACGTGTATACCTTGTGACTTCGTGAATTCATGTATATACTTTGTGACCTACATGTATTTATGTGACTATGTGTATACCTTGAATATACTTTGTGACTTCAAGTGTATATTGTGATTTGCATGTACTCATATGTATGTGTATTCATGTGACTTACATGTATTTATATGCATACTTTATATATTATGTATACTCATGTGTATACTTGGTGACTTACGAATACCTTGGGATGGTGGACAAATTTGTAGTGTAGTATGGGATGCATTGAATCCCCTTCCCAATTTTTAGATTGTATACTTGGCCTTGTGGGGTTGAGGACAGACCTACAGTGTAGTATGGGATCCACCAAATCCTCTTCCCATTTGTCCAATGGTGCAGAAAACAGGAGGAAAGGATAGGACCCATTGTGCAGTGCGCAATGCACTAATATTCTTTCTATCTAGGATGCATTATGGACATGTGTTAGCCATTGTGTATGTGATGAATGTTAGAGTTAGTTGCTATGTATTTGTGACATATGCTAAAGCTCATTATTGGGTATTTGTGTTGTATGGTGGAGCTCATCATTTTGTTTATAATTACTTTATGTTTAAAAACTATGAAAATGTTAAAAATGTTGTCTGTCAAAATACTTTTGGGGTTGGGAGGCACTAACAAATTAACTTATCTAAAACTGAATTATTATTAGTATCCAAATGCAATAATGAAGAGTTGTAACTTTTGAAGTGAAAGGTGTGACTCCCTCAAACTTGTGATATAAAAAGGAGAGCATTTCATCCATACCATCATTTGAAGAATCCAATTAAGAATAGAACCTTAAGATAGTGAAGATGTGTGAAGGGATGTAACTCCAAATATGAAAAGGTGTGACCCTTCAAATATGAAAGACTATAACTCCCTCAACAACAAGGTATAAAAGGGGGAATCACCTCCTTTTAAAGAAACCATCAATAGGAAATAAATCCAACAATCAACTTGGAAGAAAAGTATTATTATCAAGGGCAGCCATGAAGGGTGGTGATTCATTAACTATAAATGGTAGTGACTCCTTCAAAATAAATAGATATAATATATAAAACAATTTATTGACATAAGCAATCATCACTCAAGAAATCAAAATATCAAAAGTTCCACGAAAGGAACAGTCAATTATAACCACTCAACATAGTGAATCTAATTATATTACTTGACCTCCATGAAAATCCACACATTTTCATCACTAGTTGTCACATAAACTTAGGCACAACCAAAGATACAAACATAAGTTAAGATTAACTTTCGAACTTCGAGATATAAGTGCATTGAGATATCATCTTGACCTAGGATGGTCAATCTCTTAAAAGCCAAACAACATTTTTTTGAGGAAATGTAAAGAGGACAATTTTTGGACTCTTGAGAAATCTTAAGAAATATGGGAAATCTATCATAGGGTTTATTTGTCAAGCTTCATGAAGGAGGACACAATTGTTCTAATAAAATTCGTTCCACTCAATTTTGACAAACCATAATGCGTAATCAAATCCATAACACATGTAATCTATCCCACTCATAGAAACAATAGTGATGCATGGATCAACTTTGTAACCTACAACATCAATCTAGTAAACTTGGAACTAGTGATATAGAAAATATGTCGAGATTACTTCATCCAAGGCTCTTCTTCTCCTAAATCATTCTTCTTGATTAAGGAACTCTACATCCATGATTAGGATTAAGAATATCAATATAAATATAAATCAAGTTATATTATGGGCCAATAACCCACAAATCCCAGGATCATTCTCACCTTCCAAACTTTGGGATAAACTGATATTGTTTAAAGAGATCATATAAATAAAACATACTTTATTTAAGGGAAATTGTACTCACTCACATTTGATTGAACAACTTGTGGTAAGGGATACCTAGACCCCTCACTCAAATTGGCTTGCACAAGGGATCCCATTATTCACAACACTCCCAAAATCTTTCATGATGAAGGATGCAAACATGTTTTGATCCCAACAAAGGGAAATGAAGAATTGGTATCATAGCTTAGGATACCTATAGTAATGAGATAAGAGAAAACTTGTCTTAAATAACAAATCATACCAATGACCAACTATTGTTTTGTTGTTGAAAGATATTGGGAAATAACATTGCATAAGATAATAAATTGTCCTCATACATTAGAGGATGGTATTAACCCTGTCGGTAGTAAATCGAGGCAAAGAATACTAACAGTTACTCACCAAAGACATAGGGACAAACATAACAATCATCACTTGGTTTAGAATTTCCAATCCCTATCAAAGTATCATAACTGAAATTAATATTTTGTGATTGCTTGAGGACAAGCAATCTTCGGCGGAGTGGAATATCATGCCCCTGAAAGTACAACATTAAAATATATAAATAAATAACAAAAAAATATTAAAAACATAAATATTGACAATTTAAATATTATTAAAATTATAAACACTATAATATATAGATATTAAAATAATATATAAAACTAATAATAATAAATACATTTTATAGAATATATAATAAGAAGACATGCAGCAATTAAAAAGATTGGCAAAGTCATTTTAATGTTGGCCGACTCCTTGCTTTATAAAATAAATATATTGTTCCAAGCTTGGTCAACCTCCCTTGCATAGACACCCCCCTTGGATGAAAGGGTATATTGATATGATATAAAAGGTTGGTTGGAGGATTAGAGGGAGAAAAATATGCACGAGCAAAGATAAAATAGGCAGATTTAAAAGAGATGCATGCAGAACTTCAAGAGGCAAAAATCTGGAAGAAGCATTTTTTGAAGTATTAAAGAAGAATAGAAGGATACGTTTTTAGAGTATTTAAGCAAATTGAGGAGAAGGGATTTAAAGGAAGATATATGAATGGGGAATAAAGGACAAAAATGAGAGTGTTTCATGAGCATATCATGTTGATACATTAACATGATATACTCAAATTAGAAGAAATATGTGGGAAGAAGAGTTAACTCAAGGAGGAGATAAATGAAGATAAATGATAAATCAATAAGGGAAGTAAGTTGAATATAATTACATATACAACAATACATATAATATGATTATGCAATAATGATGCTTGTAGTAATTATTAATCCTTATTAGTCATTATTCAATTGAAAATAATTTGTTTGTTTCTCTTTAAGCAATATCTTTTGAACATTGAGAACTGATTGATCGGGGAGCAAGTTGACTCAGTCTGAGAATCAATAAACATCTGAACACTAAGACAGTGATCATCTAATCAGATAAAAGTAATAGAGATTTGCATCTTCTAAGTCAGAAATAATCAATTAATTAACATTTGTACAACAATCTGATTTCCTTGGTGGTATGAGATCTGATTTACAATTATACAGTTCAACATAATTTAGTGTGATTGTGATTATTTCATTAGATATTCAAGATACTAATGATACATTCTTGTTATGACCGCTTCCTAAAATATGATTAATACTGGTTGTCATATGATTTGGATGTTTAGCCATGATAAGGGAAGGCTGAAATTACAAGAGGGGAATGGTGATGGGGCACTCTCCTAGGTACGCCACCTCAAGATGGAGGACCAAGTAATCCTATAATGGGGGACCAAGTAGTCCCAAGGAGGCCAAGGGGGTATCCATTTGGGGTACCAATGGCACAATGCCTTGGGCCTAAGAGAGATGGCATTTTCAGGGCACTCATTTTAATCTCACCCCTCCATCATGTTGAATCAACACAAGAGCTCAAATCATAGTGAGAGGGAAATGGTTGGCAAGATGGGTCCTAGGCACCCCATTGAGTCGCGTTCTCCCATAAGGGTGTTGAAATGCTTTGTGATTGAATTAATGATTGACCATGAGTTTACTAATATTTAATTATGCTAATTAGTATTATTGTGGTAAATGATTATAATATACTAATCAGTATGATTGTGGTAAATGATTCTAATATGTGTGCAGGGCTTCAATCAGGGCTTCAATCAAGTGATATATTCTCTAACCCCTTTGTTTATCTAAATTAAGGAATTAGGGAAAATTTAGGGCATTCCCAATTAGGGGACTTACATTCTCTGAGTTAGTCGACACAATAAGTTTCTTTCAACATGTGAAGTAGATTCAATAAGTTACAAAGTTGAAACCTTTATCTAGTGCACTAGAATGTCATAGGTAGCTTCACTTACCAATAAATTAAATGTCTACCTTTACAAAGACATCGATGGATGCAAATATTTAGGTTGTTGCACACTTCACAAATCCAATTTCAGGGTCCATTAGATCACATGTTTCAACCAAAAGAGTCATTGACAAAATAAAGAGGCCTGATTAGATGCTTTCAAATGATGACCAATTGCTTGCAAGTGAGCAAACCTTCACAAGCTCCTGTCTAGATTTTGTTTTGTGAAAATAGATTTGACTTCGATTGATGTAGAAGAGAAAAGACCAATAGGTACAATCCTTTACACTTACACATCTACATCAATCATCATTTATTGTGCATGTTGCATGTCGAATGGGATGCTATATACAACAAAAGGTGAACATCGGTGTATTGGCACCCCTACAAAACTTTGGTAAGCAAGTTTGTAGTCAGTAAACCATGTCAGTCTCATTATATCAACCAAGTTTTAGTCTTGTCAAATTGTCAATGTTGGCCTTGTTTGTCTACTATCAAACTTTGTAGATTGATCATGGATAAGGAATGGCAAACAAAGATGAATCAAGTTTTTGAAGGTTGATAGGTCTAGAGTGAAACAGAAGATGATATAGTGACAGATTGGAAGTCGTAATTAGGTTGGAAAATGAATAATAAATCCTCTAGCAGTCAATTCAATTGACATGAGCAAGAAGCAACAAAGATAGGGGATTACACACAAAGTTTGAAATGTTTAAATAATTGTCAAGTGAAAATTGCACTTTTTAAGTGGCTCTACCACAACTAAAGTGTGCCAATTTTAAAGAGTTTGTAGACATGAAGTTGTCATACATTGTAAGTGGCAAAGCCAGTCCAAAATGGTGACAAAGAATTGGCAAGCATCTAATGAAATGACGATTAAGGTGGCAATGTCATTAGAAAACCATGATAGAGAACAAAGTAATGAAGTCAACACCATTCTAAGGTGGTGAAGCCAAAAGGAACTAGCAACTTAGTTTAGGTGGCAAATGTTAAATTTAAGTGATCAGATTAACATGCACAGAAATTAATTCAAAAATAACACAGTACACAGCAGATACCTGGGAAAACCCTCCTCTTGAGGGAGAAAAACCCAGCCAATAATATCTCTTATATTATTGAGTCTTCAAAGTGAATGATACATCTACAATAGGCCACTCAAAAGGCCAGCATACAGCATCACAGACTGATGCTAATACAGACTGTATGAATACAGCTCTCTAATGAATATCTCAGATCGCTCTTGCATAAGCTCGCATATGAAAACTCTTAACTGAATGTGAATGAACTGAAGTGTGAATGAATTGTATGAACAAATGTTAAACAAATGAAGTGTAAATATATGAGATGGTGGAAGAGACGCAACTCTTCAAGAAGAAGGTCGGCTGACATAGAGATAATATAAAATACAATAATAAGAGGTCGGCCTCTCATAGAAACAAGTACAAGTCTTCAAGTCGGCCTTCAATAATCCCTTTTCATTTGGAACCAATGAGCCACATATAAAAACTCGTGCCAATTAAGAATATAAATTAAATAGCTCTCAAGCTATAATTTAATTTATTCAATCAAGAACAAATACTGTGCTGAAAGGATACGACTGAAGTTGAATATAACATCAACACTCCCTCTCAGTAGGGAGGATACTTCCAGCTACATCACCTCAACGTGATGCCTATCACTATGGCTACAACCATGAGTGAACAAGAAGAATATCTCATCGTGATATCAGATATCTATCAACCATAATGGCTACAACCATACTATGGTAAGTACTGTTCGCATACCTGAGACTCTCTCATGAAACACAAGTGAAGTGACATGAACTGAAGTGCGAATGAATGCATGTTGAACAAATGCTCATTAATTTTCAAAGTGTTAGAAAAAGATGTGCCAGCAACTCTTAACAGAAGAAGTCTGAATAGAGACCAAAATACAATAATAAGAGGTCTTCTCACCTGTGCCTTATGTCTGTCGGCCTTCAATAATCCCCAGGGACGCCACCAATCCCGGCACATATCTCTGCCGAAGAATATAAATTAAATAGCTCAAGCTATCAATCTACATACGACTGAAGCTGGGGAGGATACTTCCAATCACCTCAACATGCCTATCACATGACAACCATGAGTGAACAAGAAGAATATCTCATCGTGATATCAGATATCGCCTCAACACGATATCAACCATAATGGCTACAACCATACTATGGTAAGTACAAGTGTTCATCACTTGCGTGATGTTGTCACCTCAACGTGACTTTCACCATGACTCTCTCAGAGGGTGAAACACAAGTACAACATGTGTCATGGAGTCACACACATGACATCCACCATGACTCTCTCAGAGGGTGGAAACAAGGGCTTTCACCTCAAATCTCAGAAGAGAAATGCATTAACAAGGGCTTGCACCTCAAATCTCCCTCAAAGAGAAATGCATTAACAAGGGCTTGCACCTCAAATTCCTCCGTCTCAGAGGAAAATGCATTAACAAGGGATTTCACCTCGAACTTCTCACATAGAAGAACTCATTAATCAAGGGATTTCACCTCGAACTTCTCTCGCAGAGAAGAACTCATTAAACAGGCTCACTGATACTGAGACTCTTTCTTAGTTAAGGCTGGATTCTCCACCATACCAAGCTTATCTCGAGAGTACACAAACTTGATTCTGGAGAGAGGCTTGGTGAGAATGTCTGTCATCTACTCATCAGTGCTATATACCTCAACTGTATAGCCTTCCGCAGTACCATATCTCTGATATAGTGGTACTTGATCTCAACATGCCCAAATAATCCTGCAAGGAGCTTACGAAGCCACACTGCTTCCCGAGCTGCCATACAAGCTCAATATACTCTGCCTTGGCCACAGATGTACTCAATGCCACAGATGACTACTTCCTGCTGCACTAGGATATCATAGCAGATCCCAACCTGAAGAATATCTCAATCCATATCCAACTGTGCCACGCACGTATCTCGGATATGCTTTGCTACAACAAGATTACCATCTTCTTCAGGCTCAGCAGGCTCCCTCTGAATCTTCAAGCACTTGCATCAACCTTCTGACTTCTTCGTCCAAGATTGCCTGCAACACTTTGACTTAGATAAATGTTTTCCAGCGCACACCTCTGGTACTGAAGAGAGTTCAGGATAGTCCTCCTTGACCTCATCCCATATCTCACTATTTGAATAGGTTTGCGGGGCTACCAATGACAAATCCAAAAGACAATCTTGGGCAATTCTGATCTCAGCAGTTGAAGGGATCCTCTAAGGGTTTACAACAATCTTCACTTCTTCTCAGTGAGTTACAAAACTCCCTCTTGATCCCTGCTTCAGAGATTGAAAAGATGACTTCTGGAAGTGAACTCCCTCTGGCCACCAACTCAGCTGCTTGATCATTTCTTTGGTCGGCATGACTTCCTCATGAGATGCCTCAAGCTTTTCATCACTAAGCAATCTCTCAACACCTTCTGCTCTTAGATCTGTCCTGGAAGCATTTTGGAGAGAGATTACTAACAGTTTATAACTATCCAAAGAAATACCAAGACTAGAATCATACAAGGTTTACTATCTCAGGTTATAGCATAAATACATAATAATTTATGAGCAATATTAAAACATAAATGAATCAACCTATAAGAGAAATATATCAAAAGATCAGAAACTTATCTTTATTTGATATAACTCTTTCTTCCATCTTTTACTCCTCTCGAGAGTGCCAAACTCAGCACAACAAAAGAACAATTTGCACAACTACAGATTTCTTGAATGCAATATGTAGTTAGCATGTAGAACCAACTCTCTCCAAGAGTTCAAGGCTCTATCACAGTTCATGCATTAGAGAATGATACCATCGAAATTACAATTCTCTTTTTATTTCAGAGTCACACTCAGAAATCTTCACAACCAGCATGCAATAAAAGAAATCTTCAAAAACTCTTATGCTAGTGAACACAATTCAAGAGAAACCACTATCTCTCTTTACTAATTACAAGATCCAACTAGAAATGATATAACTCAAACAAAGAATACTTATCTCTCTTTAAATACTGGACATAGTATGATACGCTGCTTCTTGCACTCAAATCAGCACACAACCTTCACGGCTTGAACACAGGCCCATGGCTTAGAATAGAAATTCCCTAGAATCCTTCTGAGGAGAGATCTCATCCACATCTGCAAATGAAGCATGTTGATTAGGCCTGGTGGGGCAATCCTTTGCATAGTGACCAAACTTGTCACAACGAAAACATTGGACTTTGGAGAGGTCCCACTTCTTCTTGAATGCGGGAGCACCATCAGTTCCTTTATCTCTATTCCTTTTGAAATATCCTTTCTTTCCACCTTTCCCTTTCTCCTTTGAGGATTGAGCGGAAAGAACATGAATGTCTTCATTAGAGCTTCGACCAATACCTCTCGCGGCCAACCTAGACTCTTCTTGAATACAATCTACCCTCAAATGATCAAACTTGGGAAGTTTCGATCTTGCACTGATTCCTTGAATGTAAGACTCCCAAGATGAAGGAAGACCATTAAGAGCCAACATGGTCAAGTCCTTGACATCAACAATATGACCAATGGTAGAGAGCTGATCTCTCAATTCGGAAATCTTCATGAAGTAAGCGATGACAGATTCTCCTTCCGCCATCTTCACATGAAGGAGTTGTTGCTTCAGTGCAAGTGCCCGGCTTGTGTTGTTGATTTCGTACATCTCCTCCAAGGTTTTGAACATGTCTCTTGCCGTCTTCAACTTGGAGACAATCGGAACAATATGATCCTTAATGGAATCAACCAACATCTTCTTCGCCTTGATGTCTTTCTTTCTCCACTGCAACTTCTCTTCTTCCTCCGTTGGTTCGGGAACTTTGGTTTCCACAAACTCAGCCAAGTCATTCTCTTCCAAGGTGAGCATGATTCTGAACCTCCATGATGTGTAGTTGGATGCTCCCTCAAGTCTATCTTCAACCTTAAGACCGTTCACCATCTTGACTAAAATAGAGATAGATGAAGATATGAAAAGAGAATAGAGAGTATCACTGCAATAACAATCTGATCACGATCTTCTTCAAACCCGCTCTGATACCATGTTAAATTTAAGTGATCAGATTAACATGCACAGAAATTAATTCAAAAATAACACAGTACACAGCAGATACCCTAGGAAAACCCTCCTCTTGAGGGAGAAAAACCTAGCCAATAATATCTCTTATATTATTGAGTCTTCAAAGTGAATGATACATCTACAATAGGCCACTCAAAAGGCCAGCATACAGCATCACAGACTGATGCTAATACAGACTGTATGAATACAGCTCTCTAATGAATATCTCAGATCGCTCTTGCATAAGCTCGCATATGAAAACTCTTAACTGAATGTGAATGAACTGAAGTGCGAATGAATTGTATGAACAAATGTTAAACAAATGAAGTGTAAATATATGAGATGGTGGAAGAGACGCAACTCTTCAAGAAGAAGGTCGGCTGACATAGAGATAATATAAAATACAATAATAAGAGGTCGGCCTCTCATAGAAACAAGTGCCTCTTCACAAGTCTTCAAGTCGGCCTTCAATAATCCCTTTTCATTTGGACGCCACCAATGAGAGGAAAGTCGGCACATATAAAAACTCGTGCCAATTAAGAATATAAATTAAATAGCTCTCAAGCTATAATTTAATTTATTCAATCAAGAACAAATAAAGCTGAATATAACATCAACAAAGCTAGAAGGAAATCACGACGTAGCTAAAAGGTAAATGAATAAGGAAAATGTGACCAACAAAGACAAGTTAAAAACATAAAAGAAAGTCACACTTTTTGCTTGGCAATGCCAACACAAAACCGCAAATCAAAATGGTAATGACATTATGAAACCATGCCCAACCAAAGACAACTTAAAAACATAAGGGAAAGTCGCAATTTTCACTTTGTATTGACACAAAAAAGGCGTGACTAAGGAGAGTTTGTGCAAGATTTATGCAACAGAAGTTTTTATTCAACTTTTAAGTCAGATTATTGTGTTTTGTTATGAGATTTGATAAGGCAATATGTGATTAACTTTGTGCAGCGCACCTATTTTCTCTTATTATAAGTAGCATTGTAGCTTTTAAGCAATTGCTATCTTCAATCTCAAAATCACATTTCATATTGTTTGTAGAAACTTTCTCATGCTTAATCAATCTTATTGTTACTACAAATTCGTTAGTCTTTGCTTTCTACCAGTCAATAGTATTTGTTTCCAGTTTATTACGTCAGAGGTGTTTCATACAGTCATTGAAAGATTCTGTGTACACAAAAACTCAAGGATAAATCTCGGATTCATAACAAATCCTCGCCGTGTTTTTTTTTAAACCGTTCAGCTAAAATAAACATGATAAAAATGAAATGTTTGAATGCGAAGTAGTGATGGTCGTGCATTTTTTTCATTAAATGTTTAAATAAACACGATAGAATGTATAAAGCTATATTTGATGCGTGAATGTATTAATTGCTATGCTTTAGGTTAATATATTAAATACGTGAGACAAGTGTCTACTTGGACAGCATGAAATCTGGAAACTCACCAACTCATCACATTTACCGTACCTAAATCTTTATCTCCTCCATAAAAATCGTACTCTTGACCGTTCACGTTGATGCATAAATACATTATGCCAGTGCATTAGGTATTATGAAATAAGTGATATTTTATATTTAGAGTTTAGAATATATTAGAAATAAAATAAATTATTGTGAAATAAGTAATATTTTATATTTTTTTCATATATTCAAGTTGTTATTTGATTTATAAAGGATGATCAATATGAGTAAGTGAAAGAGAGAAAATAATGTATTTTCTTTGTTTTCAATATGGTGCTACTAAGTAATTCAGTGTTTTAATTTAAGCAAAAGTTATATTTATGACATAAAAAGTAAAATAACAGCAATTGAATCACGTGGGTTTTAGATAGATTTACTGAAATAATAAGATTTTATGCAAGTTCTTAATAAACATATTATACAATATTAATAATATTTATTATATATTTATATTATTAATATTAATATATAATATTTACTATTATGTTAATAAGTAGATACTATTATCTTAATAATATAATATTATTAATAAAAATGAATTTATGAAAAAAAAATGAAAAGATATATTTGGACGTTATTTATATAGATTATAAGCTAGTATTATTATTCAGTTGTATAACAGAAAACTCTGGTGGTGAGACAGGAAATTTTCAAATCTTGTGCTTCAACCTCTATGATAAAAAAATATAGGTCTAATGTACTTTCAAGTATTTCATATTCATGCAAAAACCCCAGAAGATAAAATTGTATAATGTGCATAAATAGCAAGTTTGTTTATTGTTTAGATTTTAGGAGTAGATTATATCACAGAGCATCCCCTGCAAATTTGAAGAGAGAATTTCCTCACACTTCCGATTTGAGATGTCCTAAAACGGACAAATTAAAACACTAACATAGTGGAGCGGGCATTAATACATAAAATAATGAAGCAAACAAAGTCCATTTGTAAATAACCAAATCTTGAAATTCAAATTGGGGTGCATTGATGGTATTATTTTAACAGAGGAACTGCCAAACAGGCATCCCCCGCAACAAAGATAATTATGTATCCTGCTTCTGCAGTTTTTATCACCCATGTGATCAAAAACACAAATAGAGTCCTCTAATTTTTGGTCAATAGAAAATTCTTCTCCCAAATCGGAGACTTTCTATACATTAATGATAGCTTGGAATATGCACTGAAAAATACCAAAATGTTTTAGAATTTGGGCATGACTATTCACTTGCAACTTTAGTTTGACTTTTATGTGGATCAAACATAAAAGAAAGCTAGATGTAGCTGAAAAATAATTATTACACACCATCTCACACAGTTTAGAAGCTTCAATAAAATGTTCGTTATGTCAAACTGGAACTCGTAAGATATAAAAAATATTGAATTTTTATATTTGTACGAGGGTAAATATGAGAAAAAAGGAATTCTATTAATGTCCACAAATGACAAATGTAGGTCAATGTGACTCAAAAGTACAAGTTTCAATAGTCAATCAGGATGGAATGACCAAAGTAGGTCAATGCCACTCAAGATTACAAGTTCCAATGGTAAATCAGAGGTGCAATGGTAGACTGTTAACAAACAAAAATATTTAAAGAATCCAAAAATAGCTAGGACGCAAGAGGACCCAATAAGAAGGGGCCAAACCCTGTACAAGTTCATTAAGAGAAACTGTTGCTTTAGCTGCCACAATAATGTTCAAAAGATGTGAATAACTTCAGAGAGTAAAATTTGGCACCTGGATCATCCTCACAAGAACTATTTGAAGTAGAAAAGGGATCTGAACCATGAGCACTTGACTTTCACCTGTTTCCTGGTGGTGTAATGTGCCCACTGAATCGACCACTCTCTGTAATTCCTGAACCCAGAGAAAGTATCTCAGGTGAGATTTCAAAATTTTCATTTCTTCGACCCCAACTAGAGCGTCTGGGATAAGCTCCAGTTCTTGCATCATTGTTCTCTGAGGAAATAGGCCGGCCTATAGCACGCGTAAATGCATCCTCGTAGCCATCTTTAATGTCTAAACCAACATCATTACTATTGCTATGTCGACTCTGTAATTCTTCATTGTTTTCCCCTTCCAGACCATGTACTCCAGTTGATGATTCACCTGCTTCTACATCAGAACCAATTTTCACACGCAAATTTCCAGCATCATCTTGACTTTCTATATTTGGAGGAACATGCACAGTCTGTCTTGGCACATCTTGTTCTAGCTTGGCCCGGAAATTGTTCTTTGATGGTCTAATCCTTTTGCAGAAAATTTCCCTAAAATTCTTGTTTGGTCCTCGATCATAAGGATTAACTCTATCCTCAGACCGGTACCTGAAATTTTCATATGTGGTCTGCAAGTACAGAAGCACTGGAAAAATCAGCTAAATATAAAAATCAAGTATTCAAACGCCATTCCATTTCAACACTCTTAAATCATTCACAGATATTGCATGGACTAATTGCAAAGTAAATACTTCCTTTTTCAAATTGGCTGCTTAGACATATGAAAATAACATATTACGAAACTTTTTAAGAAGCAAATTTGAATCTAAAGAATATAAGAATAGCGTCAAAGGTTACGAAGCTTCAATTTCAATAATTGTTTATGTTTACTTATTGTTTTAATATCACTGACTTGTTCAACCTTATCAATAACCTTGGTTTTATTTTTTGTGACATGGAAGATATTTGGTATGGGCCCTCCAAGCAATACTTTTATTCAGGCCCTTCAATCAATCTTTTCCTTGTTTGAATGGTCCTATATTAACTTTTGTAAGTACATTGTATGTATATTAATTTTCCATTTGTCTTTCTATTGTCACATTAAAACTTCGCAGTCTTTATCATATACAATATGTCTTTTCATTTAATTTTTTGATATATTAACTTGTTTAGGATCCAGGAACCAAAAAAACCAATGTAAGCAGGCAACGATGCCACCAAAACCAGGTCCAATAAGCAGTTGAACCTTTGTATATATTACTTCTATTGCCTACCACTACAATATCTTATACAGTCTTATACAGTCTTATACTACTAGCTGTTAGTCCATATAATCAGTTTGACAGGAAAAACATACAGGGGGCCGAGGCAAATTACGCAGGCCTCATGGGGCCCCCAAACATACATATACACTTATGACAATACACTTCCAAACCTGGAGTCTTCGCTGCCTTCTCTCCTTCCACCGGAGTTGACTCCATGGCAACTGCTTCATCCCCCGCAAAAGGAATGAACTCTCATTAAGTCCTTCACACTTGCCAAACATTAACTGCCTCTGCCTTCACCAAATTGCATAATGAATGCGCATGTACCTCCATCATTCTTATGACATCTCCCACCGCCACTAAAACGACCAATTATGGAGTGGTCTTTTCATTTTGATTGACAGCACAATTGTCATTTAAAAGTTACATATCCAAAAAAGGGATTGACTCTGTTAGAAGAGATTGATTTCAGAAGGTATGTCATCAAAATATTTAATAAAGCAACCAAATACTCTGAATTGTTTTCATTGCATTAATTCTGTTGTCTACCTAAGTTCAGGGTATTATGATTTATATGGTGGGTATGGGATAGCCAGTAAGTGGCAGGCTTAACCATTGGCTAGCTTTATTTAGAAACTTGCAGATTAAGCTACATTTAGTAGCTCGTTGGTCCAATGTGTAATGCATTAGGTAAAGATTTACCCTAGCCCTGGTGTTATTAGATTAAAAGTTAAATATACATGAATTGTCAGTCTATAGGCATTAGAATATATTAAGTATTGAGATGTTAAAATATAATGTAATTGGTTCAGAACTGTTAAGGAATAAGATTGTCTAGAAAAGTTGCAAGATGTTTCTAGGAGAACAGCACTTCTAGAATGAATTTCTAGAAGCTAGAAGCAACTGGAAGTTATTCAAGGAAAAGAACATTCCAGTTTTAGAGTTCTCGAGAATATTAGAAGTTTCTAGATCTTAGAGGCACCAAGTATAAATATGAGGCTGTCCATTGTGAACAGCACTACTGTTGAGGTAAGTTGTTGGATTGTATGTAAGCAAGGTAGATCAATATAATTTCTTTCAGCTATTTCACAATTGTTTTATGCTCTGTTTTTTCCCTGTTTGCTGCTGTTATTTTATTATTTGGGCCTGTTCTTACAAGAACTCCATTTGGGAGAGCTTGAGGAGTGATTCCTTAATTAATAAGTCTCGTATAGTGTAACTCCACCTCAGGGATATTCTTCTGGAGTTGACAAGTATTTGCATACCATTGGTGCCCTTATGTATGCAATTTCCATCATAATTTGACATTTTTCTGTTCTCACGTGCTTGAATCTTAGTTGTACTTTACAATGATAATGAATTGGACTTTCATGTAAATTTTGAGATGTACTATTAATAATTTACTTGCTGTTGTATTTTTCCTTTTCCCGAGATCAGCCTAGATTTTGAATAATTCTTGTCCAAGTGATGGAGTTTGGCTCTGGTATAATTCTTGTGTCAAGATAGAGCTCCACTGTATTCTGTCATAAGGTAGACCTGGTTGTATTAGTTTTTGCTGCTCTCAGACAGTTTATGTGCAAGTTCAAGTCAAGAGTGCCTATCATGTATTTTGCCATTTATGCAGCTGTCCCAATGGGATGTTCTGTAACCTTTATTCACAATATGTACAATGAGATTCATTTTTGCCTTCAAAACTTGCAAGTTTGTAACATTTGGAATCAATAGTTGTATTTCAAGCACAAGGTTTTAATAATTTAGAGACTAATAAATTATTAAATAGTAAAGCGGCTATATGTGTAATTGATTAAAGCTATTGCCAGGAAGATGATACAAATATACCATATCCAAAAGCAAAGATCTAGAGTACAACTAGATTATTTCATACTGATTCGGAGTATCATATCCTCTATTTGGAAGAGGCAAATGGGGACAAACCAAGAGCAAGCATTGATGGGCTTCATAAGTAGTTGAGGAGAGTGCTTTTGTACTTTTCCTTTGCAATGCAGATCCTCAACAAAAATTGCATAAACATAAACTATATTTTACAGCCCTGGTAATGGGTTAAGACTGGATAGGCACATAAAGCCTAAGGTTGTGTGGCACCCACTCTTCAAGGTATAACAAAAAAATTCAGTTAAGTTTTAAAGGCGATCCTTGGCCTGGGAGGTGGTGGAGGTTTCTTTAGAAACTGGCAAAGGCAGCCAGTTCTGATAGTTATTCTTGACATATATTGATATACACATAATCATAAAGTGGCTAAGGCCATGCTCAAACATCTACAATTAGCTATTCTCTTGGGATGGAAGAGTCTCATTGTGGAGGGTGAATCTCAAATTATCGTCAGCACTATTAAAGGTTGTACATGTAGTGTTAAAGCTTAGCAAATACAGGCCATTCTTGATGAAGCTAAGTGGTTGGCTTCCAAATTTGACTAAATTATTTTTTCACATGTGAAGCATAATGAGAATCATGTGGTGGACCTAGCAGTGAATAGGAGAGTTAAGCTTTGGAAGAGGAGAGGACCACCAGATACACCTTTGTAACCTCCATTGCTTTTTATTTTCAGAACATCCTCTCCATGTGTTGCAAATTTTCATCTATACTAAATTAATCTCTTCATTATTTTTATGAGTAGTGGTATGTGATTTGGCTGCTTCATTACTCCTTGTATCATATAAACCTAAGATTATCAATTACTTATGGTGTTGAGGTGAAACAAATTCTATCATAGACGCATGTGCTATCATTTTGGGGACTTCCCATTTGCACGATGTAGTTAAGAGGTTTTTCACCCCCTTAATTATCACCGCTGCTCTTGGATTTTTACTCTACTTTTGGCATCCTCAAACTGCTAGTAAGCTCCATAACTTTTCTTTGACCATATTTGCTTCATTGTTGCCATGTCCTAGAAATCGAAAATATAAAAATAATAACCAAACATTGAAATGCAAATAAATATATAAAATAAATAAATAAAATGAATAACAATATAAGTATTGTTGGTGTTTCAATTCGCACCTCTGGTATGCGGATTAGAAACGGACAGCTTTGCACAGATTAACTGCTCTTCAAATTAGGAGGGGAAGCTCCCTCTTCGTTGATGATGCTTAAAGAAAGTAAATTAAACTATTTGCCAATCTTTTTTTTCTCAACTAAAGAGCACAAGGTTATAAAACTCTAGCATCGTAGCTGAGGCTTTCTCTTTTAGAATTTCAACTACAACTAGGGCTACTCTAATGACACTTCTAGCTACTCAAGTAAACTCAGAGCTTGAGAGCTAGAAGTAAACAAGGAATGATTTAACACAAATACTTAAACAAACTCTCTTCCAACGCACACCTAAAGACTCATTGTACTTTTCAATGCAAGCTGAAATAAAGATTATATAAGCAGAACACATAAAACAAAACTTGAGACAGTAGATCAAAGCAGCAAAGCAGGCATAAGTTTTCCTTTCTCAAATTTCAAATAACGATTACACTTCTAGGACAGCAGGATTGTAGCAATAACCGGCTTACAATTTAGCAATCAAACCAAAATACACTTGATACAAATAACATATGAACTGAACAATATCTTGTAGCAAAAGGTAGGCATGCAAGCTTGCTCTTACACTAAGTGAACAGACACTGAATAACAACTTGCAGGTCAAAGTAGGCTCAGTTGTAAGCCTATTATTGCTACAATCCTGCTGTCCCAAAAGTGTAATCGTTATTTTTTATCACAATAACAGTTAAAGAAAAATGAGCAAGGTTGCCCTTATTTATACACAAGCGAGGAGTAGGGAACCCTAAAATCTCCTTGCTTTTACAACAAGACTTGCCAACTCACAAGCTTTATTTCTAAAACTAAAACATGCGACTAACTAACAACTGCTGAAAGCAAAAAACAAGGAAAGTTCCAACTATTACAACTTGATTTTTTCTATTTCTCAAAGAATAGATAAGCGTGAGACAAGAATAGCAAGAAAACTCGCAAAAGGCATCGAGTTAACTGTTGTTTTTTATTTCTACTATTGGAAATCTTCGCTGCCCCAAAAAGTGTTGATTTTTCTCCAAAAAGCAAATTGCCGAAAAAAGCTGAGGTTTGGGTTTTGTAGACAATTGCATTCTAAAGAGACCCAGTTCATCCAATCTTCAAGAGGAACAAAAAGCAGATGGACCCAAATCGATGAAAACTGAAAAAGCTGACCACCTATTTCTGAAATACGATGTCCTAGAAGATTGGATCATGAAAAAGCGTGCCTCTGTGCATCCCAATCTCAAATCCATGATGAAAACTAAAAAAGCACCTCATTTGAGCCTCTAGATCTTTGAAAAGCAGAAAATTGTATGTTTCCTCCTCTAGACACCAACCTACAAAATATGTGAATAATGGATGTAAAAGCCTTCTTAAATAGATTTTGTGGACAAAAAAGTGCTTTATTCTCCAAGCCTTAAAACTTAGAAGCCAATCTGGAAACAGGAACGTCGAATGTGGACACTATTTTGAATGAAAATTAAAAAGTTTTTGAGGCATTAATTCTTGGGCACCCCTAACTAGCTGGGGCGCTTTTCCTCTCTAGAGTTGGAATATTTTTTAGGATTTTCAACCTTTCCTTGTTTTTGACCTCAGTTTGATCTTTGTTTTTGGATGTTTGATAGATCCAAAGAATTGGCTGACAGATTCATTGGATAGCCTGAAGAATTCTGAGAAGGATCTTCTAGAGGCTATACACTTTAAAAAGTGGTTTTGAGGACTCAAAAGCTTGGGCACCCCTAGCTAGCTGGGGCACCTAAGCATCCCAGACTTAGCCATTTTTTTGAAATTTTCAAATTTTGCTTGATAAAATGCATTCCTTTGATCTTCGATTCTGGACGCCAGATGAATCCTATGAACCAACTGATGAACTTATTGCAAAGCCTGATTGAATCTAGAAAGAATCTTTTAGAGGCTGCATCTTCTAAAAACAGCTTTTAAGCCCTCAAAAATCTTGGGCGCCCCTAGCTAGTTGGGGCACCCAACTCCTCCAAAGTTAGAATATTTTGTGTTTTTCATCTTTCAAATTTAACCTTTTTGTTCCTCATGATCGTCATCTTCATTTGACTTGCAATATTTGGCGTTTGACGAATCCAATTGTCTGGCTGAGACACTCACTAGATAGCCTAAAGAATTTTGAAGAAGGCTACTTTTACAAACCCTAGAAGCTAGATTAGACCTCCCAAAACCCTAGGTGCCCCTAGCTAGCGAGGGCGTCCATGATCACTAGACTTAGAATATTTTTTATGTTCATGATTTTCAAATTTGCTCCTGTGATAAAACCTCTTTGTTCGATCCCCAATTCTAGCTATTTGACTGATCAATGACCCGGCTGATAGATTCACTGCGAAGCCAAAAGAATTTTGAGGAAGATGTCTTGGATGCACAAACCCTAACTCCAGCATCTAGACCCTTGAAATGTTGGGCGCCCCAGGCTAAGCCAGGACACCTTTACTTGCCAGAGTTAGTTTTTATTTTCATTTTTTTTAACTCTTTGATTTCTTCTTCATCTTCGCTCCGTGCTTAACAGATGCCTTCACCGTTGACCATGCTTCAATTGTCAGGGATTGAAAATATTCTTAAGGCATGATCAGCTAGGGCACCTTGGCTGGACAGGGGCGCCTAGCATCTCCAATGTTAAACAATTTTTACCATTTTCGAGATTTTCCAACTTCCCTCCTTCATTCTCTATTTCGCAAACATCTTTCACCTTGAATCAATTTGTGCAGCATTTGAAACCTTGAATCTGATACTTGGCAGTTGACCATCCTCCATTGATAACCTCGAAGCTCCTATTTTAGCTTTTGAAAAAGCTGAATAGACCCACCAAAGAAAAACTAATCTTTTGAGGATTCTAATTGGACCAGCCTGATGAGGAAGAATTTTCAAGTTTCAACCAATCAAAATTAGTTTGAGCCCTGGAGGTAGAAATTCTATTTTTAGCAATTTTCTATTTTAAGAAAATTTTACCAATATCCATTTGAGAAGGAACCCAAAAAAGTCTATTTTTAGAAACTTTTTATTTTTAAAAAAATTTCTAAAAAGTAGGGCCGGAAAATTGAGATCTAGGTTTCAAAGATAAGGTCGCTCTGAAGAGACCCAGATTGTCAAATTTTGAAAATTTTGAGCTTTTAACCAACATGCGTGACATGCAAATTTCCATTTTCTGACCTTTTTGACAATTTTTACAAGACTTTTGACCTTTTTTACAAAATGCCTTAATGAAGCAAAAAATTTAATTTTGGGTACAACAAGTATCAAAAAGATAAATATAAATATCAGCAATTTAAATATTATTACAATTATAATCATTATAATATAATACTAAAAATATTAATAAAATATATAAAGACCCAATAAAAAATAAACTAAAATAAATATAAGGCAATCTAAAAATATCAATATAATTATAGTTGAAAATATTATAATTATAGTGCTGATTATCAAACACAAATATTATGTGTAATTTTATTAAATAAATATATAATCATTAACAGTAGCAATGTCTATCAGAAGCAATCATTAATGAGTCAATAAACGAGAGATAAGGAAGTTTAATAAAAGAAACGATTAAAACAGTTCTTTCATATGTCTCCAAAATGCAGCAACTAATTAAAATCAATAAATTAAAAGGCAGCGATACCTCCTACCAATTAAGGCAGCAACCATTAATATTAATATACAGCGACTTAACAAATGAGCAGCGACTAAGACTAAGACAAGTGATTTACATTATAAAAGAAATTAATGAATACTACACTAGGTGCAGCGATTAATATTTCCACAAACATAACTAATGTGGATCGCTTAGTCAAGAGGCATGTCCATTTGGATGGACATAACTATTTGAAGGGACACATCTCCCTATGCAAGCATTAAGATATAAATAATAATAAGGAATAAAGAGGATAGGCATCAATTAAGTTTAGCATATATATACATTTCAGAACAGCAGATCCAAATGCTCTTAGGAGCCATGATCATTGACGGAATAGGAAGAAAATATATTATCTGCAGCAAGAATATTATTATATATCGTGGCTGGGAAAAATAATAAGGTTACTGCAGATTGAACAAATTAAGGTGTGATATCATTTGGAATAATCATTGGGGAGAATCAATATAGTATTCAGTCATAAACCTGGGAGAGCAGCAGATGAGAGAGAAGAATAAAATATAGTGTAAAGAGTATATTAGGGTTAGGGTCTAAAAAAAATAGCAGCATTTTCTTTCAAAAAAAACCCTACCTAAGATATGAAATTTAATAAGGATTTATGAAGTTTAGAAAAAGAAACTTTGAAAAACCTACCTCTATCACATTGTGCAACAGAAAAAATGCAATATGAGGATTTGAAAGAGCAATGCCAAATACCATAGTTTACATACTCTCCAATTACTCTCCGAGTAGCCAAGTAATCTCCAAAAAATTTGCATGCCGAGTAATTTCTGCTTTTACTCGCGGGCAGTATGCAGATGGATTTTCTCCCGTCAAATTATCGAGTAATCCCCAGTAGCTCGCAAAAAACCCACAAACTTGGCATGTTTGTGTGTGTATAAATATGTCTGTGTGTATATGCATGCAAACTTGGCATCCTGTGTATGTTTATAGATATGTATGTGTGCACAGTGCAGTACTGAGTATACACATACATAAATATCCACAAACATTTGCCAAGTATTTGCCGAGTATTTGCCAAGTTTTCCCGAGTCAAAATTTTTGGGCTTGCCGAGTACTCTTTGATTCCAAGGTTGTAAACTATGCCAAATACATTTTGTTGTGTCCTAATTTGATAATTACAAAATGTCTGGTTCAATGTTTGCAATTACTTGGGAAAGTTTGAAATTTTGTTTACTTGTTGCCTAAAAGTGAAAAAATAAGAAAAAAAAAAACAATTTGGAGGGATTTACAGAAAAAACCCATGCACAATGTTAAAAAACTGACATATTTTTCAACTACACAGATTTTAAATGCATTTTTTTTTCAATTGAACACATATTTTCCACATTTTACATGGGTTTGACCAAGTTATTAAAAAATTCAAGCTAGACATGTTAGAATGACACACCAAAGGTTGTGTGTACATTTAAAATACAGGTACACATGTTTTTCATGTTTTCTATTACTATGATTCAGAGGTTATGGAGAGGACCTCTCAACATGCATTTGGAAGATGTTGTGTGAGGTTGAGGTCAAGGACCTTGTTAAGGAAGACTTGCTAAGATACAAGCATGATGAGGGGAGGCTCTTCATTTCACCACTAGCTATTCGAGGGAGAACTGCCCAAGCACCAAGTAACCAAAAAGTCAGCTTTTACTCCAGTTCGCTTTAACTATTTGATGTGTACAACTATTGCTTAATTACAAACTCATGAATGATTTATTTTGCAGCTAGCGCTTCTAGATGTGAACATGTAACAACACCTCATTTTGGACCATTAGTTACTCAATATATACACATTGTTGTATCCATACGAAAAAAAAAAATTGTACTGTGTCGAATTTCAAATCAACATCTTGTCATTTATTGATTGTGAGCCATACTTGAACCCTTGTTGTGGTAATGTTTTTTGCCATCTTTAGTCAATGTGTCTGTAGGGCCAACAAAAAGAGCTTTTTGTGAGGCAAGGATTGAAGCTCAAATGATGGAGAAAAGGCAAAAGTTAGTAAGGCATGAAAAAAATGTTGCCCAATTAGAAGGTTCACACCTATGTGAAGAGGTGCATAAGATTAAAAAGAAAAAATGTTGCTCAATGTATTAGCATGTGCCCATATGAAGACTTGAAAGTCTTTATAAAAAATGTTTCAGTTATGAGGCAAGTGTTGGCAATATGTCATTGATGTTGAAGGCGTTTGAACGAAATCATATGAATACCAAAGGCCACTAATCACTATCCAAAGTAACTCAGGCAAAGGATCAAATCAAATGACCAAAAAACAAGTTTTTGAGGCATTAAAAGTGTGTATCAATGTAGACCAAAAGACAAGTTTATGGTTGTCTAAGAATGCAGGCCAGCCTCCCTTCATATTTGCATATATACAAGGCAAACGTAATTTTTATGCTGGCCAATTCCTGCCTAAGTCATTGGTAAAAAAATTTAAATTATTATTTGTTTTGGGCCGATCACACATGCTGGCCAACCACACATTGTCCAAGGCATATATATGCATATTAATGAAATTGCCCGAGTTAATACATCACTAATGATTCCTTATGAAAGGTAGCGAATATTTAATAAAGAGCAGCAACTGAATAAGGAGCAACGATTTATAATAAGGAGCAGTGATTAATGAGGAGCAGATTTATTTAATAAAGAAGCGATTATGTTTAGCTAAAGGCAGCGATTAAGTCTAACAAAAGGATATGGATTTTCATTAAGTCACCTCCTTTGTCAAGCAATACATCCATTCATGAAGTCCCCTCTTTTGGTGAAAGTATAAATAAAGTTTGTGGATTGTGGAGAAGAGGACTGTGGAAGACAAATTGATAAATCATATATACACCAGCAGGTTTGGTTGAAGAGAAAATAATTGAAGATTATTCAAAGGCAAATTTTTGAAGGAGGATTAACATAACTGCCAAGAGACTGGTACTGGTACTGGTACGGGAGATTGGTACCGGTACTGGTACAGCTTTTTTTGAAAATAGGAGATGGGGGTACTCGAAGATGCCATCTTTTTTTAATATAAATAAAAATTAATAAATTAATAATTTATAGAAAATATCATGACGTTGAACTTTCAAAACAAGAACAGTAGTAAAGTTTAACAATGAACATTAACTTTAAAGTTTAAATACACAAATGTCATTGTGTCAAAGAGTCAAAGAGTTCATACTTCATAATGCAACCTTTCTTTTTTTCAAAAATTTAATGTTCTTAGTTTTTCTTTTTTTTTCACGAGAGACGCCATTTTCACCATGGGAGACTTTAGGAGACTCAAGGAGACTTTTACACGTGTTTCTTGTGAAGGGAGGCGTCTCCAGGGATGTCTCTGGTATTGGAGATGCATACCAATCTCTGAGACATGTCTTTGGGGGCAGAAGACGCGTCTCCCAGCAACCATGAGGATTATCAAGAAGAACAATACTTTGTCTATCAAGAGGTTGGTGCCTCATTTTGAGGTCGATGCCTCATATTGGAGAGATTGGTGCCTCATATTGAAAGAGATTGGTGTCTCTTATTGAGTCGGTGCTCAAGTGTTGGGGATTGGTGTCTCCAGTAGGTTGGTGCCTACAAAGTTTGTAAGAGATATTTATATAAACAATATTTTGTCATGGTTTTCTCCCAAAAGGGTTTCCACATAAATCTTGTGTTCCTATTGTGTTCTTATTTGTTGAGATTGTGGTGCATACTCTTGGCCTCATTATCGGCCTCTATTGTAAAGGAGACATTCTTTGTGATTCAATATATAAGTGATATATTGTTGTTGGGTTTTTCTCCCTCAAGAGGAGGGTTTTCCCAGGGTATCTGCTGTGTTATTGTCTGATTTTTGAATTAAATTTCTGTGCTCTAATTTGATCATAAAAAAAACTAACACCCCAAGAAAGGATGCAAATTTTGCCCAAAGTCATAAAAGTGCATCACAATGCAATGGCACTCACCTACCCAAAGAGGGACACAAGTTAAAATTTGAAAAAAGTGCTTGCTAATACAATGGTGCACACCACTCCAAAGAGTGCAAACCTACGTATTGGACTGCAAAGAGTAAGTTTCAACATCAAAAAAAGTTGCCTAGTTAGAGGATGCATGCCTATGTGAAGAGATGCATAGAAGTTTAAAAAGTGAAAAATGTTGACCAATTAGAAGTGTGCACTCCATTGAAGGCTTAAAGTTTTTCAAGAGTGAAAATTGTCCACTAATATAATGGCATGCGCTCAATAAAGGAGTAAGTAACATAAAGTGAAAAAGTGAAAAAAAATTGTGTGCTACTGCATAGGCGAGTGCCTCAATGAAGACAATTAGAGGTTGAAAAATTAAAAAATGCATCACAGTATGAATGCACACACCCATCTAAAGAGTTACAAATTTTCAAAAATTAAGAAATGTTCACATATTATGTGGAACACACTTGTAAGAAGAGAGACAAAAAACTTTTGAAAGTTAAAAATGCAACCTTATAGATAGATGCACTCAAACAAGAAGAGACTTGTTTTCAAAATTTTCAAAATGTTGCCCCATACAACTTCCTAGAAGGAGAACATGATCGCCAATCAAAAATGCATCTCTATGTATAGCCATACACCGATATATAGGATGACATTAAAATTTAAAAAAGGATTCAACTTTTCTTCAAATTTTGAGGACTTGCTTTCAGCATGTTTACAACAACTTCCATGAGGGTTTGGCACGTGTCGATAGCAGATTATTCAAGTTTCTTGGCAGATTGTTCAAGCTAGTACCGAGTCATCAAGCCCCAAAAAAAATCAAGTTGTGATTTTTGAAACTATTGCCTCATCTTCTATATGAATGTCTTCACTTTGTGAACTTTTGAATCCCCATATCATGCTTTCTATGTGGCCATCCAATACAATATGAAAAGGGCTTAGTGGCAAGCAACCAAAATGTTGTACCCCAAATTAAAAAAAATTCCACATTAAGGCATTTTGAAGGAGTCAGTAAAAGTCTTGTAAAAATTGTCAAAAAAGGTCAAAAAATGAAAATTTGCGTGTCAAGCATGTAGGTCAAAAACTCAAAATTTTCAAAATCTAAGGATCTGGGTCTGCTCAGAGTGGCCTTTTCTACAAAACCTAGATCTCTATTTTTCGGCCCTAAATTTTAAGAAATTTTCTAAAAATAGACTTTTTCTGAGTTTTTCTGGGTTTCTTCTCAAATGGATATTGGCAAAATTTTCTAAAAATAGAATCTTGGCTTCCAAGGTTCAAACTGATTTTGATTGGTTGAAAATAATTCCTGATCAAGCTGGTTCAGTCAGAATTGTCAAAAAATCAGCTTTCTCTGGTGGGTCTATTCTGCTTTTTAAGAAGCTAAAATAGGAGCTCTGAGGTCATCAATGGAGGATTCTCAACTACCAAGTGTCAAATTTGAGGTCCCAAGCACTGCACAGATCAGGCAATGGCAAAAGATGCTCGAGGAACGAAGAACAAAGAAAGGAGGTTGGAAAATCTTGAAAACTGAGGAAATTTGACTAACACTGGAGTTGTTAGACACCCCTGCCCAATCAAGGCACCCAGCTATTCATGCCTTAGCATATTTTTCAACCTCGGCTGCCAAGCACAAAGTGACAAACGAGGAACAAAGCAAAAAGTTGAAATTTGCAGAATAAAAAAACCCTTGCAAGTAAAGGTTAGTTCAAAGCCTCAAATGCTATTTTTAGGGTTTGTGCTTCCCAAACAATGTTGATCAAAATCCTTCCAACTTCGTAGTGAATCTATCAGCAGGTCCATCAGATCAATCAATCAGTCGGAATTGTGGATCGAACGGAGAAGTTTTATCAGAGAGGTAGAATGCAAATTGTGAAAATCACTAAAAATATTCTAAGTCTATGAACTTTCGGCGCCCCAGCTAGCCAGGGACGCCTAGGGTTTTGGAGGACCTAATCTAGCTGTTAGGGTTTTCCAAATCAATCATTGTCTTCGGAATTTTGTAGGCTATCTAATGAATGTCTCAGCTAGATCGTCGGATTCATCAGTCACCTGCAGTTGTAGATCAAATGGAGGACAAAGCATGGGGTACAAATTTGAAGGTTGAAAAACATCAAAAAATGACTAAGTTTGGTGATCATGGGTGCCCCAAGTAGCCAGGGGTGCCCAAGCTTTTGGGCACTTAGAAGGTAAAATTAGGGTTTGAAACCTCTAGCAAGTTTTCTTCAAATTTGAACCAACTCTTCAACGGAATCATCAGTGAGCTCATCAAATTTGTCAAGCACCAAATATTGCAAATTGAACGAAGGGGTAAACTTGTGCAAAATGAAAAGTCAAAAGAAAGATTGATAAAAACACAGAAAATAATCTAACTCTAGAGGAGTTGGGCGCCCAATCTTTTGACCCCTTTGATTCAGTTTTCAGGTGATGCAACCTCCAAAAGATCTTCCATAGAATTCTTCGAGCTATCCAACAAATCCAGCAATCAATTCATCGGACCTCCTGAACTATCGGAAATGCAAAATCAATAGAGAATTCACCTGAAGGTAAAATTGAAAATCACGGAAAAATATCTCTGCAGAGTAAAGGTGCCCCAGGTAGCTAGGGGCCCCCAAGATTTTGAGGGTCCAGAATCAGTTTTTACGAGTTGTTGCCTCCAAAACAATCATCTCAGATTCAATCAAGCTATGCAACAGAGCAGTCAGCCAATTCACAGGATTCACCAAGCGTCCAGAATTGAAGATTAAAGGGATGCATATTATCAAGCAAAATATGGAAATTTTAGAAAAATGATTCAATTTGCCAAGTAGGGCACCCAAATTTCCATGCCTTAGTGAAATTTCCAATTTTCGTCATTCAACATTCGAAGCAGTGTCCACATTCGACGAACCTGGCTCAGGATTGGCTTCAAAGATTTAAAGCTGGAGAATAAAGCATTTTATTCATCCACAAAACACTATTTAAGAAGGTCTTTACATTCATTATTCACATCTTTTGCAGGTTGGCGTCCTAAGGAGGAAACATATAATTTTATTCATATCAAAATTTGAAGGCCAAAACGTGTTGCTTTTTTGAAGTTCTTCATATTTTCCAAATCAGGTTGCTTAAAGGCTCACTTTTTCATGCTTCAAATTGCTCCTCTTCAACTTTGGAAAATTTTAAATCTTCAAGAATCTGCTTTTTCACACTTTTTCAGGAAAACCTCAACTTTTTTCGAAATCTGATCAACTGGGTTTCTTTGGAATGTGATTCTCTACAAAACTCAGGTCCCAACTTTTTTCTAAGAAATTGTTTTTGCAAGAGAAATCAGCATTCTATTTTCAGCAATTTGTGCAAAAAAATTCTGAATATAGTCGAGTTTACAGTCAAAATTCGAGTTTTTCAGCATGCAGTATTCTCCCATGGAATTGAGAACCAAGCCAGTGTTGTATCACGATTATCTGAAAACATTTGAAACTGATTTGCATCATGTGAATCGAGTGATTGATTTGTGTGCTTTGGAAGACGCAAGAAATGTTGTAGTCAGACATCTTGGTCATTCTGGGATGCTTGTAGCAACTTCCCCGTCTCAGTGCAGAGCCTTGAGTTTGTAATCGCTTGTGTCAAGCATTACAATCCTACAACACGATAAATCCAAGCAGCAGATGGGCATATTGTTTGCAACCTCAAGCCAGACAATTTTGAGAAGTGCTTTTCAATACCACCATGGCTCGAAAATTTGGTCATCTCCATTGAAGAGTGTGAGAAGGTGTGGCACATGCAAAAGGAAAAATATCGGAAGAGAATTGCACAAAAGTGGTTGAAGGAGAAGCACAATACTTAGCTAAAGAACATTTGGGCGTGGTAAATTCTAGGAGGAGTTTGCAGTGATCCTGTTGCTGGAAAGATGAGTTAGCTTGCCGTGATGTCAGCAAGGTTTGATAAAGCCATTGAAGAGAGCAAATATTTTCTAAGTTTGATTGCAAAAGGCGAGGAAATCCCGGAAAAGAAGAATATTGCTCTAGATAGTATCAATGCTCCTAACAAAGAGGCAGTTACCAGCTTTTTGGCATATTTAGTATCCCAAAATACCCATGAATGAGTTATCTTCTCAAGACAACAAAGATTTCCAAAGATAGATTTAAAACAGCAGTTAACTCGATGCCTTTTCCAATTTTTCTTGCTATTCTTAATCACGCTTATCTATTCTTTGAGAAAGAGGAAAAATTAAGTTGTAATCGTTGGAACTTTCCTTGCTCTTTGGTTCCAGCAGGTTGTTAGTTAATTGTCTTGTTTTAGTTTTAGAAATAAAGCTTGTGAGTTGGCAAGTCTAGTTGTAAAAGCAAGGAGATTTTTAGGATCCCTACTCCTTGTTTGTGTATAAATAAGGGCAGCCTTGCCCATTTTTCTTTAACCGTTATTGTGATAATAAATTGTTGAGCCTACTTTTGCCTGCAACTTTGTTATTCAGTGTCTATTCACTTTGCGTAAGAGCAAGCTTGCATGCCTACCTTTTGCTGCAAGTTATTGTTCAGTTCATGTGTAATTTGTGTCAAGTGTATTCTAGTTTGATCACTAAGCTGTAAGCATGTTATTGCTACAAACATGCTGTCCCAGAAGTGTAATCGTTATCAAAAATTTGAGAAAGGAAATCTTATGCTTACTTTGCTCTTATCTACTATCTCAAGTTTTGTTTTATGTGTTTCACTTATATAATCTTTATTTCAGCTTGCATCTAAAAGTACAATGAGTCTTAAGGTGTGCGTTGGAAGTGAGTTTATGAGAGTTATGTGTTATCAAATCATTTCTTGTTTACTTCTAACTCTCAAGCTCTAAGTTTACTTAACTAGCTAGAAGCATCATTAGAGTAGGCCTAGTTGTAGTTGAAATTCTAAAAGATAAAACCTCAGCTACGACACTAGAGTTTTATAACCTTGTGCTCTTAGCTGAGAACAAAAAGATTGGCAAATAGTTTAGTTTACTTTCTTTAAGCATCATCAATGAAGGAGGGAGCTTCCCCTCCTAATTTGAAGAGCAGTTTATCTGTGCATAGCTGTCTGTTTCTAATTCGCATTCCAAAGGTGCGAATTGATACGCCAACACAAAACATATTCCAAAAGGAGACTTATTAATAGAAGAATGAATTACCTTGTTTTAAGAATGCTCAATATATGTCAAATTCTCATACCAATTCTTAGCATGCTTCCTAAGTTCCCAATATGTTAGCATTTTAATTTGCACCTTTTAATGCAATACAAAACAAAATAGATGTGTAATAAAACTGTTCTTCAAATTTGAAGGGTAAGCTCCTTATAAATTGAAACTAACCTAATCTACACAATATACACTTGCAATTTACAATCTTTACAATGCTTTATGGGGTGGTTCACACTCATACCAAATAAAATTATGTATATGTTTTTTTACTCACCTAGGGCAAAAAGCTAGCATTCACTTCAATGGAAAACAAAAAAAAATGTATTTTTTGACTAAAAGAAAATCCAATGATTACACACACTTACACTATTCAACTAAATGCAGGGACTAAACAATGCAAGTATACATAAAGATTGAAAATATTTAATTATAAAACATAAACACTTCTATAAATTAAATTAAAAGAGTGATACAAAACCACAATCTCTAATTTCGAGCAAACCTACAATACAAAGCTTGCAAATTCATTGAAAACAATTTAAACTACCTCGACATACATAACAAAACATCTCAATAGTGATTTAAAAATAAGATACGTAATAAATTTTATTAAACGAATACTAAACCTTAGATTAACAATAATAAATACTTATTGAATAGTTATTTCAGCAACAAGTAGTCATGAAAATTACCATTAAAAAACTAAGTGCAAAATGACATTTCTTTGTAAGGATACAAAATAATGCATGAAAATAAATCAAAGCAATTAATTGCACTTCTATTCTAGCTATTGACTACTTGCATGACATACGCGTTTTCTGACAAAATCTTATCCACTCAAATTTAAACTAAGTTAACGGTTCGGTTTTGGGTTCGGGTTCGGGTTCGAGAACCCGGTTCACCGGTTCGGGAAATTTTTTTTTTGGGTTTGGGTTCGTTTTGGGTTCGGTAATACGAAAACATATAAAAATCAGAAATATATACATATTTGCAGCAGTATTTAAGTTCAGAATACACCACCATATTAATAGTCAAATAACATAGTAAAAATACACCACCACTTTATACTCAAAAGTCAAATGTCATGACATAGAATTATAAATTAAAGTTCAAACTTCAAACATAAAAATGCCAAGTGTTTACAATGTCAATCTGAATCATACGGGTCATCAAAAAAAGCAGCATCATTAGCAACATTAGATGCTACATTTTGTGTAGAACCACAAAGAGCATTAGTGGCACTCGCACAAGCACTGCCACTAGCACCGACACTAGCACTGACACTACCACTCTCATGCTCAGTAGTTGCTTCAGGCTGATAGTCATCATCAATATCAAGTGCAGCTAAGTGACTTGTGGAAGCATCCAAGTCAAGCTGCTCTGGCTCAATATCCCACCTCCTTGTGTCTCCTTCTTTGTAGGAACTATGTTTGTGTGTAAGGAGGCGCAAGTTTGAATGCACATACACCAAGTCCTCAGCCTTTTTTGAATGTAGCCTATTGCGTTTTATTGAGTGGATGAAGGAGTATGTGCTCCAATTCCTCTCAGAAGAGGATGAACTAGCAACCTATTAAGACCAAATTAAATTAATAAATAGTTAAGAGTTACAAAAATTAACTAAACAAAATTATTAATTAAAATTTAAAATTAAAATTACAAATATAAATTATAAAACTTACTTGGGATAAAACTTTTATTGCAATAGGTTGGAGGTGCATGTATTCTTGCCCATGGAAGTACCACCAACTATGAGCAGCCACCCTACACTTGTCTCGAAGAGCATCCATATTCTGATCAACACTCCCAGAGCATGCAAAAGCCATAAACTCAGCCCTCACTCGATCACGTTGGTCACGATCACTGAAGATTCTACGAATTGCTGCCTTGTACCCTTGGGCCACTTCACCATCCCTATATGGAGCAACTCTTGATGAAGTAGAAAGTATCTCAGGGCTATAATATTTGGGACTCAATGCAAAAGCGAGAAGATGCAAGGGAGTGGTCATTTTGTTCCATCTATCAACCATGATATCTTGTAGCTCTTTGAAGAATTTTTCTTCAGGATCTTCCTCTTTTGCATTGATGATGGATCTCATCTTCTCAATCATTGAGTCGATACCATCATATACTTCACCCAAACAAGGTCTATCCAAGTCAGTGTAACGGATCATGCTCAGTATGGGCTCGGTGAAACTGACGAGATACTCAACACGATCCCACCAACCATCATCTAGGATCCTTTGCTTGATCCTATTTGCCCTTTCATTGCTAGATTGCCTCCATACAACCCAATTAGGGCTGATTACCATGGCACATAGTGCCTCACGAACCTTTATAAGTCGTCTCAACACAATTGTGTTGGAGGCAAAACGGGTCTCGGCAACCTGTTTGAAAATCAAAATTAAAATTAAAATATAATTTAAATATACAAAATCAAAATTTAAAAATTAAAATTAAAAGAAAATTCAAAAATTTAAAAATATTGAGAATTAACTTACCTTCAACAACTCCAATTTAGAGAATTGTCTAAATATTCCTTGCGTCATATGGTGGTTGGTGACAAACATTTGGATGTCTTCGCCCGCATACACCTGTTTGATCCATTCAATTTTGGATCCAATTTTTTGTAGCATTAGATTGAGGGAGTGGACAGCACAAGGTGTCCAAAAAATGTGTGGATACTTCTCCTCAACCAATAACCCAGCAGCCCTACAATTTTTGGCATTGTCGGTTACAACTTGCACAACATTTTGATGGCCCACTCCTTCAATAGCTTGGTAAAGGATGTTAGCAATAAATGGACCATCTTTCACCTATCCTTCACAATCCACTGCTCTCAAAAATTGTAATGTCCCCATTTTGGCCATACGCTCTTCTTTGACTGATAGCCTATTTCTGGAAATCCGTAGGTTGATCAGAAGTGAAATTAGGGTTTCTTTGCTTGGAGGTTTGTGGCATTTCTAGGTATTTACTATTTTTAGTAAATACTAATTTTGGCAGTGGTTCAGTTGTCATCCTTCATTAAGTCATTTTCAGTTGGAGCAGTTGCTTGGGTTTGATTTTGGCTTTAAAAAGCATTATTTTGGTGAAATAATATATTTCAAGGCATTAATGTTTTAATTTCAAGTTGACCCCTTGGCCTAGTTCATTAACTTTAAGTTGTTCTTAAAAGGTGGTCATGAAGGGGGACGTCATCATGGAGGATAAATTTAATATTTAAAGTCTTTTAATGCCTTGGGAAAAGTGGACGCCTTTTCTTGAAGATATTCTTTTAAAAATAAAGTTTATTTGTGCCTTGATAAAGTGGACGCCTTTTTGAGAAGTTGGAAGGTTTCTTGGAAATTTGAAGAGTCTCATGTGACTTTTGGCGTACTTCCTTGAGGAATTGAAGAGTCTTCTACTCTTCTATAAAATGAATGCTTTGCTTCAGCATTGGCATCCAATATTTTTATGCTAATGTTATGCTGTCGAAATGACAACTTGTTTAATACTTCGAGGGATGCTTACCTCCTAGTTCCAATCCAATTTCGTGTTTGAAATACAACACCTAGTTGGTCATTTGCTGCTTCTCAAATCAGACTAGCAGATTGAGCTCAATAGTTGAAGATTTTGATGAAATTTCCAGTTTTGAAGTTGCTGATACAGTCACAGCTGAAAGTGGTTTTTGCATACAGCTTTTGGAGTGAATTTAATTTGCTTGTGGGTACTTTTCCAATCCATTCCTACACCCAAGGCGACCATCTTTGGAGAGTTTCAGATTTTAGTTTTGAGTTTATGATTTTTACTTGTCAAAATCGCCCTTGCTCAAGGCCGTACCATTCTGGAACATTGGGAATTGTGCTAAGAAAATAATACTTATCATTTGCTGCTGTTTCTTCATCATGGAATGGGCGCCTATCTTCCAGGAGATCATTGCAACTGATTTCACGTCAATTGGAGGTAATTTGACCAAGTTATGAGCATTTAATGAATTCACAGTTTGCTGGTTTGAATTTTCAGAATTCTAATTTTTATATCAGACTGTTATAGTTCTCAGTTTTTGGTCTTATACTTCAGTTTTGGAGTGTTATATGATTGTAAAAGTTCATACTTATTGTTCTAAGGTTCATTCCTATCATTGTAATTTGTAATCTGCAGAGTTTAATTTGTAAAGGTTGAGATTAAGCATTACTAATCCAACCATTTCCAGTTCTGCAATTACTTACTGTTTTGTCATTAAATTACCCCTGGATGGTTTACCACCAGTGTGGATAATCTGATTTGTAACTTTCTTTTACCCACTTTCATAGTGGAGAATCCCCACAGCTCTGTGGATGCCCGCCGCAGCGGATGAATTGTTTTAATTGTAATCTTTTCCCCCTACTGTTTGGTGGTAGTGTGGAAATGCTCTTCATGGCTGGTTATCCGCCTATCAGTTTCTAGTTTTCAATTCAACACTCCGTCATATGTTAGCACCTCGCCCTCAGTGGGATCTTGAGTGCACATTCTTGACGTTGAGTAGTTTTCTTCAAGTATTTTCATTTAGTTCCTCCACCATATGACAACACCTATCCCTCATTAGGGTTGAGTGTGCATTCTTGGTGTGAGTTCATTTCAAGTTCAGTTTTCTTTTGGAGCTAACGCTAACCGAGTTGCTTAAATGCTGGTTATGTGTGTTATTTCATCGAAAAAATTGGTTAGCATATTTCAAAAACATTGCCCCTTTAGGGGACACAGCAATAACATTGATCAATGGGCGATTTCTTGCATCTTTCCATCCATCAGAAACTATGGTCACCCCTGTTTCGATCCACGAATCCCTTATGGGCTTCAAAGAGTTTGCTACATGTTTCACCTCTTTCTCCAATAAGGTGCAACGCACCTTCTCAAAACCTGGGCCCTTATACCCCTTTAGAGCCTCATTAATAGATTTCACCATTTTTTGCCAATATGGTGAACAAACAACATTGAATGCCAATCCATTGGCATAGACACATCTTTCTATGTCTTGATCAGCAATCTCTCTTGCCTCATTCTGAAATGAAGCTTCCAACGGTCCCTTAGATCTTTTATTTGAAGAGGGCATGGTTTGCTCTTGAGGGATGTCCATAAATGGATGGCTTTCTGTAGGTGGAAAATAAGGTGGTGGTGTAGGGGGTTTCATGGATCGAGATCCTTTCTTCAAAGGATGGCTTGTTTTACCACTGGTTGTTTTTTGGTCTGCCTTTTCTTGCTCAGCAATATATTTCAACACTATATCTTCTGGAATGCCTGCGTTGTCTTCACCTGGACAATTTTTGATGCCTGTTTCAGGGATCCCACACAAGTGCCCTTTTACTCGACTGTATGAGCTCGAATATTGAACATTGCAATGACTACAAATCCAAATATATCCTCCACCACTTGGAAGTTGCTGAACCATTTCTACATATTTCCAAAGGGGAGAGGCTGGGTTTATTTTGAAACGAGATTGGATTGAGCCTGAGGAGGTACCGGTTGCCATTGTAATATGGAATAGTGAATACCTAAGGCACAACATATTGAAATTTTGGTATTGATTCATTGAATTTGAAACTAAAAGACTTAATTAATTTCAAAAAAATGAAAAAATTGAACATGTGTTATAGACATTTAGAAGAATGAAAAGTAAAACAAAACAATAATTAAAAAGCAAAACAAAAGAGTTGAAGTTCACTTGTGAAAAAAAATGTAAAAAAAATAATAAAAAAACTTCAAAAAACCTACCTCTTTTGAAGAAATCTTGCTCTACGATCTTCTTAGCAACGAATAGACACTTGCAAGTGCTTAGGAATAGCACAACAATCAACTTTGAACAATCTACGATCAGCCTTCAAGTCTATTCCAGCTTGTGCAAGCAAAAGAGAAAGTTCAGCAATGGAGGCAAAAAATCCTTTTTTCTCATTCACAAATTGGTAAATGAGTTTCACTTTACCTATTTCATGTTTTTGAGGCAAGTATTAGGGTTAGAAATAATAAAAAAGTCCCTAAAAGTCAAAAACGAGTCAAAAATGTCTTTAAAAAATGAAAAAAAAATTGGAAAAACGCGCCCAGGCGCAGAATTGAACCCGGGTTCGAACTGGGTTCGAAATTTTCGAACCCTGTCCGGACCCACAGTCATGGGTCCGGACCCTGGCCGAACCCACAGTCCAAAATTCGGACCCAGGCCGAATTTCTTCGAACCGGACCCGAATTCCGGACCCGGATCGAACCCGAATCGAACCCGGGGCCTTTACTAGCAAATCCGGTAACTTAGAATTTAAACTAAATCACAACAATCTCCAATTAAACTATTAGTACAAGATGTTACAAACTCCCACTTTGTACTCATATCTCTTGCCTGACAAAAGATCTCAAACTAGATGATCTAACAATAGTTGACTCCTCAAAAAGCTCATTGCACTAAAATTAGAGGCCGCTAAAAATAGAAAAAACTATAAAGAGTTCTAGCTAAAATTAACAATTCATGGAATATGTTCTCCTTGAAAATGATGATGACTGTTTAGTGCGAACTAAAAATAGACTTCTTGATAGGTGACTCTAAATGAAAACTTTTTCTTGATCATGGCAGAATTTTTAAGACACTTTGAAACTCTGGATTTGAAAACATTTCTTCAATAAACCCTAGCTATAACTGCAACTTCAAAAAACTCAAAAATCCTTATGATGATTCTGCATCAAACTCTAACCAAAAGTCGGCAACCTTCCGATTTCTAAAACCCTAGAGCACATGAAGATATTTTTCTCAAATATTCCAATATGATGATGTAGTGTATCTTGATATCTCATTTAGAGTATTGTTGCCCCTGATTTTATGATTAAGAACTCACTCTTTTTACAATCACAACATCATTATTAGTGACTGAAAACTGACGTTTTTTACCAAAATTCTGGCGTTCTATCATAGTAAACTGCTGCCTTGGGTGAAAAATAATTCATCTTGCACACGTCTTCAAAAGGTATGGAAGGGAATTCGGTGATTTATTGTTCTGCTGTGATGAAAACTGATCTAAAGTCTTAACACAGCCTTGTTGCTGAAAAGTGATGAAAATCACTGCTAGAATTAGGCACTACTACTCAATGGAAACCATTGCACTAAATATGACTGAGGTGAAGCCCTCTTCAAATGATGAAAGACCATTTCTGGTAAAAACACCCACTAATCTGAGTGTTCTGTTGTGCTTATTATGTTGCTGTGAGTTGCTGTAACGAACTGCTGATCAATTTGTTGATATCTGCTACTAAAATATTAACTTATTGGATATACACACCTCCCTCGTTATAGCAGATTTGAGTTGAAAAATTTATAAAAAAGCCACCTTTATCAAAATATTAACCTATTTCTGCTTGATCGGCTATATTTATGTTTTAGAAACCTATTAATAAAGGATTTTGGACTCTTTTACACATCTAGTCAACCTCTATATTCAAATGCTCTCTTCTATTTTTGAAACACAAAACAAAATGAATTTTTGGAGTTTTTGGGTTTTATAAAGTTGCAGTTACAGCTAGGATTTTCTGAGAGAATATTTTCAAATTTGAAGTTTCAGTGTGTCTTTAGAATTCTGTTATGATCGGGAGATAATTTTCATTCAAAATTGCCTATCCAAAAGTGTATTTTTAGCCAACACAATTTTTAATCTTCATTTTCAACAAGAGTATATTCCAAGAATTGTTATTTTTAGCCAGAGCTATCTAGAATTCATTAGATTTTCAGCAGCCTTTACTTTTAGCATGAAGGGTTTTTGAGAAATTAGCTAATAGTCATAAGTGGGAGTTTGTAATAATTTGTACCAATAGTTCAACCAAAGAGTGTTAGGACTTAGTTTTAGTTTAATGGATAGGATTTTGTAATAAGACTTGCATGTCATGCAAGCAATCAATAGCTAACATAGAAGTGCAATTAATTTTTTTGATTATTTTTTATTCACTGTTTTGTAACCTTATAAATAAGTGTCACTTTACACACTTTTTTATTGGTAATTTTCATGTTTCCTTGTCGCTAAAATTGTTGTTCACCGAGTATTCATTATTGAAAATCCAAAATTTTGTATTCATTCAATAGAATTTTTTATGTCTATCTTGCTTTTAAATCACTCTTGAAATGTTTTCTTATATGCACTAAGGTAGATCAAATTGCTTTCAACGAATTTACAAGCTTTCTATTGCAGATTTGCTTGAAATTCGAAATTGTGACTTTATACCGATCCATTAATTTTATTATCAAAGCATTTGTGTCGTTGTACCTGTCCAATCATTTTTTATACTTGCACTACTTGATCTTTGCTTTTAGCCAAACAATGTGAGCATGTAGTCATAGGATTTATTTTCAATCAAAAAGTATTAAAAACGTTTCCCTTGAGTTGAAGAGCACCTTAGTCTATTACCCTATGTGAATCCAAAAGTCATACATATAGTTTTATTCAGCATGAAAATGAACCATCTCAGAAAAACATTGTAAAAGTTGTAAATAAGCAAGTACATATTATCTAAATTAGGGTTTTAGGTTTATGTTTGTTTACAGGAAAATTTCCTTTCTAATTTGAAGAGCAGTTCCACACATCTATTACATTTTGTGTCACACTCAAAGGTGCAAATTAAAACACTAACACACTACACCCACTCAAGAGCTGCACCAACATCCTATTAAACACCTCAAGTAGTTTAACTTTACCCATCCATTTGTCAGTGGTATGTTGTGGATCTCTTCTATTTAGTGTCCATCTTCCATAATGTAGTCCAAAATTGCCTAAAAATTTGGGATGTCTTTCTAAAATAATAGAACTTGAAAAAACAAAATGAATCCAAACGGTGATGAAAATCAATTCAAATGCATCATTTTCTTTAGGAGACTTCTTACATAGAATGAGTAACCGAATTTCCTAGACCAGTTTACAACAACAAATAAGTAATCCTACCCTTTCTTTTATAACAGAAAACCTCCTACGATATGGTCATACCCCCTGATTGCAGCCTGCACAGGAATAATAAATAATTGCTGCTAAAGGAAACTACAGCGATTTCCTATTAATAAAGGCAACATAGTTAAGACTTTAACTAAATAGAACTGTCATATTCCCATCCACGTAAGACCAAGAGACATTGCAGCAATAATCCTTGGAGATCACTGCTAGGGAATAATATAGCAAGGGGTCAATTATAACAAATACCAAGATTGTCGCTCAGTTAACAAAAGGCAGATTAATATTAAACAAAGGCATTGATATGGGTGATGACTTTAGGGAGGCAGTGATTAATGAAGGGGTGCATCCTTTGTAAGGGATGCAATAGTAATAAAGGGGTGTGACTATTCACCCCACCATGAGGGGTATATAAGAAGGAGGCATCATTTTGGTAAAGGCATCAATTGGGATCATTGGATCATTGGATCATTGAATCATTTGGATCAATTAGAAATCTGAATCAAGGAGCAGATTGGAAAAAGGAAAATAAGGATTGGAACCTTATTGGAAATAAATATTATTTACTAGCAAGAGGATTATTGTAAGTCTTTTGTTTAATTATATATATATATATATATATATATATATATATATATACACACGATTATGCAATAATGATGTTTGCAGCAATTATTGATCCTTATAAGTAATTATGATTCTTCCTTTATTATAAATATGGATAATAGATTCTTATAATAATCTATTTTGAATTTAGAGAAGTGATATCAAAACAGGAAGGCCAATCAATCTTTCGAGTTCACAAGAGGTGAAGGCCCAACAGACCCGCCATCAAGTATGCCACCCCTGAGATGGAGCGCCCATGAGCTGGGAGGCAAATGTGTGCTCTCAAGCTTGGTGGAAGGGAGGTAGTCTTCACGCTCTTATCAAGCACACCACCCCAAGATGCAGCGCTCATGAGCTGGGAGGCTAATGAGTGCTCTTGGGCTTGATCAAGGAGGATGGAGCGCCTCCAAGGTGGACTAAGGGATCGAAGGGTGGCCCACCTTCAATGATTTCGCAATACAAGGGCGACCAACCTTGAGACTGTGGTTTGCAAGCATTTCAACGAATTCCTAATGAGATTATTACGGGAAATCCACATTGGAATGGCTATTGCCTTAATTAGATTTTGATGTGACTGATGTCCATGGATATCATGATGTTTAGTAATGAGTAGTAATATGTATATTTTCATGGCTTATGATTTAATGTCAATTTCTATTGACTAATATTGTGTGCAAGACCTAAACAAAGATTCACATCTTATAAAGAGCATTTCAATTGGTAAATTTATAATCTTAAATGCTTTAAATTTCTTATTTTGGAATCAAATTGTGGTTTTAGGGCAAAATCTAGGAATATCCTAAATAGGGGACACATTACAGATGCCCATAAAAATATTTTCCCATGACCTAGAAACTAGTAGTAGCATATATAACTAGAACTTTCTATTAAGAGGCCTACTTTTGCAACATAACACATATTTCCGTTTTTTTGGAAAGTTGATTGTGGTAGTTTGTTGGAGTCCTCAACCATGATCAACAAAGCTTACAGAAATATAATCTGAAAAGGGAAAACTAAGCTTTCCAAGAACCTGAAAAAATCTAAAGGAGAAGAAGCTACCAAAGATAACTTAAAATTTCAATTTTGTTGAAAGGCACAAATGTTGTCTACAGACCCAACAACTTGTAGGGGAAGAAATAGAGCTCAGTCTTTAGCTAAAAGAAGCTTCTTACAACTAAGGATTAAAAGAACCTTCAACTAAGTTCATAGCCTCGAATAGCAATCTTTCAGCTTCAGTCTTCCTTGCCATAATTTTCCTTCTGGAGCCATGATTTGTCAGGTCTGTGTAGATTCAGTTTGGGAGATGGTGCCGATTTCAGTTGAAAACGGATCATTACCATCTTCTGCCTGAAACTCATCTCCCACTGAATTCTGAGAAGTAATAGAAATATGGAGTGCCAAAACCTCAATCTCCATCAGAGAGGTATCTTCAATTTCTAATGAAGGCAGACCCTTGGACTGAGCCAAGGCAGCTGGAGAATGAGGCTGGCCCTTAGGTTGCTCCAAAATGGGCAAAACAGATAGATTGCAACCCTTGTTCAAATCTGCTTTGGCTGCAACCAAAGGGGAAGGGTGATCAGTGAGAGACCATCCAGACCTGCTTCTAACTAAATCAGCATTTGGGTATCCAGCCTTTGGAATCCATTTCTGTGCATAGAAGATGCATGAACCCAAGGGAAGACGTGTAAAATATGGGCTTGGACAAGTTCACCATCATGTGAACTCTCATGAAAACAGAAAAACATTCAAGAAATTCTTCATCAATTCCGATGAAAGCACCCATTTTTATAATCAGCTTCCTGAACAAGTTGAAGTCCCTCATTACCAGTAGAAGTCTATACAACCAGATCCAAATTAGGGCCTTGGAGTTTTGGGCAGTGGCAGGCTCCAAAAAGGAGACCAAGGTTTCATGAACATGCCCCTCTTGCCAAAAAAACCAAGGTCTGTTATTCCACGCCACATCACAAACTGCCACCTTCTGAAACTTAACCATAAAGAAACCATTATCAAGCAGAGACAGAGAGAGAACGGGATTTGCAATCATGTTCCATACTGATTTCATCCACTATGTTAAAGCTTCAAAATAAATTCTTTAGCCAAAGCATTTGAAGACCAAAAATCTTTTGCCAATGTCCTCTTCACTGGAAAGCAAATAGTCATCATCAAAAACCAATGCTTGCACCTCCTCTACTAGACTCAAGGGTACATCCTCATACGAGAAAAAGGCAGATAGGGCCTGTCTCAATCACAGCAACATTTTTATCTGCATATTTTCCTACCCACACATTTTCACCTTGGGAGGACACTCTACCAAAACCAGACAAAGGTTTGGATTACTCAGAAAATTTTATTGTTTACAAAAAAGGCTGCAGCCATGGTAAGGGTTTCCCATGTTTTTGCAATCAATAATGATCTTAACTCCTTTGCAACTGCTACAGGGACTTTGATATCTTTCTCATCATGGGCTAGGGTTTTTGGGGAGCCCAGGAAACTGCACCTCAGAGAGGGAATTCCCTTAGCTGAAAAGGGGAATGATAAACCCTTGCAAGTGCAAGAGATTTGGTGCTGAGCCTGGAATAAGCACCAGCTATTCCCACCGGATCACCTTCATCCTCTCCTCCCACATCTCCCACTACCGCACACTCTTCCTACCATCACAATGATAAAAACACATCCCCTTATTAATGTTGCAGCATAAACTTGCATATTCGGCCAGTAAATGTATCTTTGCAAATTTACTACTGTTTTTGTCACAATGAAATGACTTGCAACTTTTGATGTATGAGATTCTGTCATTCTCTGACCAGTTTTTTTAAGGAAGATATTTCTTAAGAGGCACAAAAACCCTTGTAAAAAGCTCAAATTGACTGCAACCAGGAAATGATCAATTCATATGCCAGTGACTTTGCTTCAATGTACAAATTGAAAAGAAACCCTACCCTGACAGAGTCTCCCAAACCCTTGAAAATGCAGGGGTGAACCACCAGAAGCTGACACAAACAGAACTCGCATGAAAAATCTCAGACCTCTCCCCCTCAGACCCGCAAAATGGAAAAGAAAAATAAGTAATATTGAGTGTTTGTTTGCAAAACACAGAGAAGAAATATTTTTTATTTTCGTTGAAGTAAGTTATGCTCTTCCAGAGATAGATTTCAAGAAATTGCTAGAATTGTTTTGTCACTGGAATAACGCCCCATGTACAACCCCTAATCTCCCACCAGCCAGGGCAAAGGAAAGCAAACCCTGCAAGATAATGAAATCCTTGAAGACACAAAAGTTACAATTAAACACACCACAAGAATTCATGAAACAGTTTCTCACAAGGAATGTACAAAGGAAAAAGATAAATAGTATGGAACAATGGTGAGTACAACAAACTTAGAGGACAATCATGTAATGTCCCCTTTTGGGATATTCCTAAATTTAGACCTCAAAAACAATAATAATCACTGAAAACTAATATTAGTAATAATGAGCATCAACTTTATGGTTATATTCAGATTAATACATAAAATCTTATAATATTGAGAGCAATACATCATAGCTAAAACATTATATTATTTAGATCTATAGTTCATAACATTATCGATATTTGAATTCAAAAACATCTTAACACCATTAATGATTATTCCAAGGCATGTTCATATAGCCAATCATATCAGGAATTCACTTGAAGTACTTGCAAACCACAATCTCAAGGATGGCTGTCCTTGTATTGCAAGAGCATGGGTGGATTCTTGTCCATCCATCTTGGGATGGTGTACTTGAGAAGACCCTCAAGCCTAGGAGCACTCATACGCCTCCCAGCCCCACAAGCATTCCATCTCGGGGTGGCATTCTTGAGAAGACCCTCAAGCCCAAGAGCACTACTCCACCTCCCAACCCACAAACATGGCAGGATCTCAAGTCCACTCCATCCCTCAATCCACCTTGGAGGCACTCCATCCTCTTTGATCAGGCCTAGGAGCACTCATTTGCCTCCTGGCCCACAAGCACTCCATCTCGGGGTGGCGTGCTTGATAAGATGCACGAAGACTACCTTCCTCAACAAGCCTAAAAGCACTCATACGCCTCCCGGACCACGAGCTCTCCATCTCGAGGTGGTGTGCTTGATGAAGTAAAGGCTGGTACTTCAACTCTATTGAACTCAAAAGGCCAATCGACCTCCCTATTTGCAAATCACTTCTGTAAATTCAAAATAGATTGCTAAAAGAATCTACTATATTAATTAGTAATAAAATATCATTATGCAATATATATATATTATTCTTAATTTACATTCTCAAACTTACTACCCAATAATATTCTTGCTGAAACAGTATTTATTTCCAATAGATATCTTATATTCCAATTCCTTATTTTCCTTTTTCCAATCACCACTTGATGATTTCTCTACAAGGAAATGATCTCTCTTTTATATCTTATTATTGAGGGAATCGCAACCTTTCATATTTGAAAGACACAACCTTTCACATTAAGAGTCACAAACTTCACATTAGAAGGAGTCACATCATATTTAATCTTAATTGATTGATTGAATGATGTTATGGATGTCTTTCTCAAATGAAATGCTCTCCCTTTTATATCTCAAGTTTGAGGGAGTCACCTTTGCACCTCAATAGTTACAACTCCTCATCGCTGCATTTGGAGAATAATAATTTATTTTAAATAGGTTAATTGTTAGTGTGATGTCTATTACTTGTAATCAGTCCTAATAATTCCTCCCCCTTTTCTTTCCTTCTAGATATACCTTCCTTATATACCTTATCTTGCTCAAGGGATACAAGCTTTCATATGCTGGTTGACCATTCTTAACAACTGAATCTTTATTTAACATCAGTTTGGTGTAATATTAATTATCTTTATTGATTTCATTTGAAACATAGGCTACAGACATATAGGAATTATGAATTAAACGGGACATCACAAATCACTACCCCCATGTTATTTTATGTGGTAAAGAAGATAAGCAACACCAACTGGCAGGGAATAAATGCGTTGATACATGTGCTTAGCTGGCGCATTTGCTTTTTCTGGTTTTGTTTATGTTTACTGCTTTGACATTTGGACTTCTTTTGTCAAATATATACTACTATTACGTTAGCAAATGAATCAAGATGATTTAAAAACCTCATTTATGTCATATATTCTATTGATATAGGGGATATCAAAGAAATTTTTTGGTTAATATAAAATTCTCATTTACAGGTCTCTATAGCTGTTACGCATTTCCATCCTTATGCACAAGCAGCACAACCCATAGAGTACCACCAACCCTAGAACCACCCTGCAAGCAATCAATGGCCCTCCCAAGATACAAAATCATTACTTGAAATATGCCACTACCACTCAAAACACCATCTCACAGATGGAAGGGTAAGAGCAAAAGATGACATTGTGGTGCAAAGATGAGCAAGTAAACAAACCCATAAAGTAGAAGCCAAGACCCTTAATTAGCTCAGATGCCAGACAACACATCTAAGTACACAATGAATTTGTTATTGTCACTAAATGTGAAAGGCCTGCTCCTTGTCTTTTCCTGCTTATGTTGTTTGTGTTGGTTGCTCTACCCTATGGACTTCTGTTGCTGAGAATGTAGCATTGGATTTACGTATGAAACAGGATTATTTGAAAAAACTCTTTACGCCATATGTTCTGTGTGCTTCCATAGAGTATGGATGAACAACTTCTTAGTTGCTTTGAAAATATTATTCAACTGTAAATTTGCTTGCATTATATAAAGCTTCTCAGTTTTATATGTAATGCATAAAAGTTCCATCTAGTCACAAATAATTCTAGATAAAATCATAAAACCTGCATAAGGATTTGGTGACACTCACCTGATTGCTGCTTATAAGGTACAAATGAAAGATAGTGAGACCGCCAACAAACCAAACTGAAATAAATGTGTAAATCATAAGTATCACAGATGCTGGAGATTCTCTCATTGCCTCCCAAACAGTACCCGCATCACCATCCATAAGAAACTTGATATACAGGGCTGATATTGCAAATGCATATATGCAGAGAAGAGTTGTTGAAGCAACAAACATGAAGAAGAATAGATAATTTCTCTGCCAGAAAAATAAACAATATCAATTTCAGATCATTGGCAATATCCAGATGTTGGCAGTAAAATAGAACAAACTTAGATGGAGATCATGTTTATAATCTGAAAACAGGCGTACCTTTAAATCATAAGGTTTGTACCCCATATATTTAATGAAATCTATATTATTCACGTTGAGTAAAATATAGATAAAATATAGAGAAACAGCAAAAATAAACAGAAGGGTAATATAATTGCTTTTTCAGCCAAGTGATCAAAAGTTAACACATAACTTCTAGTGCAAATATATGCATATTTGAGTCAGATTCTGAGCATCCAATCTCATCTTGATTTTCTTCTTTCATTACCCATGCTCTTATATGTTACATGTACTAAGTCTACACAGAAAGTTTTGAGTTTAAACAGAGTTAAACCTGTATTAACTTTTATTTTTAACTTTCATTCCAATGCAGCTATGTTGTTCAATGGATAAGAACACTGTATGACCCATCTCCTTAAAATAATAATACATGTATTTCCACAGAACAAAAATGGATAAATGGGGACTTTTTTCACCCAGCCTCCATAGCATGGCTACGATGAAGTTTCCAGATTAAAAAATCACAATCCAATAAGGATATCACGCAAATCTACACTGAAAGATTCAAGTTTAAACAGAGTCAAACCAGTATTATTATTCTAATGCAGCTATGACATTAAATGGATAAGTATGAACTATCAACATAGAATAATAATAAAACATTTTGTGGTGCGTCAAATTTTGAAACCCTAAGATCAACCAATAACCAACGTTTCAAGCTTGTAAATGGGCTCATCATCAAGGAAGAAGCCATTAATTAAAAGGAGAATAAGGAAATGACCTTGTTCAAATATGCCATGGTTAGGAAACAAAAAATCAATTCAGCTAGGCAGGGGTTATTTTATTTGAGTTAAATTGTTAATTATACACTTGTTCTTTAAGTTTGAATCTAAAAGTACCTAGGATTGGCAATTATATGGTTCGCCATTGTATGTTTTTGAAAATACCACGGACTGAATATTAAAATTAATTTGTTGAAACCACTAACACCAAAATCAAAGCATATGATTCAATTTTACATTAAAGGAGAGAAGAAACTTCAAAAAATTAGTAAAACTTTTATCATGAAAAACCTCGGTTTGGCTATAAGTTTGTGAAGGATGATTTTCCACAATTGACTCAGTTTCTACCTATAATCTTTGCTGAGATTCCTAAAGTGTCCTATTTCAATGGCTTCTTTAATCTTTCTATCAACTAAATGATTTCTCAATGAAAATAAATGTGTTTACCATGTCAATTGCATGATTGGTTTTCCTTTCATTTTCTGTTAGGGCCAGTTATCTCTTCTATGCTCTAAATCTGCATGTTATTCTTATATTTTTATTTCCAGAGATTGACTGTTGGGATCTGGCTCTTGACTAGTTTGGGATTCTGGTATTAGTCTAGACAGTTTGCTGCTATAGCATGCAAGAGTAAGTTTGTTCAAACTGGGCACATCATAATCATCTTGTCCTTTCCTTTTTATCTTCGTATTACCTTTGTATCCCCTTTCCTTTTTATCTTCGTATTACCTTTGTATCCCCTTTCCATATCTTTGTATTACCTTTTGATCCCCTCTCCATATCTTCTTGTACTTGCCACGTCATAATCCTAGCTTTAAGAAGTCGGTACAAGGAACTTTGCTTGGGGATTTTCCCAAATCTGCTAAACCAACTAGTTGAAGCTGTCATTTTGTAGATAAAGGTGTTTACTGCTTTAATTTTTTTCCATGTGACATTTTTTCATTTCCAGTTGTTTTGTGGAATTTTGTAATTGCTTGTATGGAAATAAAGTTTCTGAAAGTCACTGCAATAGAGAGATTATAAGGTTAAAAATTAAAATCCATATTCCAGGATCTTCTGGGGGTTCAGATGGATGATACATAGCTATTGCTATTCATAACAGCACACTGTTTACATCATAATAGCTCAGGTTTGAATCCCTTAAGGCCTCACAACCAAAAAAATTGGCCAACAACATGGCTGATCATCTGATAATTCTATGAATTAGCACAGTTCTTCAAACAGGTGATATAATCTCTGATTGCAAAGATTTTTGTCCTGAAATGCTGCTTGTCTACACAATCTACACATGTGAGTGTGTGTCATACATAAAACCCCCCATGTGAAATTGTCTACAGCTATACCATAACAACAAAGCATTCATCCAAAAACATTGACACCCGTATTACCTGGAACTTTCGTTTCTGTTTCTGACATGCTACTACAATATGGTGATTTCAGAAAAGTAAAACTAAATATTCTTAGAGAATAGTTATTCAATTCATGAAAACCAAGAAACAATCTCTGTGGAACATGTGTTCTGTGACTTCTTGCCAAAATGGCACAGAGACACATTTTGTCTCAAACTAAACTTTTCTCCTCCAGTTCCTGCCCCATTTTAACATTACCTTTAGGATAAGTTTTATACATGTCCTGCTTCAATTTTCTAGAAGATGAACCTTAATTTTCAGGTTAAAACATCTTCTTATCTTCCTTGATTACAAGGTATCCTTATCTTCCATGAGTTGAATGAATCAAACCTATTCCAAACACCTTTAAGGTGCCAATAGAAACAATCTTTATTAAAATGAGTTAATGACTTGCCTTTTGTTGACAAATCCCTATAGGCGGCCTGACTTGCCTTCCATTAATGAATCCTCATAGATGTGAATTCACTTTCTTCAAAAAATTGTAATAGACAACTGACTGCACTTTCATCACCAGATCCTCACAGACAAAATGACTGACTTCTACTGAAAGGTTGCTCTTTGTCACATATTTGTTCGGTCAAGATAGAATTATTTTAATAACAAAAAATGCCTCTTCAAAAACAGATGTCTACTCCTCACAAGGAATGTCTTTCTGTAACGTATACCTTTTTAGAGTAATTAGTTGTCTACTTATCAATTGATTCTTTTAGGACATCTTGCAATAGATGCCTTTTCATCACAATAAGTGCCTTGCAAAGCTTGATAGTTGCTTGTCACAAAGTCTGTGTAAGGAGCTAAGCAGACTTCTCTTCCTGCAACAAAATGCTCCTGACAATAATTCAACCCTGCCATGTGTACTGCTAGGATTTTTTTATTTCATTTATACCAGCCATCCAATCTCACTAAATATGTTACGCATCTCCAGGCTTGCTGGTTTTTCTAGAGATTATTTTCCATGATCCACTTCATTTCACATCTCCCAAACAGGGGGATTTTGGTCCCAAAAATTTAACCAAATCTGGTCTGCAATCTGATTACATTTTAAGGCATTAGAATTACAATATTCGTATCTCTCTTCCATTTAATTTGACATGTAAGTTGCCCCTTTGTCAACACCATTGTCAAGATTACTACTATATTGTATCCATCTGTAAGTAGCTGGAAATTTGTTGAACTTCACAACTAGGTATTCTTCTTCCTTGACATTATGGTCCAATAATTCTATGTCCCCATAAATGGATAACTAATTGTCACGGATTTTCAATGGCAAGTTTTAAGGTGTAACTGTAGACTCTTTTGCTAGCTTCATTCAAAGTGGGACCTTTATGGCCAGCTACCTTTCAGGTCTGGAATCTTCAACTAGCTAACTTTGAGGAGTGGAAAACTTCACAAAACCTAGAAAACCACTTTGATACCAATGTCACTTGTAACTATTAATTTCGATAACTATCATAGTTCTTCCAACAGATACTATATCCTTTAATCCCATATAGCTTTTCCTAGATAAATAAAATATCTACATACATATACATGTAGCAATTAATTCTTTACAATCTACACATGTGAGCACATGCCAAAAATTGGTTACCGAAACATTTTATATCTCTGCCCGAAATATGAAAAAAAAGATTGTTTTAGCATATACAGCCAATATACATGAGAAACATGTCTGCCTAAGCACATATGAATTCAAAGAACTCATCATAGGGAGTGCAAATTTTGATTGCTACTTTAGCTAATTATGCATCATGTTCTATGATTTTGTGCTCAATTGTTGATAACTTGCTCCCTTTACATTTGTAGGTGCTCAAGCTACTAACAATTGGGATTAACCTGATGATATGACTGAAATATTCATCTGCTATCATAGTTTTCTAAACCAAATTTTATGATTTTTTATGGACTTGTACTGAGCGGGCTCCCTATTCATAATGTATGAAAGTTTGTTCTGAGTACCATTGGGATACATGTGACCAGTCTACAAAGAAGAACAATCATGCACAGTAAGTTCAAACACAAAAGAAGAAAACTTGATTGCAATATTCATTAATACATCATGTTTTAGAAGTGACAAATTTTACATTCTAAACTTTCGATGGTATGAGTTCACTGCTAGTTTAACTAAGAGCAGAATTACTATTAAAAGTACATACTAAATAACTAAATGCTTCTGGTTCCACATGTTTTTGAATCACGGATCTTGCAGCTATTGAGCATATTCATCTGTTATTTTTAAGATGTGTATGAAAGACCATCCTATGTGTAATGTCCCCTACTTGGAGTATGCCTGAATTTGCCTTAAGGGACAATTATGCAACATAAAATTGTTTTACAATAATATTCCATAGTAAATTATATAATAAATATTGAAGTTAAGAATAAATGAAGTGACCATAGCAGCATTAATCGTTTGGGGAAAAAATCGGCAAACCAAAAAGTTCAGGATTTTTTGAAAAAATTGGGAAAAAATCGGATTTACAAAAAAAGGCAAAAAATTGAAGAAAAACAGTCAGAGACTACTTTTATTTTAAATTTAATGGCATTTCCATAGCATACAGACATTGAGAGCAAATAAAATACAGAGTTCAATCCATGAATTATAGAAAATAGATTTTCGTTGGTTATATTCATATCGCTGATTACATTGCACACAACATACTACAACTGCATAAATATCAGATGGTGACAGTTGGCAAAATGTCTATTACAATATAGTTTGTGACTTTGTACAAAGTCAACCTATAAACTAAGTAAAAAGTTCTAAAAAAATCAATTGTAGCAAATGACATGCTAGAGGGCAGAAGCTCCCAATGATGAAGCTCCTTGTCTATGCTACCACATTTTTCAAACAGTTCATTGCCTTGTCTATGCTACCACATTTTTCATACATGTCTACCAAAGCATTTTATCAAACAGTTCACTGCCTTGCTGCTATGGCTAAAAGCCTAAAACAGGTGCTTTCGAATAAGCTATGGATGCTTGGAAAAAATATATCAAAGCATAATAGTAAGCAATAGCATAGACAAGAGAGTGAATTGTTTGATAAAATGCCTCAAAGAAATGTGGTCATGTGGTGATGGAATGCCATGACAATCCATATTGCTGCCTTGCTACTATATGGATTGTCATGGTATTCCATCACCATGAAACCACATTTTTTTGAGGCATTTTTTCGATAAAGCTATGGATGCTTGGAAAAAATATATCAAAGCATAATAGTAAGCAATAGCATAGACAAGAGAGTGAACTGTTCGAAAAAATGCCTCAAAGAAATGTGGTCTCATGGTGATCGAATGCCATGACAATCCATAGCAATTTATCATGGCATTCCATCATCATGAGACCACATTTCTTTGAGGCATTTTTTCAAACAGTTCACTGCCTTGCTGCTATGGCTGAAAGCCTAAAACGGGTACTTTGGAACAAGCTATGGATGCTTGGAAAAATTCTATCAAAGAATAATAGTAAGCAACAAGCTATGGATGCTTGGAAAAATTCTATCAAAGAATAATAGTAAGCAACAAGCTATGGTCTCATGATTTTTTTTTCGCGTGAAAATCAGCATGATGTTATTCGCGTTTTTTTGCAGGTTTTAAACACGTTTTTTTGGAAATTTTGCAGTTTTAAATGGGAAGAAATCGTTGACCTTTTGGTCAACGATTTTTTCAAAAAATCAGGGAAAAAATCATCCAGCCTGCAGATTTTTTAAAAATCACGATTAATCGGGATTTTGTGTAGATTTATGCTTCTATGAAATAAACTATTAACATTATGAAATAATGAACAACTTAACTTGAATCCAATATATAGTCTCTTTTCCAATAACCAATCATGGTAGGGATGGGAGAGAAACGCATGATAGGTCACCAAAACAAAGAACATCCAACCAAGACAATTCCTTGTAGGAACATCCAACCAAGACAATTCATATAGTGTCCTTACCAATCATGTTTCCTTCCAAATCTTACACATGATTGCTTAAAGAGAAGATGTAAATTATAATAATATGAATTGATTCACTATTTCCCTTATTTACTGAATTAGACATAACATATCTTCCTTAATGCATATTATTCATTATGAAAGTAACTATACATATATTTATATACCTTCAAATATTATATATCAAATTGATTCCACCCTTCTATATATATCTCTCGAGGTGGGGTGAATAGTCACACCCCTATGAAATCAATGCATCCCCTTACAAGGGATGCACCCCTGTCTATTAAGCGCTGCCTCTTCACTGAGTTAATTAATGCATTTTATTTAATTGCTATTTAATCGCTCCATTCAGATTAAAGATGTCGCTGTATTTTATTTAATCAAGGTCTGCATTTTAATTTAAAGTCTTACCCTGCTGGCGCTGCCTTGTATATTAATAGGGAGAATCACTGCTACTAAATTGTTCTAAGTCGGCCCTGCCTTTAATATCAACCATTGCCATTAATTTATTTTATTTTGTCCCTGGTTCAGCCAGCCCTCCTTTATTCCATCGCTGATGGTCTTAACTGGGTCAGCCTTCACAAGGAAAAGTTATTAATATTTGTTAGAGCCTGGGGTTTGATATTCAGTGCTGAGATTTTGGGGTTTGATATTCAGGAATAAAATGGGACATCACACTATGATATACTTCCTGAAAAGGACTCTTTGCATGGAAACAGCAATCTTGTGTGCACAGCTTCAGTAAGATAAGGTAGGATAACATAATTGGGAAACCAATCTTTTATGGACATTAACTACGTTTTGAGGATAGGGTAAAATAGTCAAATAATTGAGCAGAAAACACACTAAGAATATTCTTTGACTCCAAGTGCTTTATCATGTATTTTCCAAAGCACACTTAATTTGGACATAAAGGGAAGAGAATGCAGTATACCCAAAAAAAAGACTGCTGGAATCATTGTAAATGAAAATCTGATAGTGAGTTTAAATACCTGTCCAATGCATTGTCCAACCCAAGGGCAATGATGGTCAAATCTTTCCACACAGTTATCACATATAGAGCAATGGGAGCAGCGTGGAGGACGATATACCATGCAAGTTTCACAATATTTGACTTTTACTAGCACTCCATTTACAATTACATCCTTGGTACGTGGAAATGACAACCGAGGGGTCTGTCCACTAGAATGTTCAGCAAAACTTTCAGACTCAAAAAAATCATCTGGCTCTGGAGGATGTGAAGCACGTGGAACAATACCAGGGTCCCTGGCAGAGGTGAGCAAGAGCAACAAAAGTACCTGTTTGGAAAAACTCAAAATATCATATATGATTAAAATTCATTACACATACAAATTGATAAGATTTAAACCTCAATTTGTTGCAAGCATGAAAAAATCTATAAAAAAAAGTATTTCTGCCACTTAAATTAACTATTAAGTAACATCATAAAAAACTAAACATTGAATGGAAAATGTCCAGCGTTTGATAGAAAATCTAAACACGGAGTTTTTGAAGACTTTAAACAGAATAGAAGAAATAAACATTGCAAACAAAAGCAGCAACAAACTGCATTTACAAGCCTTAAATTGCAACTTTTTGGGGTTCCATCATTATTTATTGGAAATGATCTAAATATTTATAATAGAACAAACATGACTGGCAAATGCACAACTACAAATAGAAGATTAAGAAACTGAAATGATACAAAACAGAAAAACAGACAAAAGAATTGCTTGACAACAAACTTTGCTTGCAACAGCCTATATGTCAAGAGCTCTAGGGAAAAAAATATTTCTATCAAAGTAAAAATTTACAAGTGCCTGTTTATTATGTATCTAACTCCAAGAGAATATGAAGATACATACAATCAAAGATGAATACCTTAAGAACTATAAAATAAGAATAAGTAGGTTACTTATTAATGAATATAAATGAAATATTCATATAAAATAACATACAACAGCAACTATTTAATAGGAAGAGGTTAATTACTACAGATGCCCCCCCACAGAGAACTGCACTCTGTACTTTTACTAGGTCCTCCACTTGACTGATAAAACCTTATCTTATATAGGAAATCAGAAATGGTGAAAAGGGTGTGATTTCTAGGAGGATGATTGGGTCCTTCCCACACCTTTGGTTTCCCATTGTCTGTTTTAAAAAATAAGGGAATGGGGACATCAGCTTCCCACACCTTTGATTTCTAGGAGAATAATGGAAGAAAAAATTTTATGAGACTGCTTCACTCGCCTGATGACTTCTGCCCAGAACCTAGGGAAGACAGTATGAAGCATGTAGAGAAATCTGTGGAAGTCATTGTTACAGCTGCTTGTAAATTGACTGCTTCACTCGCCTGATGACTTCTGCCCAGAACCTAGGGAAGACAGTATGAAGCATTTAGAGAAGACAGTACGAAGAAAAAATTTTAAGAGACTGTTTCACTCGCCTGATGACTTCTGCCCAGAACCTAGGGAAGACAGTATGAAGCATGTAGAGAAATCTGTGGAAGTCATTGTTACAGCTGCTTGTAAATTGACTGCTTTCAACTTGCTGGAACCCAATCATACATTTCCCTTTATGAAAGCTGGATGAAAGAGAGCATTCGTACTCTTCAAGACCAATGCATTCCTCTGGTTAGCCACTATACAGAAGCTATTGACCTATCACAATCCAAGTAAACAGGGTTTTCATGGCCTTTACAGGTGCCATGTTTGTTTGCAACAACAAAGACTCTATCAATCATCTCCTCCTCCATCATTCTGGTGCAAGGGAGAACTACAGGTACTGTTTTATAAAATGGAAGCTCGGCCGGGTCAGTTTTAAGACTCAAAGAGAATGAATGATTTATGTAGTTAGCAAAATAATTCTATTAGTTGCAATCGGCACAATTAGTTCTTGGTTGTAAACGGTTGGAAGTTGCCAACAGTTGGTAGTTCTCAGCAACCATCAGCCACTTTATATATCTATATTGTAAACAAGAACGGGGGACCGCATGTATGGAAATTCCCTAAACAAAATCTGTATAACTCATGAATGAAATATATTAAGAAATCCTTGTGTAATTGTTGTTTTGAATTCTTATGGTTTCTAGCATTTATTATATTGTTTACTCTATGCTATTCAAGCAAGTAGAATTAGGCGATAAACATTTGGTGCCGTTTGTCTATAAGAATCTTGGTAGAGTACAAAATGAGGTCGGGCAAAATGGCAATAGAAATAGGGCAACCAATAGAAGAACCGATACAATCCAACAAAGAAAGAGAAGATGATCTCACACAAGATCTTGTAAACCTGTGAGACATATCCATCAAGGAGCACATTCAAAGGGAAGCCGTCAGAAGACAGATCCCTCAAGATGTGATTTGGAACAACTTGCAAGTAAATGACGAAGTAGACCATCTCTTAAAATGATTACCAAGACTCCTTGTAGTCGGCCGAAAGTAATTAATTTTGTTTTAGTTGGCCAAATAAGTAAATAAATAAATATTATTGTATGCCGCAAATTTTAATATTATGTGTTGTAATCGGGAGTTAAGTCCCAGACCATGGATTAGTTGTATCAGGTAGTTACCAACAATTGGTGTCCTCAACCAACATCGGCAACTATATATGTCTTGATTAATTTGTAGCCGGGAACAGCATAGACCTTTGTATACTACACTTATTGCTATTGAATGAATGAATACTACTTGTTCTATGCATATGTATTTGTGAGCAATTGATATGTGTATCTTTGTAAGTTTCTATTCTTGTTTACTATATTTGTTAGTCAAGTTACTTCTGTGAGTAAACATTTGGTGCTATTGCTGATACAAACTCTTGTACTTAGCACGTAGACGGGAATAATAGCATCATAATGGGTCAACCAATCGAAGAGCCAATACAAGCAAACAAAGAAAGAGAAGACACATTGATGAAAGATCTCATACACCGATGGGATATCTCGTTGAAGGAACACGTACGGAGGGAGCCTCCCAAATGAGAGATCCCTCAGGCAGCCATCTAGGATAATCTCACCGTGAACCCAGAGGTCAACCACCTTCTTGACAAATTGTCGAGATAAATCGCACAACACTACATCATACTCCAAGATGTATGGGCCGACAAGGACCGACAACAAATACTACAACGGTATGACGAGCGAAACAAACGGGAGGAGGAAGAGTGCGACAGTAGTCATAAGCGTACTCCCAAAAATTAATGCCCATACAACCAAATAAAGACAAGAGTCAAATCCCAAGCGGTCGAGGATCATCAGAAGAACAAGTATGAAGATCTCTGAGAGTAAAGGAACAAGAAAAACGATGAAGACAATTGAGAAAAATCGTCAAAGAAACAAACCAAGACCTTTCTGAAGAAACAAACCAAAACCTTACCAACTGACCAAGACAACCATCCGTAGAGAAAGTACCGGACAACCACAAAGAACAAACTCTAAAAATGAATTAACAAAAGAAATAGAAAATAGCATACATCATATCTAAGAGTTGTCCATATTGGAAGAAGAACCGAGAATTGGAGGATCCGAACTGAAGACCCCCAGACAGAGGGAGTGTAGTAACGACCCCTAAGATACCTAGAGTGCAGAGGATGTTGAGAGTAGACGAGTGGAGGACTCGTATGTGGCCGTTAGTGCAAGAGAGGCACCAAAACATACCAAGTGAAACAATCCAAATAGGTCCAACGCACAGAGAGAACATTAGAGAAGGAAAATGGTGACTTCGCCAACTAGTCCAAGTGTGGAAAGGTAGAAATTGCAAAAATTCACAGGGAGTGGATCAGAGGATCCAGTGAGACACTGTAAAACATGTGAAACAATATGGATAGCAAATGGGTAGGAAGACAAAGATTACTAGCTGAGAGCATTCCCAGTGACTCTCACAAGCATAGCGATTGACTAGTATATAGAACTAGAAGTAGTACATAAGGCCACATGGGAGGCACTAAAAAGAGCATTCCAAGAAGAATTCAGGCTGTTGAGAGACGATAATGAGATCGTAGCCAAAATATACAACACAAAACAGGGAAAACATGAAAACATACAAGCTTACAATTGTAGGCTCAAGGAGCTATTGGTAAAGTTGGAGAGCCACCCGATGGATGGATTAAAGAAACAATGGTTTATTGAAGGATTAATTTCCTCATTGCGCAAGAAGATGATCATACCTCCATCATTGTACGTCGATGCTTACAATCGGGCAATGGACATCAAGAGTGAGAAAAAAATTCCTCCCGAGGAAAGAAAAGGATAAATGATGACCGAGAATACAAAAGAGAGTAGTGATGAAGAATCAAAAACAGTACAAGCCTTAAGGTGAGACATGGTGTGAATGATGAAAGAACTAAAGGCCAAAAAGGAAAATTCAAAAGAATCCAAAGAATTATGGTGTGTTGAATGCAAGACAGAAGGTAATACCAAAGCAAATTGCCCAAAGAAACTATTTTGTGACATTTGCCAAGTTATGGGACACTCTATCAAGGAGTGCCCATACAATTTGAATACAAGAAGCATGCAAGTGCTCTTCGCACAAGGGGAATAGGCAACGCCTCCGACCATACCGCCGAAACTCCATAACAATACCAATGCATCCCTTGGAGGATACCATAACAGAAGAGGCAACAACAATTGGTTCAACAACAGTGTTCCGAGAAGCAGAATATAGTACGTTGCCAAAGGTAGACCTATGATACAGTGTCAAAACTGCAATGAATGGGGTCACTTTGCCAGAGAATGCCAAAATAATCAAGGTACGGTAGCAAGATTATGCAAAATGGTGGAGAATGAGCGATCACAAAGATACCAACTGCCCAAAGCAGAAAGGTATAAACATGTTGGAGGTGGACAACAAGGAGGTTCTGGCAATGGCAATTACCAAAGCACAGACGAAGAAATCCATTTACCCAAACCCTTGTACGAAGAAAGAGAGACTCCGAGAGACCAACGTCGAAGTAGAACAAGTGATGGCCAAAGAATGAAGAACCTCCAACAAAGCAACCAGTATGTCACTACAATCGAAGTCAGAGAAAAACATAGTAGGACAAGTGTTAAAGACAACCGTACCTATCAAGGTAACAGACCTTCTACAGACGATGCCACAACTAAGAGTAGCAATCACCAATGTTGTTGAAGACGATCAAACTTGTTAGGGAGGTCCAAGCGAGAGCATGACACAACCGTCAGTAGAACAAGCCACAAACACAATGCTACTCACAGTGAACATAAAGAGGAAGCCTGCCATCGTACAAATGGAAATCATGGGGAGGAAACTCTCAAACACCATCATCGACAAAGGCTCGGGAGTAAACACACTACTAGAGGAAACTTGGAAGTGTCTGGGGAAACCAACTCTCTAGCCCCCAACATTCCACTTGGTAGGCACAGACCAACATGACATCAAACCTCTCAATACACAAATGGCACAAAAAGTGACAATCAATACACAACAATTCCTTCTGAACTTTATCATCATCCCACTACAAAAGAAGGCATATGATGCATTACTCAAGGGAGGGTGGTTGATCGCTGCCAAGGCAAACCACAATTGGAAATAGAACACACTCTCGATCAAGAGCAACATGGGAAGTACGTCATTAACCTGAAGAACCAGGCTATGAGTGAAGAGTTGGCATCCTTCGAATCAGAGTCTGACGGAGGAGAATCAGATGTAGACGAAGGAAGAAAGTTTATGGAACCCAATGATGAAGGCATACTTGACCTCGAGAGTTGCTCAGAGGACGAGATGAGATCTCTCAATGGTTTGTTTCATTGGCAAATGGAAGACTATGAGGTGTTCCATCCGGAGTGCAACATGCTATAGATCGAGGAGATGGAGGAAGAAGAAGATAAGGCCACAACCAGCCAAACAATTTCTACTGAGTACGGAGAATACAAAGAGGGAGTAGCAGAACTAGATGATACACCAGCCCACAAGTTCAAACAAGACAAAATAATCAAGTATGAGGAACCAAGGATGAAATGGGTGGACCTGGGGGAGGAAGACAAACCAAAAACAATATTGGTCAGTAATGATTGGGATCCCATACTGTGATGAGCCAAATAGGCTCCAACTCAATCCCTATCGTCTTTTGCTTATCTTTTTATGTTTTGATTGATTTTAAGAAGAATTCTAGACAGAAGTAGAAAGGGCGCCAAGTATAAAATGTATATAAACTGAAATTCAAGCTAGATCTGAGAAACTGCTTATGAATTATGTATTAAACAACTATTACAAATAGATCATGAACAACAAACATACCCAAATAGCTCCAGATTAATTAAATAAAGAGTTTTTGCACTTGCAAGGCAAGAATGGCTGAAACTGAGTAAATGCAACACCAAAGCTCAGGATCTACATTCTCCCACGCAGAAACTGGAGGAAGGCAGCTGAGAAGTGTAGGCGCCAACAATGGAGCACAGAAAAGGCCAGAAAGAGAGGCATTCTTGCCTCTAGCTCCCAAACGCCCTTTCCAGGTGACACGCCTTTCAAGGCAAAGTATGGCCTCTAAATGCTAAATGACAATCTTTATTGAAAATTGTAAAAAAGTAAAGATGGTGTCCTAGATCTGTAAGCCCTCTTCTTATTGAAACCTGTAAACTTCTTAATAGAATAGCTTTGAAAGCACAGATGAACTCCTGAATTGAAGCTCCCACAATTGCAATCATTCAACTAGTATTCCACAGTCTCACAATCACACATCAATAAAGAATTTCCGCTCTCCAATGAATAAGTTTTCTCGAACCCTTGTCCTCAGAAAAAAACCACAGAGAAGAAAATATCAAGCAATGTCAAATAATGAAGAAGTGAGTTTGAATTGCCTTTCCTTATATCTTCCAAAAAGGAACGCACTTCTAAAAGTCACACACTTTTGCTTTTAAAATACATTAAAATGTATTTAAATTCCTTTCAATAGTTTTGAACATAGTTGAAAAACTCGGACTCGGCAATAACTCGGCAGACCCAAAAATTTTAAAAACTCGGGACTCGGCAAAAACTCGGGGAAAAACTCGGCAATAACTCGGCAAATTTATCGAACATTTGAAAATACACAATTTTTTAAAATATTCTTAAAAACCACACATATAAACTGAATTTTTAGAACATATTACTGATTTTATCATATGTAAATCAAAATTAGAGTTTCATACATATCAACCATCAATGTATTTACTGATTTCATCATATATAAATCAAAATCAGAGTTTAAAACCTTAATACATATCAATCATCAATGTATCATAGTGACATAGACCAAAAAACAAGTTCGACTTCTCAATACATATCAACTTCAAGTTTTAGTATCAATAAAAATTATCTATCCTAACTTTCTTCTACGACTGAAACTCAAAAGTTTTTGTCGCTGCTGTGTGGATGGTACTGAAGTAGATGGTATGGGTGCAGTGTCCTCATTAGAAGCCTCAACAGGTGCCCCAATAGGTGCCCCAATAGGTGCCTCATCCATAGGGATAGGATCAAGCTGTGTGTGTGAAGAAACAACCTCTATTGGCTGACCAAGCACACCTTCTTCCTCCTCATATGCTGCCACATCTGCTTCCCATTCAGCTGTATTTGCCTCCCTCTCCATCTCAGCGAACCCATCATCACTTATCCATGGTTCCACATTGACCTCATCAGGCTCAGCAATCCAATCTGAGTATGGATCAATGTCATCAAGGTCAAGTGCTTCATGTGAACTCAACCCTTGTACCTTCTTCTCATGCAACCGAAGGTTGTAGCGCACGTAGACAAGGTCATTCAAACGCTTTTGAGTCAAGCGATTGCGCTTCTTTGTGTGAATGGCCTCAAAGACACTCCAATTGCGCTCACAACCAGATGCACTACAAGGCTGAGATAAAATACGAATGGCAACCTTTTGAAGATTAGGCGTTGTGGCACCATAATCTTGCCACCACAAATCTGCAAGGATAACAATTGCCATTTATAACTTAGTAAGGATTTAATAAACTTAAACATTAACATAATGTCATAAATAGTAAAATAATATTAAACACATGAATTTGTTACCTGGTTGTAGAGTGCCTCTCCTACGAATGCAATCCTTGGAAGAAAACAAAGGCCCTTCAGCCCTCTTATAGCTCTGTATCTCATCAAGTATGAGATCTCGAAGGTCATCTTCACTAACCAATCTCTCAATACATGTATTGAGGCCAACTTGAACCTCTGCATCTGCTCTAAAAGTAGGAGAGAAATAAAACTTGGGGTTCAAAAAGTAGGCAGCAGCATGAATATGTTGGTGGAGTTGTCGGTTCCACCTCCGATCTATTATGCGCCATATGGGTTCATATTTGGTCTTGTTTGACCCATATAAATGTTGAATTGCCTCTTTGGCCTTATCCATGGCCTCATATAGATACCCCATGGGGCATTTATCCCCATCCACCAATCGTAGAACTCTAACCAACGGTTCTGACACCTAAAATATAAAAAAATTAACAAAATCAGCAAGCTGTAATATTAGAAAGCAAAAAAATAAATCATCAATAAATGTTTGAAAACTTACTTTGATGATCTCCTCCATTTGTTTGGCAAATATATCATCAAAAATGGTCTTCTTGACCTTATCTGCTTCAGGCTTCTTGGAATAAGGACTCTCAACCCATTTTTCACTCACAAACATGCGCTTGAGGTTGGGCAGTGTAGCTAAAATGCTCTGCAAGGTGAGGAAATTGGTGGCAAAGCGTGTGACTCCTGATCGCACGAGATCCTTACCATCAGTGTGCTCTCTCATGAGACTTAGGACCCATGTGTGATTGTAGATGTACTTTGTGATATTCCTTCCATCTTCAACCACATTCTTCACCCAACTTATTTTTCCTATGTCCTCAAGGAGCAAGTCAAGACAATGGGCAGCACAAGGGCTCCAAGATAATGTGGGATGCATCGCCATTAGAAGTTTACCGGCTGCCACATATGCAGCTGCATTGTCAGTCACAATTTGAATTACATTTTGAACTCCCACTTCCATCACCACCTCATCCAACATATTGCACAAGGTCTCTGCATTTTTTGTTTCATTGGAGGCATCAACTGATTTTAGAAATACCAATTGTCCCCCTGAAGCCACTAGAAAGTTGATGAGTGTCCTATTTCTGCCATCCGTCCACCCATCAGATATAATGGTGCAGCCATTCTTTTCCCAAATTCTCCTCTGTTCCTCCACTAGTTTGTGTGTGTTTTGGACCTCATTCTGCAATAATGGCCCACTCAACTCATAACGACTTGGGGCCTTGAACCCCTTACCTGCCACAGTCAATGCAGTGACCAACTCTTCCCAATAAGGACTAGAAGCAACATTGAATGGAATATTGTTGTAGTACCAAAATTTAGCACATGCCAACTTCGCCTCATTTTGCAACTCTCTATTCCAAGAAGTACCTTCCAATGAAGGTTGTGCACCAGGAGTATTACGTGGAACAAAAAAACTAGAATTGATGCTGCCCACAGTTCCAGATCCTGATCCTCGTATCCGTGGCCCAAGAGAAGAGCTTCCCATAGCCCTTTGTGACCCTGTAGAACTGAAATCTGCATATGGGGCTGCCATTGCCTCTGCTGCTCTCTTTTTACTTTCCTTCCTTTGGTCATATGCTGCAAGGAGTGCTTTGGCCTCCATCTCAGCCTCTACAGGTGCCTTTGTACATGGTTCAACATCTCGACAAGAGATTCGTGCAAGGTGGTATTTCAGCCGGTTTATGCCACCAGTATAAGTCTCGAAGCAATGGTTGCACATAACCTCTCCTCGTGTTGCACCTGGTGTTCCATGTTTCCAACAAGGATCTCTTGGTTTGCCACCACTCTTTTTACTTGCAAAAGCCATATTCTTTTAGCAAGATACCTAGAAAAAGAGAGACAAGATAAACATTAAGAGATAAAAAAGTGAAGTTAAATAAATCAGCATCCAACAGTTGATTTTGAAGAGAAACTAATTGATAATTGAACACAAATCTGCCTACAAGTGAGTTAAGTCATTTTCAAATAATTTAAAAATATAATGTTTAATTGTTTATGATAAAAAAATAAATTTTAGATATAATTTTAATTTTTAATAATGTTTTAAATTTAAAAACATTATTAAAATTTTAGATGTAATTTTAAATTTGAATAATGCTTTTTCTTTTGAAAAGGATAATGATATGTTTAAAAAATTTAGATATAATTTTTAATTGTAATAATGTTGTATTCCTTTCAATAAAAGGACTAAATAATTCGAAAAATATTTATTAAAACTTAAAAATATTATTAAAATTTATATAATATAAAATATTATAAATTATTATAAATTTATAACAAAAAAAATAAATGAACCAAAATTTAAACATATTATTAAAATTTTTAAAAATTTATACAATATAATATTATGAAATATTAAAAATTATTGTAAATTTATAAAAATAAATAAATGAACTAAAATTTAAACATATTAAAATTTAAAAAATTTATACAATATTTTATAATATTAAAAATTATTAAAAATTTATAAATAAAATTAAATGAACTAAAACTTAAACATATTATTAAAATTGAAATTTTTTATAAATTTTTAATAATATTATAAATTATTATAAATTTATAAAAATAAATAAATGAACTAAAATTTAAACACTTTAACATATTATTAAAATTTAAAAAATTTATACAACATAATATTATAAAATATTATAAATTATTATAAATTTATTAAAAAAAAAACTGAGAAAAAATGAGAGAGACCCGCACCTGGAACTTGGAAAATCTGAAGAACGAAGCGAAGTGGCAAACACTTCTATGGCGGATCGATTTTCTCCTGCGTCAAACACAGACCAACATTTTTCTTTGCCGCCGTCGTGATCTATTTTCTCCTGCGCCGTCGCGTTTTTTAACCCTCGTTTTTAGCAGCCGTCGTTTTTATTCTGCCTGGGTCATACGAAATGAATGGAGGTTGGGGCGAATGCTTTATGGAGCGAAAAAATTAGGGTTAAAAACGTAAAAAGATAAATGACGTTTTAAGTTAAATTTCTGGCCGCATTTTCGTCAAAATCTCGCGTTTTTTTGCGCGTTTTCTAAGAAAAAATCGCTGCGCGTTTTCAGCAAAACACGGCTGCGAGTTATTTGGCGATTTACTCGCCCAGCTAGATGCCACGCAATTACTCGCGATTTCTGCGAGTTATTCGCGATTTTTTCATCTATGGTTTTGAATCCCACTTTATGAAGTGAGCGCACCTTTAATATAACTTAAGTGATTTATTTTATCACTTTATAATCCTTAAGTCACCTTTTAAATATATTTAAGTGGCTTTTAACTTTTATAAAGACAATTTGACTTTATAATTTACCTATAAGTTAAATAATTAACTTAACCACCAAAATATTCATAACTCCCTCCAAACTCAACATTTTTCCGTGCCATCAAAAGCTAGCGAACACTGTGCTACAGATGCCTACACTAAAACCACTACTGAAGTGAAAGAGTGGGAATGACAATACCCACCAAAACGGCCACTGACCTCCTAACCAGATCCTATCAGCCTACAAGGGTCCAAAAAATAGACTAACCATCACAAAACAAGATCACGCTAAAAAGGGGGACATTACACATACTGAAGGCAACAGCCTTCAAGATATTCATGGCATACAAAGACGCATTCGCCTAGACGTACAAAGACCTCAAGGGGATACCGCCAAAATTGTTCGTACATAGGATCCCTCTCATACACAGAGCACAACCTGTACGAAAGAGACCCTACATAATGAAAAGGAACTGTCGCCAAGGTACGAGACGAGATTGAGAAAAATGTTGAGAAAAATGTTGGAAGCAAGCATCATTTTCAAAGTGGAAGTCAACAACTGGGTGTCACCAATCATCATATCATTAAAGAACGAATCTAAAAAGATTTGCATATGTGTAGACTTTCGGAATTTGAATGCAATGACAATTAAGGACCCCTTCCCAATCCCCTTCACCAATAAAATCCTCGAGGAAGTGGTTGGACATGTTGTACCCCAAATTAAAAATTTTGCTACACTTAGGCAATTTGAAGAAATGGTCACAAGTCTTGTAAAAAACTATCAGAAGGTCGGAAAGTGAAAACTTGCATGTTATGCATGGTGGTCAAAAACTCAAATTTTTCAAAATTTAAGGATTTGGGTCTACTCAGAGCAAGGTTTTCTACAAAACCTAGATCTTAGTTTTTCGGCCCTAAATTTTAGAAAATTTTCATAAAATAGAAAGTTTCTAAAAATAGACTTTTTTTGGGTTTTCTAAGTTTCTTCTCAAAAGGATGCTAACAAAATTTTCTAAAAATAGAAAGTCTGCCTCCAAGGGTCCAAACTGATTTTGATTGGCTAAAAATACTTCCTCATCAGGATAGTTCGATCAGAATTGTCAAAAGATCAGTTTTTCTCTAATGGGTCTATTTTGCTTTTTCAAAAGCTAAACCAGGAGCTCCAAGGTCATTAATGGAGGTTGCTCAACTACCAGGTGTCAGATTCGAAGTCTCAAACACTACACAAATCGAGGAATGGCAGAAGATGCCTAAGGAACGAAGAACGAAGGAAGGAGATTGGAGAATCTTGAAAACTAAGAAAATTTGACTAAGTTTGGACGTGCTAGGTGCCCCCATCCAGTCAAGGTGCCTAGCCAGTCATGCCTTAGAATATTTTTTAGTCTCCAGTGTGAGAAGAATGCAGCACTTGCTGAGCACAGAGTGAGGAATGAGGAGCGAGGAGAAAATTGAAAAATGCAAAATAAATTCTAACACTGGAGAGTAAAGGCACCCCAACTAGACAAGGGCGCCCATCATTTTGAGTTGTCAAATGTTGTTATTAGGGTTTCATCATTCCAGGACATCCTGTTCAAAATCCTCCTAGCTCTGGAGTGGATCTATCAGCGAGACCATCAGATCAATCTATCAGCTGGAATCTCAGATCAAACAAAGGAGTTTTGACAAAGTAGCAAATTGCAGATCATGAAACTATCAGAAAATAAACTATCTTTGGGATTCTTGGGCGCCCAAGGATTTGAGAGCCTAAAAGTTGAAACTAGGCTTTGCAATCTCTAGCAACTTTTCTTAAGATTCAATCCAACTCTTCAATGGATTCAACAGTGAACTTATCAGATTTGAGAAACACCAGAAATCACAGATTGAATGGAGACGAAAACATGGGCAAAATTGAGAAAGTCAAAATAAAGTTGAAAACACAGGAAAAAAAATCGAACTCTGGAGGAGTTGGACGCCCCAGCTAGCCAAGGGCGCCCAAGCTTTTGACCCCCAAAATCAACTTTTCAGGAGATGTAGCATCCAGAAGACCCTCCTCATAATTCATCAGGCTAACCGATGAATCTGACAGCCAATTCATTGGGTCAGTCTAGCAGCTGGAATTGCGAATTGTAAAGACCCTTACTGTTTATGATGTAATTTTTTTGTTTTTGCACTTGGACATTTCGACAAACGGTTGGCTTGCAAGTGTATTTTTGTTGTAATTGTTTCAATTTGCCTTTCTTGTTTGAATATTGGTAAAATGCACAGAATGACCCAACTAACAATGCCACAAGGTTTCCGTTACACCTAGAAATATAATGCAACATATTATTGACTTTTCAAGATCAATTATGCATCTGGATATTATTGAATAATCGATCCTTGCTTGTGTTGTCCTCCAAATGATGACTTCAAATTCGTTGTTCAGCTAATCCTCCAATCGCGTCTTCAACCAGCCAGATGATGCCTTCCTCAGAATGTTTCTTTTGTCCTCCAACGATGAATCGAAGCTCTCTCAAAGACTGTATCCTTCTAATCTTGTCTTATTACGCACAGGAAGAACCGACGTTGAAATATTCCGAGCCAATTTTTTTGTTTTTTTAAATAACAGATTACAAAGCAGTGCACCCGTTAAGGTTAGAGGAAGAAACCAAAACGTGCAAGAAAGCAACTCTAACCAGAATGGCGCCAATGATGGTGAGCATTGGTCAGAGGATCTAAAACAAACTGCTTATGCTGAAAAAGGAACTCGACGCCAAGTATGTGCTACCCAATCCAATGCGGAGTGAGGGGCGACCATATGACGGAGTGAATACAAAACAATGCTTGAAAGATAAATGCTGAGAAATGAAACTACTCAACACCCAGAATGTGCTTGCTAACCCGGGATGGGATAGTAGCGACCATAGGGCGGAGATCACACTATTACAATAACTTTGAATGAAAATGAGAACACAACCTGATTTAAGCAATAAAGAAATAACTGCCAGTACTACTGTCATTTTTACAAATAAGGAGCCTTTGCCTGCCAATGTCTTATGAATTTAAAGGATCAGCATTACATCATTTGGAATCACCTTTACTTTGAATAGTAATACCAAAACCAAATGCCTTCAAATATCAAGATACAGATTTCTGTTTTTTTATTACAATCTGCTCATTAAATGTTTAAACCAGCAGTCTAAGGAATTGCTAAAATGCTCATATCTTCCACGTATGATCTCCGATTGACTAGAAATCAAATGCACTAACTCTTAACCAATCACACGCCTATGATGAAACACTGAAAACAGATCTAAAGCCCACATATCAATTATGCACGAATCCCAATGTCACTAAATGGTACGGCCCAGCTGAGAAACTCGACTTGGCTTTAAAAATTCAATTCACAACCTTAAAATCTGCAATTTGAAGCATAGGGACGCCTAAGGCTAACACAGACAATGAGCTAACACCCACAATGATATTTTTGGTATTTTATGATTTATGAACCAAACATGCAATCTGCTATCTAGAAACAATGCAATAAGCTGAAACAATTAAATGCTAACTTCGAATCTAACTATGCAATGAGCTGAGAACAAACACACTAAATGCAACTCACAGTACAATGATTCACCACTAGATGTTGTCTTCCAAACACGAAGTGATGCCCAAGCTAGGAGGCCTTCATTCCTCGAAGCAGTCCCAGAGCCAATCCGGCAGCATAACAGTATAGTCGTCCAAAGATGAAGAAATGATGCACTAAGACTCCTCTTTATAAGTTCTTCCGTTGACTTCGCAAAACCCTAAAATCTGTTTTTAGGTCAAAACCCACTCTCCTCAATGATGGGCGTACTTTTGCCTTCAAGCTTTTGATTTGATATTTTTGAATAAATATCATACTTTAATTAATGCGCCCAACATTAGCTTGCTCAGACTTTAGAAATTATTAAAATATTCATTAATGAGGCGCCACCCTCAAATGACCACCTTTTTAAAACAACCTTAAGTCATTAACTCTAAGCCAAGGGTCAACGTTAAAATATAATAATTAAAACGTGACTTTTTAATTTAAATGACTTAACTTATTTCTCCGAAAGTGCCCTGAAGCCAATACTGATGAAGTCAACTGATCAATCTGAAGCCGGAAGTCAACCAACCTGAGCTCATCTGGAAAGCTGCCAAAAATAGAATTTACTAAAAATAGTAAATTCCAAAAAGTGCTCTGAATGCCGAGATGATCATACCACTGCGAAGCCCTCTGAAAACCGAAGGAATCGCCATTGAATCCACCATCTCGAGCAATGACCTCCTCAAAATTAGGAAACCCTAATTTTAACTTCCGACTAGCCTTCGGGTTCCCAAAGAAAGGCCAACGGTCACTGGAAATGTCAGGCTTAAGAAGGGGACATTACAGACGTCCACGTATATTGTGATGAATTTGTGCCCCCTTTAGACTTTATGAAATCACAATTCTTCTTTACTCGCAATTATTCAATCTTATAAATTCTGATGATTTTGGACTATCTACCTAGCGCGGTTGTCTTTCCTGCCTTTGTCCTTTTTGCGGACGTATTTTATTTCTAACAACTCTATCCTATACGCCAAGATTTGGTCTAAGTATTAACCGTTCAAGTCAAGTCTAAGCAGAGTCAATATCATGAAGGACTCGGAGGGTGTTTCCATGCATACCATGACTCATTTTCGTGTTGTATATCCTAACCCAAGACTTCCGCATCTCCTAATATAGTCGTGCCTTAAGAGAAGTCGCATCCTTATGAAAGGTTGTAGTCGGCCTTCATCTTAAATAAAATATAATGAATCGATCTTCATAAAAGTCGGCCTTTATTTAGACATGATCATTCATAATAGATTTAAGTCGGCCTTTATTAACAAATAGAATCTAACAGGTTAGCTTATTACCCTGAGGATTATATATTATTTTATGCTTATGTTTTTATATTAATATATTTTATAATATTATTTTATGCCTCTATTTTATATTAATATATTTTATAATATTATTTTATGCCTCTATTTTATATTAATTCTTTTCTTTTCTTTTTTCAATATTTATTTTATTATTTAAAGTATCAATATTTATATTTATTGTGTATTGTGAATATATATATTTATAATTACAATATTATCTTATGATAATTGTAATTATAAAATATTAAAACGATAATACTTTCTTTTATAATTTTAATGTGTATTGTGTTCTTCATTTTCACTTATTTATATCTCATGGTGTTCTAATTTCAGGGACATGACACGAATTCATTCGAAGATCAGAAAACACTAAAAATTGAAGAACTTCAGAAAAAAATCTAAGTCTAGAGGACTTGGTGCCCCAAGTAGCCAAGGGCACCCAAGATTTTGAGGGTTCAAATGATGTTTCTTGCAGATACTACCTCTAGAACAATTATCTTCAATTTGATCAAGCTCCGCAACGAGATCATCGGCCAGTTCAAAGGATTCACCGAGTGCCCGGAATTGAGGATCAAATTGAGATCAAAATCAAGCAAAAATTTTTCAAGAAAATGGCTAAGTCTGCCAAGAGAGGCACCCAAGTTTTCATACCTTAGTGAAATTTTCAAATTTCCTCATGCATCGTCCAAACAGCGTCCACATTCGATGAACTCGCTCAAGATTGGCTTCAAAAGATTTAAAGCTAGAGAATAAAGCGTTTTATTTATCCTCAAAACCTATTTAAGATGTCTTTAGCATTCATTATTCAACTTTTGCAGGTTGGCATCCAAAGGAAGAAAAGTATCTCCTTTTTCTCATCAAGATTTGAAGGCCAAAACAAGGTGCTTTTTCGAAGTTCTTCATATTTTCCAGATCAGCTCACACAGAGGCTCACTTTTTCATGCTTTATTCTTTCAGGGCATCATTTTTCAAAGGAAGGGGGTCATCTTTTTCAAAATTCATTCATCTGGGTCCACTTGATTCTCGCTTCTCAACTTTAGAAAATTTTAAGTTTTCAAGAATTTGCTTTTTCCACGCTTTTTCAAGAAATCCTCGATATTTTCAAAATTTAATCAACTAGGTCTATCTGGAACGAAATTCTGAACAAAACCCAAGTCCCAACTTTTTTCGAAGAAATTGCTTTTTCAAGACAAAGCAAGATTCTATTTTCAGCAGTTTGCACAAAAAGTTTCCAAACCTAGTCAAGTTTATAGTCAAGAATCAAGATTTTCAGCATGCAACACTCTCCACTTGAAATCAAAAACAAATCAGCTTTTTGACGGATTGAGTTTCCTAAATGAGTCACCTCTTTGGGGCAGCGATATTTTCCGAGAATAAAACTCAAAAGCAACAATTAACTCAAAGCTTTCTCCAAGCTTTCTTTCTATTCTTGTCTCATTCTTATCCATTCTTGTGAAAGGGAAGAATCAAGTTGTAATAGTTGGCACTTTCCGTGTTTTTTGCTTTCATAGGTTGCTAGATGGTTATCTTGTTTTAGTTTTAGAAATAAAGTTTGCATATTGGCAAGTCTTGTTGTAAAAGCAAGGAGATTTTAGGGTTCCCTACTCTACTTGTGTATAAATAAGGGCAGCCTTGCCCATTTTTCTTAAACCATGCTTGTGATAACAAAACGTTGAGCCTACTAGTGCCTTCTAATTGTTATTCAGTATTGTTCACTTAGTGTTAGAAGCAAGTTTGCAAGCCTGTAATGCTGCAAGTTATTGTTCAGTTCATGTGTTTGTGTCAAGTGTTTTCTAGTTTGGTGGCTAAATTGTAAGCCTGTTATTGCTACAATCCTATTGTCCCAAAAGTGTAATCTTTGTTACTTGAAATTTGAGAAAATAAAATCTTATGCCTGCTTTGCTGCTTTGATCTATTGTCTCAGATTTCCATTTTTATGTATTTTGCTTATATAATCTTTATTTCAGCTTGCATTGAAAGTACAGTAGATGTGCATTAGAAGAAAGTTTGTTTAAGTATTTGTGTCAAAGAATCATTCCTTGTTCATTTCTAAATCTCAAGCTTTACGTTTACTTGAGTAGTTAGAAACATCATTAGAGTAGGCTTAGTCGTAGTTGAAATTCAAAAGAGAAAATCTCGGCTACGGCGCTAGAGTTTTATAACCTTGTGCTCTTAGCTGAACAAAAAGATTGGCAAATTAGTTCAGTTTACTTTCTTTAAGCAACATCAGCAAAGAGGTAGCTTCCCCTCCTAATTCGAAGAGCAGTTAATCTATGCATAGTTGTCTGTTTCTCATTCGCATACCAGACGTACGAATTGAAATGCCAACAGGACATGAAATTTACTCATTCATAGACGAATTCTTTGGCTACAATCAAATAAGTATCACAAAGGAAGACAAGTTGAAGACAACATTTGTAGTCAAGGATGGGGTGTACGTGTACAACCGAATGTTGTTCGGGCTATGTAACACTCCGGCTACCTTTCAGAGAATAATCTTCCACATGACAAAATGTTCGTTGGCAATTTCAAAGCATTCCTAGATGACTGGTCAATCTACAGCAACAAGGAAAAGCATCTGAAGGCATTAGGAGAGTCTATGGAGAGGTGCAGGGCAGCCTTACTAGCACTAAATCCAAAAAAATGTTGGTTCATGGTACCTCAAGGAAAACTTTTGGGCCACATCATCTATAAAGCCGGACTCAAGACAAACCCCAACAAGATAAGGGTAATCATATAGATGGAAGCTCCACATAACATCACGAGTGTGAAATCATTTCTCGGACATGTCAAGCACTACTGAAGGTTTTATTAAGAAATTTTCCTAGATCTCCTATCCATTGGACGTACTCACCAAAAAGGGATAACCATTTGTGTGGACAGAAAACCAAGAAAAAGCCTTCAATGAGTTGCAAGTACGATTAATCAGTTCGCCAATACTGGCATATCCAGATTGGAGCAAAGAGTTCCATGTGCACATCGACGCCTCAAATTATGCGATCGGAACAACACTAGCGCAAGTAGGGGTACAAGGGTTGCACCACCCGGTATTTTTTGCCAGTCATCTACTATCAAAAGTAGAGAAGAATTATAGTATGACAAGGAGGGAAGCTCTCAGGATGGTGTACATGGTGCAAAAATTTAGACAATATTTGTTGACCACACCCTTCATGTTCTACGTTGACCATCAAGCTCTCATGTACTTAAGTCAACAAACCCATCATTCAACAAAGAGTAAGATGATGGCTTTTGTTGTTGCAAGAATTCACATTCACCATAATCATACGTCCTAGGAACTCATGTCATTGTCAACCAATTATCGAGAATCCAATTTGGTGAGCCCCCTAAGGAAGTGAACGAAGACTTTCCGAAAGCGCACTTGTTTTAGATTGCAGCACTACCCCCATGGTACAAGAAAATTGGAGAGTACCTATCGATGTCAACATTCTTGAAGGAGATGCCACCAATTGAACAGAGGAAATTAGTGCTAAAAAATAAAACATTCTAACTCATTAATGGGCTATTATATAAGATGGGGTCTAACCAAGTACCTAGGCGATGCATCATGGAGGAAATTCCCGGTGTATTGAAAGAAATGCATGAAGGTCTGGCCGGAAGGCATATGAGACCAGATGCCACAACTCAGAAAGTCCTCCTAGTAGGATTGTGGTGGCCTAAGAGTGGGTGATAGGATCTGATATGTGCCAGAGAGTTAGCAAACCTCTCAAGAGGGACTACATGCCAATTTACCATCTCAATCACAGGAACTATTCGAACAATGGGGACTGGATTTCATTGGGCCGCTGAAAATCAGCCAATTGCATTGGTGTAGGTACATAGTCGTCGCTACCGAGTCCTTGACAAAATAGGCAGAGGCTCAGGCACTGGAAAATAACATTTCCTTAGTATGGCAAGATTCACCTATGAACAAATAGTCACACGATACGGCATCCCAATACAAATCACCAGCGACAAAGGTGGACATTTCGTCAACCATGTCATTTGCTTGATGACAATGGAGTTTCGAATCTTCCATAGTCTATCAAGTTCATACTACCCGAGAGCAAACGGTCAAGCAAAATCAACGAACTAGGTACTTGTCTTTGTTATCCACAAGTCATGTGGCATTGAGGAAGTTAACTGGGAAGAAAGGTTACCCACTGTACTATGGGGCCTACTGTAAGACATATAAAGTGACAACTGGGCACACACCACTCTAGCTGATGTATACAGTTAAGAGGTGATAGTGCCAACCGAATACATGGTGCCAAGCTTGAGAATAGCCGTTGAGAATAGATTGGGTGATAAAGAGAGTTTGCAAGAGCGGTTATTCTAGTTCAACAAACTCGATCAACGAAGAATTCTGGCACAATGGGCGACGAAGGCAAAGCAAAAGAGAAGGAAGTACTGGCACAACAAACACCTTTGTCGAATGAGATTCCGATCGAGCCAGTTAGTTTTAAAGTATAACAATTATAACAAGATTAAGCCAAGAAAATTCAAAGTCAGGTGGCTTGGACCCTTTAAAATCAGGGAGGTTGGCGAAAATGGAGCAATCAGACTGAAGAATTTGGACGAGACTCTATTACTAGACTCCATTAACAGATCAAAATTAAAACCATATCAAGAGAGAAAGGAAACACCAATTGCCATCAATATGTTTAATATGCAACGACAACAAATTGGAGAATAAGCAAAAGCAGAACCAGGGAGGAAGGAGATTAAGTAGGCGGAAGCCAATTTGGCCCACAAGCAGACTGGACCATAGCAAGAGGCGAAAGATTAGTTGAAGAAAGACTAGTCAAGAAAAGAGTGGAAGGAATTGCAGTGCCTTGGGTTCACAAGCATCTAACCAACTCCTTGCTCAGAACACCTGCCCTCTAGAAAAGAGTAGGTAAACAATGGAAATTTCACACAACCTATGAAGGAGAACGAAGACGGTACTTGTAATACGAATTGGATGAAGAAGCCAAGAAAGAAAGAGAGGAGAAAGCAAAGAAGGAAAGAAAGGAAAAGGCAGTCCAAAATGAATGCAATGAAGATAATGGGGACAAAGAAGACAACTGGAATGAATACCCAGAAAAGGAAGGACCGTGACTAAAAACTCTAATGATGACAAAAGACATGTTCATCACTAGCCAATCAAACGGGTACAATGACGAGGTAACTAAGTACGCCAAATAAAATAATCGAGAACCCCCTACACTAGTGACCTCAGTATGGTGGACGCTACATGGACAAAAGTTATAAAGGTACGGGTCTTGCTCCCTTAGCAAGATTATTGATTTAAATATTTAGGAACATGTGAAGAAAAATGTTACAAGAGACTGCCCTTCTCCTATAAGTGGTCGTATGCGTCGGAAGTGAAGGTGAGACAAGACAAAAGAAAAAGTCAAAAAATAAGGATGAATGAAGAAGAAAGAAAAAATAGCAAAATGTAAAAAGCAAAAAATTAAATGGGCATAGTCGAAAAATGAAAAAAGAGGATAAGTTTAAAAGCAGTGGAGAAAAAATCAAAAAGTGAAAAAAAATAAATAAAATAAAATAAAAAACATCCAATTAAAAACATTAAAGGAGAAAAAGGGGCGTACGGCCAAAAGAAAACTATATAAACCCTCCAAGCAATTCTTGGAAGTATTCATAGAGAGCAATTGTATGAACTGGGAGACTCTCAGCAAGGTGTACTGTACAAAGAATCACAGTACAGTGAACAAGGAAAGAGCCAAGGGAGATCATACAACAGCAGGGCGAACTAGCAAGAAAAAATAGAACCATACGACATAATATTAAAGAGGTGCATCGTACGATTTGAAGGGAAAAAACAAACAGCGCATAGAAACAATAATACTGTACAAAGAAGCAAACCCACAATCGTGCAAGGGAGAGTTGGAGTCGTACGGTAAAGTACACACAGAACACCCACCTCATACAGGTCGTACAAATCAAGACACAAGTGGTACGACGTACGATTGGGAGTACAAGGAGTAACAAGTTTGGGAAATTGTGAACTGTACGACATGGGTTTGAAAGCAAGAACGTACAAGCAAGTATTGTATGACATTTCACAAGGATTGCAAACAATGCAAGGTGCAAGGAGTAAAATAGAGGTTGCATACGGCACATACGGCATAGCAAGCAAAAGGTGAATATCGTACGATAGTCTAAATATGTGAAATTAAAAACCGCATGATATAACAAAGATAGAGTGATAGTACCACGTGAAGGTTTAATTGCATAGAGAGCCTAGTGGGCCAAATACAAAAAAAATCTAGTTGCACAGAGGAAGGGTGAAGAAACCGTACGATATATACATTTCCAGTCATTCGTACAGTTGAAGAAATCAAGGAATACCATACGGTGTACAGAGAAGACAAAGTTTTTAGCACGCCTACAGGTGCACACAAAGAGGGCAAACGAACAAATTAAGTTGTAACGGTCTTCAAGAGACGCATTGGTTATTTACCCTGTGGCAAAGTGTGCCAGATAATAATTATTGCCAGAGAGACATGACCATCATTAGCAATAGCAAAGGGAAGCTACCGCCACCATTCCGACCTTGGTTTGCAATAGGCAAAATGGCGAAGAGGAGAGACGACGATACAGTAACGATGGATAATATTACCTGGGAGAGTCTCAACGACACATAATGCCATTCATGGTGGCTAGCAACTCAAGACAATCACATCCTGAAACTAGTACTACAGCCGGCACAGGAGCACAAGGTAGCCCAATTACCATTCTTCAACTCTTGAGACTTTGAGCCATATCTGAGACAAATGATCATCCATTATGATAAACACTCCCACAAGTATGTCATCAACTACAAAGGTTGTCGGGTGACTATCTCCTATGCATTCCCCGAGTTCACTAGGGTATTTGAGATACCCTCTCGAGGAGCTTCAGCAGCCAAGCCTTCGAGATAAATTTCGAGGCAAATGAAGGCAAACCTTCTGGCGAGAGTGTGTCAATCTTACCTCACATAGCAAGAGAAAGACAATATATGTAGTGTCAGAAACAAAGGATTACGAAAGAACTTTTTCGCCACAACCAAAGTGAAGTGTCTATTGGATTTGATCAAGTGTCAATTAACTGGCACTAGCAGAGCGTCCAACATTGTCGTCTGGATGATCACACTCATGTCAAGGTTGAGTATGGGAAAGTATACAATTGGGCCAACTTGCTCTCAGAGAGGATACAAGAGTTTTTGTGCTTAAAGCACAAAGCTTTCTATATGATGACACGCTATTGAGCTGCTACCGGATGCCATATATACATAGGTACCTTCAGATAACTAGGGGAGATTTCAGCCAGTCAACCAATTGGGTGCGAGATGGCCGGCCATATTCTACTGGGCCAATTTGGGGATATAGACGGCAAGAGAAGAGACACCCCACTCAGCACCATCAGTAGCAAAGAGAAGGAAACAAACAGACACTTCAAATCCTTCATCCAACGGAGATGATCGTGAGGCCATCAAGTTGTCCTCTTCATCAAAAATGAGTACAGACAAGGTTTCTCTGGCAAGAGAATCGAGCTCACAAGATGACATTGAGGCAATTCTGGTGCAGCCAGCACTGTAGCCACAACATGCCATACCCATATAGCCGACAACACTACCAGCGGCAGTACCAATTTCACCACCACCACTAGGGAAACCACTTACAATAGATGATGATGCTAAGAAGGATGAGGAGGTTAACGCATGGCTGGGAGAGATGGGTGCACCAACAAACACCCCTCCGCCATTGTCACTAGAGCCACCTCGAGAGTCGACCAATATGGAAGTCACTCACCCTGCAAAGCCACCAGCCTCATAACCAGAGCCACCAGCCTCACAGCCAAAGCCGCTAGCTTCATAGCAAGAGTTGCCAACCTCACAGTCAGCTTTGCCAGCCTCACAACCAACACGCATAGTATCATCAACTTCACAGCCAACATAGCCAAAACCACATCCAATAGAGTCAAGCGAAGAGGAGTCTAGTGTGGATGAGTCTAAGGGGCTATTTGTTGAAATTAGTTAGCCAGATGCTCACAATCCTCTTGGTGAAGTCCAAAGGTACTTGAGGGAACTGCAAGCAATGGCGAGGGTTATGTACGAAGTCAGAGAAATTGGATAGCAACTAGACATTAGGCACAACCCCTTAGTGGCACAGAAGGCTCAAACGATTCTGTCATTCATGCAATAGGGGTGCAAGGGTGAGTTCTTTCGGTCCTTCATTTTGCATGGGTGGCCAGGAGTGGAGACAGCTGAGATGCTGGTCACCTGGCAGCCAACCAGAGCCACTACAGTAGGGAGGCATGGCCGAGTGCTCGCTGCACTTCATGGCATGGAGAAGTGGTACAGGGACTTGTTTCTCAAATGGCAACGACAAATGGCTTCCATTGAGGCTACACAAGTGAGGGACAAAGCACTTGCACATGCCGACAACATTAGAGAAGAGCTAGCGGACCATGTCCGTAAGTCACAGGAGCAATTGGATCAAGTGACGAGCAAAGCATATGCAAGTCACAGCTCTCGAGCAGGCAATGGCAGAGATGGACAGATTATTGGCTGAGTAGGATGCTCAGTTGGCCAAGAGAGACAAACTATTGGTTGAGAGGGATGCCCAATTGAATGAGGAGAGTTGCAAGGAAAGAGTCAAGAGTTGGAGAAGAAGAAGACAAAGCTCATGGAGGCAGTACACATGGTCAAAACTGCCAAAGAAAGGCAGTTGGCAACGAACCAAAGACTTCAACGTCTGCAACCATCAGCAACCACCACACCCACGTCCTGCGTACATCCAAGGGCATCCTTTCATTGATTTCTTTTCTAGTGTATTGTCCCCCATTTTGTTGTTATGTCGTCTCGAAGACGACTTTCTTTTCTGGCGGTGATGATGTATTCAATTGAAAGTAATTAATCTTGTTTTAGTCGACCAAATAAGTAAATAAATAAATACTGCTATATGCAGCAAATGTTTTGTGTCGTAATTGGGAGTTAAGTCGCCGACCATGGATTAGTTGTATTGGGTAGTTACTAACGGTTGGTGTACTCAACCAACACCGGCAACTACATATGTCTTCATTCATTTGTAGTTGGGAACAGCACAGACTTTTGTATACTGTACTTGTTGCTATTGAATGAATGAATACTACTCATTTTGTGCATATGCATTCGTGAGTAACTAATATGTGTATCTCTGTAAATTTTTATTCACGGTTACTCTATTAGTCAAGTTACTTCCGTGAGTAAACACTCCTTGCACGACACTTTACCATTCTACAAGACCTCCATGCAAAGAAAAAACAAGAACATTGTCGTCAACAAATACTACAACGATACAAGGAAAGGAACTAAAGGGAAGAAGAGGAACATGACACTGACCAACGACACACTTCCTAGAATTAATGCCCTTGTATTTGAATAAAGATGGGAAAAGATCACAAAGCAGTCACAAACCATTAGAGGAAAAAGTTAGAGGGTCCCTAAGAATAAGGGAATGAAGGAGAAGACTGCAGGGAATAGTTGAAGAAACGAAAGCATTTTAAACCAAAAGCTCGAGCCCGTCTAGGAGTAAAAGTCAAAGTGTAAGCCGAAGTCGTAGTGGAGAAGAGAAAAAGCCTTCACAACAAGAGAATTCAAGAAGGAAGAATGGGAGGAAATAGCACGACATCTACCTCTCCCTGACAAAGCATACATGGATCTTGCCAACCAAGCCAAAAAACCATCCATAACATCAATGTTGGACAAAGAGGAGGGGGAAGGAGAGCCTATAGATGTACTAACAAAAATGTACAAGAATAATATACATCGTATTGAAGAACTATTACTGACAGAAGACCCAAGAATCAAAGGACTGGAACCTAAGGCCCTAGGGAAAAGGGAGCATAGAAAAGATCTCGAGGGCAACCTGAGTGTGAGGAACACTAAGGAAGGACAAGTAGACGATTCCTACATGGTCGAGAGCGCAAGAGAAGCACAAGAACATACAAATCAAAACTCTCCATCCAGATTCCAGCCATAAAGGGCACACCGAAGAAGAAGGATTGTGATTGCCTCAACAAGTTTGAATGTTGAGAGGCAAAAACTTTTGAAGTTCACAAGAAATGAATCGAAGGATCCTGTATGGCATTGCAAGACATGTGAAACAATATGGGTAGCCGATGGCTAGGACAATAGGGCCTACTAGTTAAGAGCATTCCCAACAACCTTGAGGGGTATAGCAATAGACTAGTACAGCGAGCTTGAAACAACCTCTAAAGCCACGTGGGATTTATATAAAAAAGCATTCGAAGAAGAATTCAAACTTCTTTGGGATGATAATGAAATTGTAGTAGAAATATACAATACAAAACAAGGGAAACATTAAAATGTGAGAGCTTACAATCGTAGACTCAAGGAACTTCTAGTGAAATTGGAAAACAAACTTGCAAACGAATTGAAGAAAAGGTGGTTCATCAAAGGGTTGATTCCTTCACTAAGAAAGAAGATGAAAGTTGTGCCACCCTCCTCATATGTTGATGCTTATAATCGAGCAATGCATATAGAGAGTGAGGACAAAACATCTTCTCGAGGAAAAAGAAAAACAGAAGATGAGAGTTCAAAGGAAAGCAGTGACAACAAATCTAAGGTTGTCCAAGCCCTGAAAAGGGATATGATGAGAATGATGAAGGAAATGAAAGTGCAAAAAGAAGCTACCAAAGAAAATAAGGAATTGTGGTGTACTAAATGTAAAATTCAAGGCCGTATTAAAAACAAATTGCCCTAAAAAAAAATTGTGACACCTACCAACTCCTAGGACATTCCATTAAGGAATACCCATATAATCTAAAAACAAGAAGCACACAAGTGCTCTCTACACAAGGCGAACAATCAACCCCACCAAATACACCGCCGAAACAACAAAACAACAATAATGCATCACCTAGTGGGTATCGTAATAGAAGAGGGAACAGTAATCGGTTTAACAATAACAATGGGACCAGAAGCAGAATCCAGTATGATGACAAAGGACAACTCATGATACAACGTTGCAAATGCAATGAATGGGGTCATTTTGCTCGAGAATATCAAAACAAGGCAGGAATGTTATGCAAGTGATCCGGACCAGGCCACCATGAAGACACAAATTATCCAAAACAAAAAGGCAGCATTAACATGAGAGACATGGAAGGACAAGATAAGGCAGTTTTGGCCGTCACTCAAGTGCAAACAAAGAAGGCCACATATCCAAAACCTTGTACGAAGAAAGAAAGCCTTCGAGAAGCAAAGGTAGAAGTGGAGCAAGACATGGCGAAGGAATGAAACATGTACCTCCACACAGTCATAACCTAATAAAAGTATTGCAAAGAAGATGTTACAAACCACAATACCTATAAGAATGGCAAACCTCTTATGGAGCATGTCACAACTATGAGTGGCAATCACCAATACAATAGGGGATGACCAAAATCAAATAAGAGCATACAAATATAGACATAATAATAGAACCACCACCACACACAGAGAAATTCATTGACTCAATGTTACTGGAAATAAACATGGGGAAGAAACCAATCGTGGTGCATATGCAGATCTTAGGGAAAACCTTGGGTCCTTGACAAATACAATTGTTGACGAAGGATTGGGAGTAAATGTATTGCTAGAAGATACATGGAAATGCATGGGGAAACCAACCCTCTGGCCACTGACCTTCCAACTAGTAGGAGCAAATCAACATAGAATTAAATCATTAGGGATACTAATGGCACAGAAGGTAATGGTTGAGACTCAACAATTCTTGCTAAACTTCATGGTTATCCCCTTAGAGAAAAAATCTTCTAATGCACTATTGGGTAGAGTATGGTTGATAGCAACCAACGTGGATCACAACTACAAGAAGAACACTCTATCAATGGGGAATAAAGAAAGAAGTGCATCATCAACTTGAGGAATAAGGTAGTGAGTAAAGAGATTGCTTCCTCTGATTCAGAGTTAGAGGGAGGAGAAACATGGGCAGAAGAGAGAGGTTCCATGGAGTCGAATGATGAAGGGGCACTTGACATCCAACACTTTTCAAAAGACAAAACAAGTTCCTTAAATGGACTTTCCACTAGCAACTAGAAGATTATGAAATATTCCAACAGTATTTTAAAATGATACAAATTGGAGAAATTGAAGAGGAAGAGAACGATCAAGCAACAAGTTGTATGTTCCCTTCTAAGTATGAGGAGTACAAAGGGGGAGTTGCCAAACTTAATGATACATCAGCCCATAATTTTGAACAAGACAAGATAATAAAGTACGAGGAACCAACGACAAGGAAATTTAACCTAGAAGAGGAACGTAGCCCACAAATGATCATGGTAGGAGACAACAAGGACCCAATGCTCAAAGCTGCTGCATTCAAAAAAATATGGAGTACAAAGATATCTTTGCATTGACATACAAAGACCTGCAGGGAATACCACCAAAACTTTGCGTACACAGAATTCCCTTGATACCAAGAGCACAACTACTCCGGAAACAATTGTATAGAATGAACAAGAATTATGCAACGAAAGTTTGAGAGGAAATACAAAAGATGTTGGAAGCAGGTATAATCTTCAAAGTAGAGACCAGTGATTCGGTCTCTCCAATAGTCATATCACTAAAAGAGAATATGATCAAATCCGGATATGTGTAGACTTCAAAAGCCTCAATGTAGTTACTATCAAAGACTTGTTCCCAATCCCTTTCACTAATTCAATCCTTGAGGAAGTTACGGGTCATGAAATCTACTCCTTTATGGACAGCTTCTCCAAGTATAATCAACTGAGTATAGCAGATGAAGACAAGGTGAAAACCACATTTGTGGTGGAGGACGGAGTTTGCACATATAATCGGATGTCGTTTGGACTATGTAATGCTTCGACTACCTTCCAAAGAATAATTCTCCACATCTTTGACAAGATGTCGATGGGGAAATTTAAACTATTCCTTGATGATTGATCAATCTAGAGTGACCAAGAAACCCACCTAAAGACTCTCGCTAAATGTATGGAACGATGCAAATCCGCACAGTTGGCCCTAAATCCAAATAAATGTTAATTCATGGTACTGCAAGGTAAATTACTTGGACATAGTTTATAAAGCAGGATTAAAGAATAATCCAAATAAAATAAGGGCAATTGTACAAATGGAAGCACCAAAGAATGTCAGGGGAGTTAAATCATTCCTAGGTCATTTTGGTTATTATCGAGGATTTATAAAGAACATTGCTCAAATATCCTACCCACTACATATGCTCACGAGGAAGATCCAAATATTCACATGGAGAAAGGATCAAGAGAACGCATTTAATAAACTAAAGGTACACCTAATCAATTTTCCCATCCTAGTATACCCAAACTAGAGTAAGGAGTTTCATGTACATGTCGATGCATCAAACTTTGTGATTGGAGCAACATTAGCACAAGTGAGACCACAAGGGCTAGATCATCCAATTTTCTTTGCCAATTGACTATTATCAAGGGTTGAATGTTACTATAATGCAACAGAAAGGGAAGCATTATGAATGGTTTACTTTTACAAAAGTTTTGACATTATCTCCTAGCAACACCCTTCACATTCTACATGGATCATCAAGCACTAATGTATTTAGTTAATAAACCAATCATTCAAGGATGGGTAAGCAGATGGTTACTATTATTGCAAGAATTCACATTCACTATCATCATATGACCAAGGAAGATTCATGTCACAGCAAACCAATTGTCAAGAATAAATTCAAATGAACCATTGGAAGGTGTGAATGAATATTTCCCACACGCCCACTCGCTTCAGATAGCTGCACTACCTCCCTGGTACGAGCACATTGGAGAGTACCTGTCTACGTCAACATTCTCAAAAGAGATGCCACCAGGAGAAAGGAGGAAGTTAGCCCTCAAAAGCAAAACATTACAACTCATCAACAGAGTCTTGTACAAAATGGGATCCAATCACATTCTCAGACCATGTGTCATGCAAGAAGAAATAAAAGGCATACTAGAATAAGCACATGAAGGACTAGTAGGAGGCCACATGAGACCACATGCCACAGCCAGAAAAGTCCTCTTGGCTGGTCTATGGTGGTCGTCATTACATACAGACACAGGAGAATGGGTAGTCGAATGTCACCCCTGTCAAAGGGTAGGAAAACCATTGAAAAGAGACTATATGCCACTCTCGTCATCACAACCGTAGGAGCTCTTTGAAAAGGTGGTGACTGGATTTTATTGGCTAACTCAAGGTTACCCAATTACACAGGTGTAGACATATTGTTGCGGCTACCAAGTACTTAACCAAATGGGAAAAAGCCAGAGCACTACCAAATAATACAACACTTAGCAAAGCAAGATTTACCTCTAAACAAATCATCACCAAGTACGGTATCCCTATTTAAATCACTAGTGACAAAGGACGCCACTTGATGAATCATGCCATTCAACTAATTACGACCGAGTTCTAAAGATTTCACACCCTCTCCAGACTCTACTATCCAAGAGAAAACAATCAAGCAAAATCAACAAAGTACTCATTTATGTCATCCACAAATCCTATGGTATTGAAGAAATCAACTAGGAGGAAAAATTACCAACTATGCCATGGCCCTATCAAACAACGTATAAAGTAACTACAAGACACACGCCTTTTCAACTGATTACAGTTAAGAAGCGATGGTCCCTGCTAAGTACATGGTACCAAGTTTGCAAATTGTAGTGGAGAATACTGAAAGCTTAAAAGAAAGACTTTCAAATAAACAAGCTTGATGAAAGAAGAGTGTTAGCACAATGGGCAATGGAGGCAATGCAAAAATGATGTAAGCAATGGCATGACAAGCACGTCTGGAGAATGAATTTCAACCTAGCTGGTTAGTTTCAAAGTACAACGATTGTAATGAAATCAAACTTAGTAGGTTCAAGGTAAGGTGATTGGGACCCTTTAAAATAAGATAAGTATCAGAGAATGGAACCATAAAAAATAGAAAACTTGGACGGTACCTTGATGAACGATAGCATAAACGGATCTAAACTGAAGCCCTTTAGAGAAAGAAAAGAGAACACCCTTGCAATCAATATGATAGATTAGATGACTAGTGAGAATGAAGCAGTTAGCAAGAATGAAGTAGTACTAGAGAAAAATCCTATCATCAAGAGGCCAAATGGAATCGCCATATCCCGAACACACCCACATCTAACAAACTATCCGTTGGCCCACCAACCAAATGGATAAAGTTGTATGGAAAATGGAGATTACATGCACGATATTCTGGAGAAAAAATGGGATACATTAGCTATGAATTAAACCCAAATGAGGCATATCGAAAGCAATACGATGACAAGATAAAGACGAAAGTTTGTCACCAACTAGAAAAAGAATATTTAGATCCAACAGATGAACAAGGCCCGACTCTACAACCAAAAATGATGGTGGAATATTACATGGTAGCAAAGCGATCAAGGTATGATGATGTCATAAAACAGTACACGAAGAAGCATAATTTAATACCACCGCCAATATCAACATCATGCACAACCGAACTTTGGCAAACAGTACACAATCTTGTAACCAACCCATCCGTACAAGGGGATGAAGTCATATGGTGCGAACAACGAGGAGGAAGATTTATCAACACTCATCAAAACATGAATGAAGGTATGGAGATAACTCCTATGGTTGACAAGATTATTGAATTGGAATACATTAGAAGTTGTACAAATGAATGCTATAAAGGACCGTATGATTCTAGTATGTTAAGGCACAAGATGGAAATAAAATCAAAAGAAGTAAAGTTAAAAGACAAAAAAATGACATCAAAAAATAAAGAAAAATCAAGTTGGGAAAAGCAAAAATGTGATAATAAAAAATTAAATGCAGCAAGCGAAAATAATAAAAAGGCCAAATATAATGTATGGCCAGCATTATTCTACATTGTACAATAGCTCTTTCACCTAGTACAGCAACTTCCTCTAATATGGCATAAGGGCATATGACATCAATCAATGAAGAGTGTGTACACTGTACGGCAAGGAGATGAAAGTACCTTTCAAACTGTATGGTAATCTTTACATGCTACCTTCACCATATGACTCAAGGCCGATTCCCTTGTAGCATATGGCCTCTAGCATCATCTTGTAGCATACGGCTTAAAGCAACATCCAATATTTGCATCATGCAGCCCTTCACAATATGACCTAAAGCAAGACTCTTTGTGTGCATTGTACAGCAGTTCCCTTTAGGCAACTCATTCCTTCTCTTCATCGTACAACCAATCTCTAAGTGCACCATTCTACAATTCATTTCAGACGATTCATCTCTTCATACAATTTCAATCGTCCCATAGCATACAGCCACTCTCAGGATACATCAAACAATCTCCATTAGGGTACATCGTACAACACTCACAACACACAGCACCAACTTGTGTTTCCCTCATCGTATGACATCTTTTTGGAGTACCACTTGCTCAAATAAATTCACACCATACGATCTTTCAATTGCCACTCCTCAATCGCACAACAATATAATTGCCTTCTAGTATGGCCAACAAAACTTCAAAGTGTACAGCATGAGGAGATATGAGCATCAGGCAATAAGATAAGACATTCCTCTGTGACTAGGATATAACATTCCCATGTGACTGGGTTATGACATCTTTCTATGACTGGGGTACAGCAGACTATAATTGCTTGTGTTGTACGACATGTGAAGATTGCGCGGCTAAGCAAAGGGTATGCTTTTGTACAACCAATTCATTATTGTAACAATTTATTGAAAAGAAATTGGGCCGCACAGATTAAATTGTGCATTCAAAAAATTCAGCAAGCAGCTACAAACGACATGGAAGGCACTAAAAAGAAAGAATGGACCAAAAGGAAAGAAGCAACCATCAACAACAAAAGAAGAAAATACAATTGATTCCATCTCCTAGGAAAGGTTGACAACCATTGAACACTCAACATGGTGGCTTGACAATTTGGCTAACCATCCACTGAAGATTGCAGTACAGCATGCTCAAGTAGACAAGGCCATTCAATTTCCATTTTTAAGCTATCATGAATTTGAACCATATTTGAAGCTTATGGTTGCCAACTACAATTAGCAAGAAAATAAATCAGCGATAGAATATATGAATTGTTCAATGACCATTTCCTTTCAGTCAACATACTTTCAAAGGGTTTTTGGCATACCATGTTCGAGAGTAGCTATATCAAAACCTGCTATAAAAATAACACCGAGACAAAAGGAAGCATCCATTCACAAGCTATGCAAAACAAATGTGACACAATAGAAGGATACTATTTGGTATTTAGGAAATGCAATTTGATGGGTGTCAGCCACGCATCAAATATTGATGCTAGATGGTTGACTATATGATCGACCTAAGTGAAAAAAAAATTACAACTAGGCGATATCAAAATGCATACGAGAATTCTTATCACTAAAGCATAAGGCTTTCTATATGACTCAACGTGCTATTGCGTTATTTCTTTATTTCGCTCTTGCCCAAGTTCCTTCAATAAAAATGAGCAAGTTCTAGCCAAATTTTGAGTATGGCTCCTCCTGGCCTATCATCTTCAGATGGACTACATTGGGTATGCAAGCTTAGTCAAGTGAGGAAGTCAAGCATGTACGTAAGAAACGAAAGTGTATGGATGCATTTAGTGAAGCAAAAGATAGTAACGAGGAAGAGTATGAGCAGATTGAATTGATTACATCCACTTCGAGTACTACACCAAGAGACATTCCCTCAACCAAAGCTATTTCTATAGTTGTCGAAGCCACTATAGAGGCTCATTCTCCAATTGCACAAGATATTCTCACAATAGAAACCATTCCCACAGTTAGTGATGTTCCTTCTACATCACTTCCAGCTGACTTGTCAGTCGAGACCTCTGAGCAAATTGACAAATGGCTGAAGGTACTAGGGGCTCCTATTGGTATCAAGGAATATCCTCCATTAAGCCCTCCACAAAAAAAAAACAACCTATAATGGTCTAGCCCACTACCAAGAGTATTCAATCGTGCAACACCCAAGAGACTTACATAGCATTGAGCCTTTGCAAGAAGGTAAGCCTTTGAAGATACAGGAGTAGCCTTGGGAGATACATGAGTAGCCCATAGAATTATCTGTGGATTTGCCTACTTGGGATGAAGATTCCAATAGTCTTGAGGAAATAGCTATTCAAATTACGAAGCCCAATCCATAGGACCCCTTGGGTACCATTTAGAGATATGTCCAAGATCTAAAACCGATGGTTGTGGTTATGTAGGAGGTGGCTGACATCACCAAATGATTAGACAACACTCATTCCCCTTCTGGTATTGCAAGAGACTTGTCACATCTTGAAGTTCATGAAGGATGTCACGAGGAGTTCAAAAGAATCTTCCTCTCCAAAGGTCTCCAAAGGATGGCCCACTGACCAAACTCCTAAGATGAAAACAACATGGCAACCTGACAAGATAGCACCTTCATTTGGGGGGACTGATGGCAAGGTGCTCACAACTCTCTATGGCATGGAGACCATATTTCGAGAAGTTTTCTATCTACTACAGCATCATTTGGTCTCCCACAATCAGCTTATGGAGCATGTAGATGAATCAATACAGATTTCACAGCAATTAGGTGCCGAAGCAGATGAGCTCACCCAAAGATTTCAAGACCAATTAGCTCAACAATCAGACATCACTGAAATTGAGAAGGCTAAAGTGACAAAGAAAGAAAAAGAACTAACTGAGAAGAATTAGCAATTGACAAAGAAGGATAGCCAGCTCACAGAAAAAGATAAGCAGCTTGCCGAGTTACAACTGGAAAATGAGAGGACCAACGCTAGTTAGTTGAGGCAGTCCAATTGGTGAAAACCAATCCAGGAAAAAAAACTCTTGGCAGCCCATCATTTGAAGCTTCGCACAAAGGAAGTCTCAGTTGCGCCAAAACATCTCTCAGGAGTCCACTCCATTTTCATCCATTTATACACCTCTAGGTACATCTTCTCAACCATACCCTCAATAAATGTTTAGTTCATTCTATTCAGTCTTCCAAAAAAAAAATTCTAGTTATTTGGAATACGACTTTCTTTTTGGGGGGGCTGATGTAGTTGGCAAAATAATTATATTAGTTGCAGTCGACATAATTAGTTCTCCGTTGTAAACAGTTGGAAGTTGTTGACGGTTAGTAGTTCTCAACAATTGTCTGCCACTTTATATATCTCTATTGTAAATGAGAATGGGGAACCACATGTATGGAATTTCCCTGAACAAAATTTGTATAACTCATGAATGAAATATATCGAGAAATCCTTGTGTAATTGTTGTTATGAATTCTTACAATTTTTGGCATTTATTATTCTGTTTATGCTATTCAAGCAAGTAGAATTAGGCAATAAACAATTTCCTGACAAAAGATGTTTTAATAAGACTTCAAAATCCTCTAGAACATTGTTCCTACATATGTTCCCTAGAACATTTGGGATTGAAAGTAACTCAAGATTTTTTAAAGATAAAGCTAGTCAACCAAAGAGGGTTTGAATAAAGATTTTATCAAACGAGATGGGTTTGTGTGTACTACTTATAAATTATGGGTCAATTAGTTTGACTCAAAAGCTATGCAATTGAATCCTAATATTAATATCATATTTGATGAACTAGGGAAAATACCTCCTACTTACCAATTGATGAGCTAAAGGAGCTCTATGATGAATGGTTTATAAGGTACAACACTTGTTGAAGGTTTTGCAAATGGGTTAAAAAGCTAAGTGGGCTTGATCTTGAGGAAAACTCCATGCTTAATGTGCTTGAATCGGGGTAGTATTGGGATGGGTGACTTCCTAGGAAGTCCCAATGCCTCACCCCTATGAGCATCACCTAGGTGCAATGAATGCTAAGTAGACCCTTCATTCTCATGAGAGATGGGTTTGTGAAAACCATTACTCATGAAATATGGTTCAATGAGTTTGACTCAAAAACTATGTAGTTGAATCTTGATATTAATATAATATTTGACACACTATCGAAAATACCTCTACTTATCAATTGATAAGCTAAAGGGGCTTTGTGATGAATGTTTCATATGGCACAACACTTGTTGAAGATTTTGCAAACAGGGTTGCAAACTAAGTGGGTTTGATCTTGGGGAAAACTCCATGGCTATGCACACTTGAGTTGGAATAGTACCTTTGATGATATTGTGTGCAAAGTCCATAGTACACATGATGTTGCTTATCATTTAGTGAGCGATGTTGATACAGCCTCATATCATAGTGCAGACTATACATCAGAAAACTTGTATGGGAGTGATAAGTTCTAGGGTCCTCATCATTTGGTAGGGCAATTAAAGGTTAATGACTATATGATTGACATAGCCATAGAGCATTTTGATGTTGCTCGTCAAATGTTGGCTACTTATAGTTGGAGTACTCTCGTGTCAAATGAGCACTGTGATAGTGGCCTTTCCCTTGCAAAGTTTCATGCACTCCGAGAAGCAACTGGAATAATGAAACAAAATGACCTACAGTTACTTACTGACAGAGATTATCTTCTCGAGTGGGATTGCATCTGTTATGATGCATTGAAGGGAAAGGAAGAGGAGGTTGATGAGCTCACTTATGAGCTTGAGGTGACCATTGAATCTTTGAAGAGCACTCAATTGGCCCTTCAAGAGTCTAAGATGCAGATAGATGAGCTCATCATGGAATTGAGCTTGGCACAGTCTTCACCATCTACAAATACAGTTCAGGTTTTTTTGGCAACAGTTGGTGAGGAGCATATATCCACGGATTTTGGTTGTGAGCAAGTTGATGATGTGGTTACATCCATCACAGTTACAGGTGCAGTTGATACAAATGGGATGAGTGCATTGGTTGAGAGTTGCAAAGAACCACATGTTGCACCAAGTACTCCTGAGGTTAGTCCCATGACAGATGATGCAGGGCAGATTATTGATAGCTCTTGTGACATAGTAGTTGATTCTCTAGAGAGTTGTGTGACAATTCACAACACCACTCCATCTTCTTCACAGGAGATATGCAAAGTATCATCTAGTTGGGAGATTGGTTCATGTGTTGATTTGTTTCCCTCTCCTTGAAGCAAATCAGTTATTTCATCCCATGCAGCGGATTATGATCAATAGTTTGTTGAGCCACAGAGTTGGAGGGATCAGTTGAAGGTTACAGGAGAGAAGGTTGACTCGACCCTATCTAGTTTTGTCTGCATAGATAAGTTTGTGGAGTACCTTCTTTGGAGAGCAGAGTTTGAGGAGAGATAGTATGGAGTCTCAATTGGTACTCACATTCATGATTTGCGCTTTATCAAGCATGCTTTGGAGGCATTGAAATCAAAATACCTCCATTTGCTTCATGATAGGGATTTTTCTATTGGGTTTGCAGAGAGGGTTGTCAAAATGCCTACCCAATTAGCCATTCGGGGTCAAAGACATGAGCCATCTTCTGGTTCTAGTGTCAAGAGTGATGAGACTAACGAGGAGGGTGTTCCCCAGGACTATGATGGTCAGCCATTGACAGAGGTGGGAGCATTTTATCTTGACTACATAGTGAGAAGTGCTCATCACTTCTCCTTTAGTACACACATGGAGAATTTGATGATGCATCAGTGTGGATTGGCTCAGGGCTTATACCATCCATTGTGGGATGGAGAGTTGCCATCTTCAGAAGATGGGACTAGAGGCTGCAAGTACCCGACTCAGTTGTTTGCAGGGGATTACTTGCAAGATCAAAGGTTGGATTACCATCATGCTGATGTGTACCTAACAAAGTTTTCCACTTCTAGGTTTCAATTAGAGACAGGGCTTCAAGGAGGTTGTAGTGGCAATGGGCATGATGGCTTGGTTAGTTATCACATCCATGGGAGTTTTGCAAAGGTTGTAGAGAGATATTGTGTTGTAGATGCTTCCAAATATTTTGGTCTTTTCATGGCAGACGGATGTGAGGTTCGGTTGTTTTGGGATCCAAGTGGCAACAAGTTTGGCACTGTGTATTGGACGGGTCCCATTGGGTTGCTTCACCACTCTCGGCATGGTGAAGTTGGAAACAAAAGAGCGCAACAAAAGTCTGAGGATATTATGCATGGTAGACTTCCATTTTGGGTTTGGAATCCAGGGATATTTTGTGCAGATGTGTTTATGCTAGTGCTATAGGATTTAGTTGGTGACATGTGGGTCATCCTACAGTTCTTCCCTTAGGCCTCTAATGGAGTGGTGTTTTCTATTCAGTTGTGATTGCTTGAGGACAAGCAATTTTAGAGAGGGCGGACTGTAATGTCCCCATTTTGAGCGTGCATTAGAGTTAGAGGATTCAGCCTATCATTGGGTCCTTGTAGGCTAATATTGGTGATTGGAGGACCTTGTTGTGGAGTTATTTGGCTCTCCAAAGTGCAACTGTCTGTGTTTTCATCTCCAGATCCTTCATATGTTCTGAGGCAATTGGTATTCAGGGGTTTCTGGCTTTATTTGCATATACTTAATAATTATAGTAAGTCAGTTGGACATTAGAGACCCACCTTACTATTTTTAGTAAGGCATCTAGATTGATAGTGGGAGCAGTGGGCTAGCCAGTGATGAAGTCAGAATCATTAAATAATGAGTATATTTGGAGTTATAATAACATTTTAATTATTAATAAAGTAATACTTTATTAATAATTAATTAAAAAAGTGCACATCATTTAAATGTAATTTGACTTTATTATTAAAAGGGGTATTTAATTATTATAAAGTCAAGTTATATAAAGTGCATTTAAGTCAAATTATAAAGTGCCAATTTTAAGGGAGATATAAGTGATTATTCAACTATACTTTATATTATTTTGTTGTGCACCAAATAGAGGGAAAAGTAAATGAAATTAAAGTGAAATTTAATAAGATGAAGCCAAATACATTGAATATTATATAAAGGCTTTTTGAAAAGGGATTTCATTCATTCTTGAATCATTCAACACTAGTCTTTTTTGAAGAAGCTTTGGCTTTGAGGAAGAAACCTAGGGTTTCACTGTAATTTCAATCTTGGAGAACGTAGCCTTTCTTCGATTGTGCAAATACTGGTGGCTTTATTCAGAGGTCACGTTTGTACTTAAAAGTGGAGATTTATATCACATTTTACAAGGGTTTATTTGCAGATCAGAAGTTATTGAAAACAATTATTATTGAATATCTTTATTGCTGGTGTGAGACATCTTCATTGGCACATGGGAATCATTAGTGTGCTGATTGGGAGTGATAATCTACAGAAAATTCAAGGGTTTTTGGCAATTTAATTGTATGCAGCTTTGCACTAGGCGTGGGGATTGGTGATAGTGATTATTGTTGGAGTTTATTATCATTGTTGTTGTTGTCATACTGCTGCAAACTTTATAATTCATTCTGGCATCCATTTCAGAGGGTTTCAAGGCATATCTCACCTGTAAGTTCATGAATTGGAACTCCCAGATTTTCCAGGTATCGTTGTTTTAGATAATAGGGGATACTGTATGAACTGGGTTGTCGATATTTTGTGAAAATACTGGGTATCCAAGCTGATAATCTGGAATATTCAGCTGTGTATTCTCTATGTAATGTTTATTTTTTGAGTTGAATTATTATTGCAATATCTTCTATTTTGCTGCATTATATTGTTGTATCAAACATTGCAAATATATCAGAAAACAACAAGTAAACAGACAGGTAGAAATTTGAAAATTAAATATCCTACCAAGGGTGGGACAATTCACCTCCCCCAAGAACATTACTTCTAAACTTCAATGGACATTTAGAGGATATCATAGAGATTCTCATGGAAGTCGGATATCCAAAGAATACGAGGATATTCCTACATCATTTTATGTTATCTGTGTAGACCATACTGCCAATAAGATGGTTGAATTCATAGCATTACTAAATGGTCTAAGAATTGTACACAAAAAAATGACGAAAATCTTTGTAAATTGAGAGGGATTAAACTATGCTACTAGTTAAACCCCCAAGTCTCAATCTTGTACCAAATTGGTCCGAGTATAAATCTCATGATAGGAGGAACCTAGGTTCCCTCAAGGGTGCCCAAGCAAAAACCTTGGGTGAAACCAAGGGCCGCCCAAAGAAAAACAAATAAACATTTTTATAAACAAAAAAGTTGTCAAATACCTAATTTCACCCTCAAGTGATCAAATTGTGAAAACGGCATGCACCATGAAGGTTTGTATGGTTTCAAAGGCCTTAATTTGGACTTATTGGCAGGGGCTCCACCCCTCAACTCTGCCCTATATTGCGATAGGGAACACACTTGGGATGCCCCTAAACCCCCACAAGGGGCACTACCCCTCAACCCCATTGAGGTCATTGCCCTTAAACCCCCACAAGGGTCAATCCCCTTCAACCCTACTGGGGGCATTGCCCCCAGACTCCCATGAGGGGTGCTGCCCCTCAACTCCATTGGGATCTCCACCCCTCGACTTGCACTAGTTATTGGGATCTCTTGTCACATAAGAAACTTGATTACAATGTAGGAGTTACAAGAATTGGGATCTAACTCTTAAGCGTGTTGACTTATATCTCTTGTCACATAAGAAACTTGATTGTAATTGGAATCTCTTGTCATATAAGAAACTTTGATGCTCTCGATGAAGAGCAATATGAAATTATTGAATATTGATTGAATTATGAATTCAAGAGTCTTTTCGTTTTTGCAAATTATGAGGTATTTAAATATTTTTATTGGCAATTATAAGTATCACTAAAACCGGCATACCCAGCTGTCCCATATCCAAGAAAAAATATGTCATACCGACTGTACGCATACCCGACCGTGTACTAAAACCGGCAACTTACAAATTAAATACTTGACAATTAATCTGTTAAAAAAGGTAAGATGTAACTGATAGGATTTGCTTGTAATCATCTAAAATCATTGGGCACTCTAAGCCAATTTGATATGGTAAAATTAGGACAAGGTCACATAGAAGTGGATGTGGCTCCTCATTTCACTATACAAGAAATCCTGTGAAAATTTTCTTCACCTGATACAGAAAGAAACAGAATCTTTTACAGGAATGTACTTTTATGCAGGACATTTGAGTTGGGATTTGAATATAAGGGCTCAAACATTCCCACACCCGCTAGAGAAAATTTTGAGAAAATTTAATGCCACATGGCAGCAACAGTTTGATATAAGACATTATATTAAATTTTAGCTACAGTTTTAGAAACACATTCCAAAAACATTGTGGTTGAAACTGAAAATATAGTCTCCCACAGAATCACCTTGTAATGTCCCCAATTTCTGACCAGACAATATTTAATTAATTTAATTAGTTAAATATGATTTTGTCTTGAAATCATATTTGGGGCATTTATACTTAATTAATTAATTATTTATTAAAGTGACTTATTTAAAAGAATGGAGCAAATATTTAAAAGGTTACTTTGGTGGTGAAAAATATTTAATATTAAATATCATAAGTCACTTTTATGAGGGAAAAAGAACTAATATTTTAAAAGTGAATTTTCTAGAAAGTTCCCAGGAGGATTACAAAAGGGGGCTGAGGGGTCTCATTTGAGATATTAGATTGGATATTTGGATTTTCTCTGGAGATTTGTACCTGTGGCCAAAATTCTCGCCAAAGGGACGAAAACCCCAATGGTCATCCTGACGGACGAAAACCCTGAAGGCAGAGCAATTCCAACCAGGCATCGACAGTGTGCTGAAGATTAAGTGATCGGGGACGGAAACTCTTGTTTCAAATTTAGAGGCGAATTCATACAGGGTTTGCAGGTGTGCAGATTTGAAGGAGTTTGTGCGAGAAATTGTTTGGAAAGAATTATCTTTCCAAAAGACATAGATTTATAGATTTGCAAGGTACGCAGGCACAAATCTATTAAATTTGCAAGCAAATCATAAAATTGTTATTGTGGTGTGTGCATTGGTGAAAAATCAGAAAATATAGTGCAGTGTGTGCAAGGGCAGAAAGTGAATGAGATAAAAATAATAAATAGTGTGGTACCAGCTGAGCATTACCCAGCCGTACCTTTTTATGCTTTCGGAGGGGGTCCATACCATATTTTATGCACCCCATATAAGGAGTGATCTGTCCAAGAAGGCTTTAAGCCTTGTAGAAGAGTCAACACAGCTTAGTAAAGGCTGCTTATCACTGCTGCAGCCTCCTAGAAAGTGGTTTGCAGCTTTTAAAGGACTGTTGTATCAAGAAAACAAGGAGCCATACCTTCATTATGAAGCCATACAGCTATGTGGGGAAGTTAGCATCGCTGATCAATCCCTGGTATAGAGAGTCTGGTGGTTCTCTGTCCACTTTCTTTTGCACCTTGATCAGAGATGCTTGGCCCTTCTTCGTGAGGTCACCACTACAGAGAACCCTGAAGCCAGATTTCTTGTGTAGAGACTGTTGGTTCTCTGTCCACTTTCTTTTGCAACCTTGATCAGAGATGCTTGGCCCTTCTTCGTGAGGTCACCACTTTCAGGCATAGCACCCTTCGTGAGGTCCCAAGAGCTAATACATTGATTACATCCTTCTTTCAGCCCATCACAGATGTTGGGAGGCATTAAGCGCCCTTTGGGTACTATTGGTTCACACATGGAAGGGATCAAATCAGTGAGACATTGTTTGTCCTTGCAATCTACTACTACTACTAGGGCTCCCCGACACTTCAGCTTTCATTCCAAGGATCATGGTTCTACCTCCTCTAAAAGTCAGGGGCCCTCTAGCACTCCTCAGTCCTCACTCACAATGCATGTCTCAAGGGTAAACTCTGATCACCAATTTCTTCTCTGCCACAAGTAGTTCTTTGACCTTGGGTGATAGGAGAGGTTCTATAAGGTATCGATTGCCTCCTAGGATTGTTCAGTGTGGCCCATTTAGGCCTCGACACTCCCCCACTAGCATTTTCAAAACCTGCATTAGTACTCCCATAGTGAAATGATAATGTTGTTAGCTCTTCCAAAGCATGCCAGGGTACAAACATCTAATGTTATTTGCTTCCGGCCTTTGTTGCCAACTTTGGTCTTCATAAACTCCACTTCATTGAGGGGTCCTCCCCTCACACAACTATTTGTATTTGTACTCATTTTGGGGTTATTGTGTTAGGTTTCCCCCAACTTGTCTATTTCATTATTTTCTTGCTTTTTTCTTCTTTATTTTGTTAGCTTTGGATCTAGGACCCTTTTTGATATAGCATTTCACTATTGTAATAGTTGATGTTCCAGTCCCATTGACCTATTCCTGGTCATTCGTGAACATTGATATAACTTATTTCATTCTTTCTTTATCTATTCGTTGTGGAATACTGCCATGGGAACTTCTATGTCTGGCTTAAACAATGAAACTAAGAAGTTGGTCACATTATATTTTCCAATTGTCAAATAAACATGGAGCTCTGGATTTTATATCTATTTGGAACTCAATATTTGGTTTTTCAAGGGTGCCTTTCTGTCTGACTACAATTGGAAAGAACCAATGTTTCTCTGGGGTTCTGGAAACAGCAAAATATTCCCATAATTGGGGCTGGCAACGGGACAGTAGGATGTGTTTCCGCATCTGGCAAAAAAAAAAAATCCAAAATTTTGGGGATGGCATAGGGATGGCTATACATTAATACATATATAAATGGAAAATAAATAAAAGTAACAGAATGATACTGCTGTAGATGCTTCAAAATGAGAAACGACACTGCTTTAGATGCTTATGACCCTCCTGTTTATGAGTCGATGACTGAAACAGAAATGGCCAAATGCAATAATTAAATGAGAAATCATAGTGGGTTAGGGAAAATAGCCATAAACTAAATATTTTCTATGCTGAGAGGGCTTGTGGAGACTGCACAACACATTAAGGTTTTAGAAAATCCAAAATAGAGCTGCTTTCTGTTTTTTTTGCATTTGAAAAAGTGTCTGTGCATGGGAGACATCAGGACATCGCCAGGGCAGCCTGGTGCCTCCCTGCCATTTCTAAATGGGGGGAGGGGGGGGCATTCCCAAGGACATTTCCCTTGTACAGGGAGTGTCCTTGCGACATCCCCAAAAAACTCCAAGAGGGGCAATGTTCTGTCCCCAGGGCATCCCCTTTTGAGGAAATGTCAAAAAAACAGGGGTGGTTCATCCCCAGGTAACAATGGAAAGAATGCAAGTTGAGGGAAATATTTATTGCCTTCGTTTTCATTATGATGCTTTGTTACCCAAATCTTGTCATCTTTGTTCTGCTTGTTCTGGTCTGAACAGGGTATCTGAGTTAAATTCTGTGTAGAAACCCTTCTCTTGTTTAAAAAATCAGAAAGGAGTCTTTAAAATTGTTGGGGCTTGTGTGCAGCAAATTTAATTTCAGTACTTCTCAGGAGGGATTTTAGTAGTTGGGAAGAGGTTGAAAAAGAATTTGTGGGGAACTCTGTGCTCTGTTGGATTGCAATCAGAGAGCTCCCTCTTCTGAGATTTTCCTTTGAAAGCAACAATATATCAATTCCTCCTGGAAATCGTCTATTCTGTACTCAAGGCCAATTCTTTGTAGTCATTATTATTTCTGTAAGTGGCACTCTACAGTAGTTGTTCTATTTTAGTTGGATGGCTATGATGGCTTATGTTGCTTGTGCTGTTGGAGATATGCAGGCAACTATAATGACAAGAATATGAAGAGTAGCTGGGCTTATGTTGCTTGTGCTGTTGGAGATATGCAGGCAACTATAATGACAAGAATATGAAGAGTAGCTGTTCAGGAGGCCAAATTTTGAATTCTGCCTGGAAATATGCTTCAAGGCATGCAACAGAACATATAAGGATGAATGTTGCTCACTTTTAAGTTCAATTTTCGCCTCATGTACTGTTACCAAAAAAGTAATATATAAATTAAAGTTAAAAGCGAGAAACATTTGAAAAGACATACCTCTTGTGATTGTTTAAACTTTAAAGACATTGATTTTGAGGGCCGAACTTTCAGAGGAGAAAGAATAACAGATAATGGTGCAATCCTAAGTATTTCTCTTCCTATTGCTTCTGATTGTAGGATACATGAAGATCTGGGAAGGCAAACACCATACTGCTGTTATCCAATAATGATACTCCTGCTAATGTTCATATGGTCGTTGCCACCTGCCTAACTTGATTCCAAAGTTTACAAAAGGTTGAAACTGAAGCTGTAATCAACTTGAAAAAAATGTAAGCAGAAGCAAATTCAGAAAGGAAATTGGCAGACAGTGGAATAACTGGTAAGTCATGGAAAAGCTGCTACTGTAAGTCAAGAAGAACCAGAACCTTAACAGAGCCAGGACAAAGACAGGAAACCCAATGAACCAAAACATACTGATTTATCTGCAGAGGTCATATTCCATGCAATTGGACCACTATAACAAGATCACTTAAAGAACAATCATAGAACCTGCTTCCCATCCAGATTCTTTCAAGTGATTTCCATCCACTCCCAATCCCCACCTCATTGGGTACATTCAATGAAAGAATCAGAATCAAGCAGACATGGTACCAAAAAACAAAGATGAGGTTTTAAATTAAAGGAAAGAACCCTTAAAATTAACAAACAAGTATAAGAAAGCCCTAATACTGAAGGAACGTGCAAAGCAACTAAAAGTCCCTAATCTCAACTTTGATGGAGCATGATGCCCCTTAGGGTCTTAACTTTCTCAACTGAGCTGAGCTCAGAAACATCAGGGCAACCACATTTGGTGTACTGGAAGTCCTCAAGTCAGCTAAATTGTTGGGTATCAAGAAGCTTGCAGGAGAAACATTATTATTGAAGCTATACTTAGAGGTGGATGTCAGGAGTAGCTGCTCAATTCTATTCTGAAGAAAGGTCATCTCTTGGACTTGGCAACATCTTTTGAATTTATTGTCTAGAAGTATATTTTCGAGGAAGGTAATCAAGCTGCCAATTGTCTTGTAGCCTCGCCAACCACAGCCTTGACTCTCGGGGCACCCTCTTCCATCACCTACCATCATCTTCACCAAGTTTGGAAAAGATCATCCTTTAGAAACAGGGGCAATCACCCACCCATTGCCCATTTATATCAACCATCAGTAAGCTAAAGCAAATATTTTTTATTTGACTGCCCGAGCATGCTGCACATGGATTCTCCTTGGTATTATTACCAATTTAAGAGAGACAGTTCTGTCATCAAAGGCAGCTTCTACACCATTCCAGCTTGACCTTCCTAGACAGAAGTGCCATCATCCTTCAACCCAGGATGCTATCTTGCAAAGAGCATAGGAATGCCTGCTTGTGGAATCCATGTTGAATCCCTCGACAAAGCAGGTTGCTTACCTTTCTCCATGGTACTCTTCAGTTTCGGCAGAGATCCTTGCATTCAGTTTTCAGTTTCTTCTTGACTATTTGATTGTGTCCTTGGTTTAATATAAGTCTCCAGTTTTTAATCTTTTTTGTAATACCAATGTGTTATGTGATAGGCACTCTTTCTTACTGTTTTAGTGTCTTAGCTTTGGAAGCTCCTGTTGTTGCTGGTTAGTATTGATTGTTCATGACTTCATGGTTGCCACTATTTTGGTGTGGCTTTTGCTTTAGTTGTATCTTCTATTATAGATCTGTTTCTTTTGGATTAATGAAGGGGAGAGACCCACCTATCGCCCATTAAAAAAGCTAAAACAGCAAAACAAACAAGAATAAGAATAAGAAAACGTTAGGCTAGGGGCTAGCAAATCAGCAGGTGCTGCTGAGGAAAATTAGAAGCCTTTTTTAAACAAGGGGTCCCATGAATTTTTAAATTCTTTTCTACTAAGAAATCTTAACTAAAAGTAAGGATTTTTAGATGAGAAATTAAAGCATCTACACATAAATAGAAAATAAAATTTTAAAAGAAAATGACATCCAAGCTGACACATAGACATAAGAATCCCTAACTTGGGGGAGGGGGGAACTTTCAGCCCCCTTCCCCAGTAGCAGCACAGTTTGCCACTATATATATGCAGCTCCTAATATACAGTTAAAGGTTTATTTTGTTGAGTGTTATGTCATTGATGTCAAGTTGGTTGTTTGCTTGAGCTACTTAGTTGTGTGCTTGAGCTACCTGCTTGTCTACTTGAGCTGCTTGAGCTACTTGCCTGTGTGGTTGAGCTACTGGCCTACTTACTTGAGGTGCCTATGTGTCTACTTCACCTACTTGCTTGTCTCCTTGTCAGCATATGTGCCAAATCAGCATGTTAAGTCAGCAGCTTGCGTTGAAAAGTGTGATGTCCCCTTCTAGCTAGATACTTTAGTCTAGCTGTGGTTTAGCCTATTATTGGACCCTCGTAGGCTATTACAGATGGATAGGGGGGTCAATTTGGACACAGGAGGTTTGGATTGTTCAGTGTTTTTGGCTTTCTCAAAGTTCAGTGGTTGGTTTGAACTTAGAGAGTTTGATTTAGGCTTCTTTTGAGTGATTCTTGCTATTTTTAGCATGTCTTTTCAGGCACTTGGGAAATAATTTATTGGACTCCAGTTTCAGATGGTTTGGCCAGATTCTCAATATTGAGAGAGTTATGATTATTTCAATGAATTCCAGCATGTTTAATGATTAATGATTAAATATAAAGTTAAATTGACTTTATATTTAAATCACTTAAGTGATGGGTTTATAACACATTGAATGGGGCCAATTGAGTATTTTATTTTGGAGGAGAATTATTAAAAGCTTTCCCTAAGTTTAATTCAATTAAATGTTAATGATTTTATTTAATGTTATTTCATTAAAAAAATCGCAGCCTTGAAGAGGAATTTTGATTAGGGTTTTTGGAGGCATATATTTGCTTGAGAAAAGAAGAATGAGGTATCCATTGTTATTGCTATCATTTTGAAAACAGGTTTTTGTGCTCTGAGAAGGGTTTCAGCCATTGCCATTGAAGAACATAGTTTCTTCTGTGAGTCTCCATTTGAACTGGTGAAATATCCAGCGAATTTGGTATCCAGAGAGTTTCATACAGAGACTCTGATTTGTGCTTCAGCAGTTGTGAGGAAGATTCAGAAATTTATAGGGGTTTCATTGCAAATCAGAATATTTAAAGATTAATCATTTGCTTATTAAATTGTACCTGCTGCTACAGTAACGCGTGAATAGTGACGCGTGAACAGTAACGCGTGAATAGTGACCCGTGAATAGTACCCGTGAACAGTGCGTGAACAATGCACTACAGTACCCGTGAACAGTGCGCTACAGTACTCGGATCAGCAGTTTGAGCATTTATATCAGGTTTCCTATTAGTTACAGTTGTTTTTTGTATAAGCATTCAAATAAAAGTTATAGTTTTCCATTATATGAATGAGTATTTGTTTGCATTCAATATAATTGTCTATCATTGCAATATCTCTTCCTTATAATCAGTGTATTAGAAGTAGTTTGCTTTTTACGTCAAAACCCTCAAAGCACAAAAAAATCAGAAAATACAAAAAAAAACAAAGAAAAACAAATTACAAACAATCAAGCACAGTTGCAGCTGATAGTGAGTTCAGTGATTGAACCAGTTGGGTTTCTTACAAAAAGTCTAATTTGTTATGCCATATCAGCATGAGTGTCAGGTTTGTATATTCCAAGTCAAATAATTCTTTGCAACGCCTATTAAGCTTAAGTGATTCCTTCATGTTATGGGCGGTGGTTTGTGTATAAGGCAGCTTCTTGGCATAAATGAATATTATCTGCAAACTCTTTAATGTGTAATGCCTCTCTTATATTGCGACAGCTCTTCTAATTTTGGATGACGGCTACAAGACTCTCCTGTCGAGGTGGCTAAGTATGATATCTATTCTTATTTAAATACATTACTTGTGTGTCGCCTTGGTTTTTATCGTGCCTATTGTGTAGAGATAGACACAGCCTATGTCGGATCGTTGACTCCTCAGCCAGCGAAGACTTTGTGGGAAGTTTGACATTAGTTTTGAATTTAAAAGGTTCTAATAATAATCTTTCAAAATTTACTAGTCACACTCGTAGCTTCATCGTGAGAATTTAATGATCTTCAGAAGATCTCTGCCAGTATAGTAACGCCGCCTTTATGCAAAAGCCAGGTTGAATGATAAAGTTAATATCGAATCATGGCAATGAACTTACTTTTGGGCTACAGCTTATGGCCTCTTACATTGTGGCACCAGAACTAAGTGGTTGTAAAAAAATTCTATCAACTCCATTCCTTGATGTTCTGTTATGTTGTGAGCGGCCCTGATCTATTGAAAATGTGAGGAAGGCCTGTGAGGAAGGATCTTCAATTTTTTTAATCTTTAACTAGATTACGAATGAAAAAGGAATGAGGCGTTGTAGGAGAAGAAGTTGTGTTCAGTTTGTAACCTGCTCTGTGTTTTGGGTATACCTTTTGTTGTTGAAGATGGATTGATATAGATTTCACTGTCATTATCCTATGAGAAAAGTACAGATAAGGCTGCTAATTTGTTGAGGTAATGGACAAATTGCGGTTATGATCAGATTGAGATAATATTTAGCCTGTAAAGATATGTGTTTGGGTGTTTGGTGTTTGCTTCAATAATTAGTTTTGCAGTGTTGAGAAGTCTCTTTGTGAGTTGGTGCTTCACCCATTCGGAGTTGGTGCTTTGGGAGAGTTGGTGCTTACTTATGTAATCTGGGTTGGTGCCCATTTGGTTAATGAAAGCTATTGATCTGCCATGGTTTTTTACCTGAAAGGATTTTCCACGTGAAAACTGTTGTTCATCTTGTTTTTCATTGCTCCTGCTGTTTTGATTTCTGTTTCATATGGTTTTAAGTTTTAAAAAGTTGAAATACTGATTCACAACCCCGCCCCTCTCAATATTTCTTGTGTGCTCTTCACATTTTAATCCTGTAGTTGCATTTTTTCAATTCCAAGGGACTGTCCTCTGAGTAAATATAGAATTCCAAGCCCCTTCCATGGGACTGCATCCTTAGAACCTTTGAGAAACTTCTACACATTACCAATAATGAAATCTATTATTCACATTTCATTTAAAATGAATAACAAAGGGCAAACAAACCCAACATATAAGGCACAACTATTCAATTAAACTGTAAGGAAAAATCGACTAAAGTTAAAATATAATGCATATACAAGTATAAGGAAGAAATATTGGACATATTTCAAAAAAGCTTTCATATATTACCTATGAGGAAACATGTTCTTCAAATTTTATTTTACATGAATAACAGATTAAATAATTAACAAAACTAACATAGAATGTGCAACCATTTGCTGGAACTGTAAAGCAAAAGGTGAAGAAAACTAACATAGAATGTGTATACAATTGTCACCACCAGAATTGCATAACCACTGTTGTATTGTGGGAATTTATGTAAAAGTTTCCTGACAACAAGCACGCAGAAGACTGCTATAGGAGCAACAATTAGAACTACTGTGATCACTAATGACCTGATATCAGGTCCAAAGACTAATCTTCCACCCAGGAAAAACCTCTGCAAATGACAAACAGCAGAACATAATGTATTAGCTTCCTCACGAAGAGCAACTGAAAACAAGAGAGAGCTTGCAGAGTATAAACAGCTATCACGTATATCTGGGCAACATGTGTAGCTAAAAATGTTTATAGTGGAAGAATTTGCACTTTGAAATGCTCAAAGCAATTTAAAACCATGGATCTGATCCAAAAATACACATCAGCAAATTTGATGTTTCCATGCATAAGTAATTAGCCTCACCAAACAACCAGAGATTACCATGCATCCATAATAAATATGCACTTGACTTCCAATGGTACATGTTAATCCAAAAATAGAGGAAAGTGACATTGTCCTCATTGACAAAAAAAAACCATCTGAAGTCATTTTTCCAATAAAACATAAGCCATTTTTGTCTAATGAATCAATGTATAATACTTACCTCCTACATTCTTGAATGTCATGCTTTGGAAAGCATCTTTTTTTGGCCACACAAGGACACAAATTAGAGCTCAGACGTTAGATGAAAGCTAAATTGCTGAATAGGCAGGATTACATGCCAATTCCAGGAACAAAATGTCCCCGAATTGGATTCGCAACAAAATCTTCTACAGATTTATCCAGGGCTCAGCATTTGCCAAGTTGGAATGATTCCGCCAAACAGCTGCTAAACCCATGCAATTCCAACTATGATGTGTCACTTCTAGAGCGATTCAGTCACAATTCTAGGCATCAGCAGATTATTTTGTTGACTATTAGAATACAGAAAGCCCTCAACAATGACATCTCTTTCATTTCGTTTCATTTGTATGCCAATTTAACTTGTTTTAACCAATAAGAAAAGGCCCACGAACACAAAGTGAGACACACAAATACAAAACAAAGTGAATACCTAATCTTCTACTGCTCAAACAATGAACACCCCATGCTACTTGGCCAACATAGCAAGGTTTAACAAAGATTTTGCTTTGTAGTTCAAAGTTTCTACAAGTTTTAAGTTTAACTTTTTTAAATTTCATTTTAATATTTAGAAGTTTAAAATAAAAAAATGATCTGACTATTTAAATATCCTTCCTATACATTTTTTAATTTTTATATACAAATAAATATCCTTCCAATACAAATCAATGATTATATCATTCATTAGAGTGGGTAATCTAGAATTTATTATTATTTATAAACTATATCGTTATCTTTGCACTAATCAATTTGTTTTCATTACTTGAACTTGTCATGCATTTAATTATATCCTTCATTATTTATTTATATATTAGTTCAATTTTTATTTTTATATACTACCTATACTTGTAATGCACTTAATTATATAGTTCATTTGTTCAATTTTATAATTTATTACATCAGTTTAGAACTATATAGTATAGGGTGAAATAAAAATTAAAATCAAACTATAGGATGAAATAAAATCCAAACCTTGAAAGTCTGAATCATAGAGTTTAAAGTTGTAGATTAGAACACGCTGTTTGAGTCTCATTTGTTTTGTTGTTGTAGGCTCGCTACACACAGAGATGATCATTACATTGTTACAATGGCAGCTAGTTCTAGCTTTGTCAGCCAACCCTCCTTCAAAATTCACCCAACTTCACCCTTGTGGAGTTATGTAGAAATGATATACCAAATTCCAAGTGGCAGGACACATGTTTGGATATGTGATCAATGGTATACAAGTTTATACAATCAAGTGAAAGCCCATTTGTTGCTGTTCTTGGACTGTAAATCAAAGCCTATCCAAAAAAAATGGTGTGCATGGGCCACCTCATGAAACAGCAAAATATATCAAAGAGTGAGAGGAAAAAAATGCAAGAGTTGGCAATAGAACAAGACATCCTTTGAGGTGAGGAAGAGGCTCATGAAAGCCACCTACTTCTCCATCTCATAGTCATCCTTGATGTTGTAGTAGAAAGCCACTAGTTTTTGGGTACAAATGAAGAAGAGCATACTAATGTGAAAAAGCAAAGGAACCATTTGAGAGGGCATTTTAAAACAATGCCAAAAAGATTGTCGATCAAACTATTGCAAGATAACTCTCTGCAAATGGTTTGTCCTTCAATGTTGTTCGATCACCATGCTGGCAAGATATGAAGAAGAAAGTAAATGAAGCTCCAAAAGGGTACACAAGCAACACCTTATTGTCAAAGGAGTTCGAACATATAGAAACTTCATTGGCTCCCATTAGGAGCTCATGGAAAGAAACAAGGGTGCCCATCATTTCCAATAGATGGAAGGATGCAAGAAATAGGCCATTGATCAATGTGACTGCAATGTTCCCTAAATGAACATTGTTTTTGAAAGTCATGGATTGTGAAGGGTAGGCGAAGGATGCACAATTTATTGCTAACATCCTTATACAGTGCATTTAGGAAGTGGGTCCTCAAATTGTTGTCCAAGTCATAGTGAACAACACAAAAAATTGTTGAGCGGCTAGAATGTTGGTTGAGACACACTTCTCACATATATTGTGGAAACTTTGTGTTGTGCACTCACTTAACCTCATCCTACAAAAGTTGGGAAGAAAAATAGAATGGATCAAAAAAATCTATGTTGAGGCCAAATAGATCCAAATATTCATCACAAACCACCACATGTCGCAAGCCATTTTTAGAAGATTCTCACAATCAAAGCTACTAAAGGTAACTGAAACGATGCAATTGTTAAATTTTATGTCTCACTTTAGTAATTTATTTTTAAAAATTAAATATGCATTCTTGTTTGTTTTTAAATGTTTATTTTCAAATAAGTTGCTAAGATCATATTTGCATCCAACATAATCGTCTTGAGACAACTTGTGAAAGTGTAGGGCAATTTCCACCATGGTCAGCAGCCAATCTTGGTCCATGTGAAGACAATCCAACAATGAGAGAGCAGCAAATGATCCTAGATGACACTTGGTGGGATTGTGTGGAATATCTTCTTAGATTCACTGAGCCCATCATGAGTAGGATCCACTTTAGTGACATGGATAAACCATGTTTGAGAGAGATTTACAATGGCAGCGACGCAATGATTGAGAAGATGAAGTACATCAGAAATGAAAAAGAGCAAGATCCTGAAGAAAGTTTATTCAAAGAGGTGCAATCAATTTGTGTTGAGCAATGGAACAAAATGACCACCCCACTCTATCTTCTTGCATTGCATTGACTCCCAAATATTACAGCAAATAAATCCTTGTCATGCCAACAAGAGTGACGCAATACCGTGATGCAGAAGTCAACAAAGGGTTTAGAAAACACTTACTATACTCTTTCCCAATCCTAATATGGAGGATGCAATCACAATTGTGTTTGCTGATTTTGCAGCTTCCAGTGGTCAAAGTGTTTCCACTCTCAATGACAAGTATAGGAAGGATGCTCACTCTTGGTGGTACCTCAATGGCCATAAATTGCCACACCTCCAAATTATTCCAATTAAAATTATGTCACTAATTTTTACCAATTTAAATTTGATTTTTTTTTAATTTTAAAATTACTATTTTCAAATTCGATATTTGATTTACAATTTATACATTTAACAACTCTAACAAGAGCTCACTTACTTCAATAGATTGCTAGCTCTTTTTCATCTGAATAGAATTGGAATACATACTCCTTCATCCACTTAGTGAAATACAACCAATTGGCATCAAGTGAAATAGAGGTACTAGTTTACATGCATTCTAAATTGCATCATTTTACTCAAAGATGATGAGTACAAGGGGCAATGAAGTTGTAGGATGTAGACCCAAAGCGAGCTGACTTGGATCTTTCTTTTGTTGCACAATCTTAGATTTTGATGAGTCAAGTAGCCAACATACTTTTAGTCTAAGTAGCAATGGGGTTCCATGTGGTTCTCCTAATGTTAAAGATGATGATGATGTCGATCTTATTGATGACCCATATGATGTTGATTACTAATTGTATTATTTTAATATTGAACAATGATTATCTATCATGACATTCAAGTTTAACAAATTGATATCAAGTTAGTATCTTGTATTTCAAATTTTGAAATTTGTAATATTTATAGTGGTTTTGTTTAGCATATGCATAATATATGGTATTCTAAACTTATTTTTGTTTTTGGGGTACAAATATATATATATAATTTTTATATGTTTTTTTGTATAGACGTATCTAGAACATACCTAGCCCAAAAAAAATTGTCATACCAACATTTCATGCCTGCTACTTGTACTTGATTCCAATTCAGCAACTTAGAACGAAAGGCAAAAATAGGAAAAGTTGGCATGCCAATGGTGAGGCACATGTCGCAATCCATTAGTCTATAAAAAATGAGTTTCAAAGTCATGGTGTACCAATACATTAGGAGCGTTGAGAGAGTAGTGCCAAAAAATTGAAAATTGTCAAATAGTGTCCTAGTGCATTGGAGCACATTAAGACAAATAAGCAACAAAAATTTGAAAATTGTCAAAAAGTGGTGTCCCAATGTATTGGAGCATGCCAATACATGGGAATGACAAAATTAGCAAAAGCACTAAAAAGTGGTATCCCAATGTATTGGAGGTAATCGAGACAAATGAGCACCAAAAAGCTGAAAATTGTCAAAAAATGATGTCTCAATGTATTGGAACACACCAGTTCTTATGAGTATTAGAATACTAGAAATGGAATAATATTAGTTATTGCCATAATAAGCAATATCTCTAGTCTTAAGTGTATAATCACCATTTGTTGTAGGCTTGTAGCTATAGACTTTTGTAACTACCATCTATTTTTAGCTTGTAACTACTTACTATTTTAAGTATATTTTCAATAATATAAGGTAGTGCTCTCAACCTGAGAAGACATGCCACTTCTCCATTCTCATTTCTTCAATTTTACCAACATTGGTAACCCGGCAAGGTGTTGAGGGTGCCTAGTTATAAGTACAATACTGATCATACGAAGTTTTGAAGAAAGTTGGGAAGAGAAGGACATTGTTGGACATTGTTGAAGTTGCCAATGTGCAATTATCACAACAATTGTAAACAATGCGAAAGATCATCTGAAACCAATTTACAATTGACACTTACCATCATTACAAGCATCACCTGGGCTCAACAAGACTCAAGGCAAATTGGTCAGAATGAGGCCTAGAGACTCAAGAATTGAGTACCTCAGACTCCCCGAATCTAATCTACAAAACTCAGCCATGACAAGCAAGTGGAAAATCACAAATATAAAAAAAAAAAAAATCAAAACGCTTAAACCTAAAACATCTAAAATAATCTTTAACACTTCAAAATGATATTCATTTCATTTGCAAGCACAAGCAAGGAGAAAAAAAAAGAATTGAAGCTAAAAATATAATCCATCAAAACAAATACTAGCAAACATAATTAGGGCCTAATTATTGCTCTATGCCTTTGACACTAACATTCAAACCTTTGGAGGGTTTAGACAAGACTCTTCAAGCTTGGTTAAAAGCAATAAAATTGTGAAAAATGGATGTACCATGAAGATGTACGTGGTCTCAAAGGCTTTAATTTGGGATTAGTGGCAATACCCCTCAACCCCCTTTTAGGACATTACCCCACGTAGGGGTCCACTCCTTAACCCACTGAGGCTACCCCCCAAACCCTTACTCGAGTTTTAAAAAGCAAAACAAAACAAAACAAATTAGGCAATGCAAAGTGGAAAAAGCAATGGTTTTTAATTCTTTTGACTTTTTACAAGTAATTCAATTGCATTTATTATTTTATACTTTATCCTTGCGTCCACCATCTTTTGAACCTCCGCGTAGATTGTAGATTGTATCATGGATACGCAGGTTGTAGTGTTTCTACTTCTGTTTGAAGGGCTTGGCATCAAGCTTGAGTGGAATTGTATGAGACAATTCCCTAGGCATGAAGGCTTTCAAATCTTCATAGGACCAGGCGAAGACATCTCGATACTATTTGAATAAGGAGATAAAGTTATTGCTTTCCCCTGTAGTACAACACTTTCCCAGGTTAACAAGTCGACGCGTGTCTTTGGTACCAATGTTCACTTGACAATAATCAGCAGAGGTCTTGTTAGCTGAATTTCTCTAATCTTGGACATGTCTGTCGTGCCTATCAAATATCCTCCATGGATACCAGACCCTTGGGAAAGTTATTACCTCTCAATTGAATGATGCCTTACTTTGTTACTTCAGAATCTTCTACTATGGATTCTTTGAAGGGAGAAGCACTACCTCCAAAGAATAGTTCTTTGTAATTGTCCACCATGCAGATGAATTCTTCAATGTGATCATCATCATTAAAGACCTGCCAGTTGTCGCAATTGTCAGGGACATCTGACCTGTATACGAGCTCAATAGCAAAAGGAAGTTAGAATGAGGCATTAAGAGAGCACTCGATACCGCAAGGGCATCTGCTCTACTACTGTGCTCAAGCGGAATGTACTTGATGTTGAATGCTTTGAACCAGTCGATTGCATTCCACACCCTTTGTTGATAAGATTGAAGGCGATTTTTCCTTACTTGGAAACGATCTCTGATCTATTGCACAATCAGTTTTGCATCACCTTCGACTTAGAGTAACTTTATACCCATATCCTTTGCATTTTTGAGACCTAGAATGAGCACCTCATATTCCGCTGTGTTGTTTGTATATTCAAACTACAAGCGATACGCAAATGGGTATAAAACACCTTCGAAAGAAATGATAAGAACTCCTGCTCCCGAACCTGTTGTCGAGCAACTTTCGTCAAATTGCATTGTCCACATCTTAGGGTCTTCCTTTGATGTGCTTGTGGAATATGCAACCTTTTGCCTTTCTTCAGTTACTTCGAACAACATGGCATATGTGCCAAAGCACATGTCTTGATACAACACTTGTGCTTCGGGGTCCTGGGATCTCACCACCGTGAATCTTGATTTTGCCTCTGGCTCCAGCTTGAAACTACCTTTTTTCAATGGGATTGTCGCGAACGACCAATCCAATTGAATCTCTCCTCCGAGATCCTTGCAAAAGCTTCTACTTAGTAGCATCCTGTAACTGGTTGGAATATCAGCTACAAGATGGTCATCATGATTTTCTTTTCTAGACAAGATGCCAGCCTTACTTGAGCGTCTTTTAGTTGGCCGACCAACAGCACCACTTAGATTCAAGTGAATAACACTTGTCGTAAGTCTTGGTGCACGAGAGTCCAATGCAATCATGACTTGTAAAGGCATGACATTGTCTGAAGCTCCTGAGTCTATTATGCAATTGCTGATTTTAAATCCTCCCATTTATAAAGATATATAGAAAGGCTTTGGCTTTTCTTCCACTGGTGCGGATGACTCGAGCAATGTGGGTTGAATCACAGCCTGCTTCTTTACAACCTTGAGAATCTAATCCAGCTATTCTAGATGGTCCTGAAGATACTCCAGTTGAGATATTTGTACCTTGGTCTTCATCATGGAAGCTATGATATCAAAATTTGTTGAAGACAGATTTTGAGCAATTGGCATTGTGTTTTCATGTGAAGACTTGGGATTAGAAGTGGAAGGCACTTCTTTTCCCTTTTAGTTTGATTTTCGTCTTTCTTCTTCTTTTTGTGCCTTGGTGCTAAGCACGTGTGAACACAGGGGCTGAAATATTCCCGTGATTTACAACAAAAAAATACTGACGATATTGGTCTTCTTCTTCTTGATTTACAGGTTTACTATCAAAGTATCCCATTGCGGAATCGCCATCGAAGTTGTTCGTTTGTAATAAGACAACGTTTGAACTTGGTTAAGGTACGAAACTCGAACTTGGTGCAGCCTCAGTGTAGCCCATGATTTGGTTTGTTCTTAGATTCTTAGGACATGTGGAACCAGTATGTGCATCAACCTTGTGGAAAGAACACAACACTGTAGACTTCTCAACTTCAACAGGTTGTCTTGGTGGAGCTGCCGGAAATCTCAACTTGTAGTTGTTGAAGGGTTGAAAGTTGTTCCTCTTCGGTTGGTATGGCTACTGAGGTTGATATGGTGGTGGTGTGGGCAATGCTTGTTGCCCTTGAGTGGGTGATTGCCTTTTCAGAATTGTCACCTCATTGGCTACCTTTTGTAGCAATTGATCTGCAGAAGCTTGGACAAGTGGCCTAATAGCATCGGTCTTCATCTTCCCGGATGTGATCATGTTGTCCTCAATCTCAATAGCTCTTTCTTCTGCAGTTGGTAATTCTGTTTCACAAGCTGATTTCAAGAAAAAGGCTATCTCTGACGAGAGAGCATTGACAAAGCTACTCAACAAAATCTCTGGTGATGGATCGAGCATATGAGAAAGACGTGTGACAAGGCGATTAAACCTTGCCACAAACTCTCTCCTAGGTTCATTTTTCTCTATCTTTGAATTGGAGAGTTGAGCAAATAGCTAATGGCTATCTTCTACAGGTTTCAATCTGGCCAAGAACTTCTCGCTCATGATTTCCCAGCTTGTGATGATGCCTAGCTCCAAATGATGAAACCAGTCTATAGTATTTGCCTCAAGAGTCTCTACAAAGAGACGTACGACGACATCTTCATGCGGTAAATGCAAAATAGAGCAAGCCGATGTGAATGCGAAAATATGCTCATCAAGGTGTAGAGTCCCGTCGCCGTGAAATCTTGGGAGATGCTTTCTTGAGCCCTTGGGCAGTTCATGATGTCCTTGTAAGGCCAATGAACCAATGTTATCACCCCAAGGCAATGGGTGTAGATGCTTTGATTTCTACCATTTTGGCCATTGCCATTGTGATTGTTGTTGCTGTTGTCGCCCATTGCTTTTGTTGTAGGCTCTTCTTCAAGTTCTTCTTGGAAGTGTTCGAGAACCTCATGAAAGAATGGATCTACATTGGATGCTTCTCCAACGTTTGATTCTTGAAAGAGAGGATTTGCTCTCCTCCTTGTGTAAACTTAGTAAGCCAGGGTTGTTTATTGCCACGCAAGAGGTGGTAAAACTGGCCTTCTGATTGCAAGATCAGCCTTTTCTTCTTCGTCGTCCAGAGTAGTAGCCGTGTTTCTCCACTAAGTAGGATCTTATCTTTTCTCAAATATGAAACTCTTCAGGCTACTGATGATATATGTTTGCTCTCCTTCAATTAGTATGAAATTCAGCTGAATGATAGCAGGTGTAAGACCTGTTTGTTGAACTGGAGCAGTAGGATGCCAAATGGTCATTCCCGTGTCACAAAGCGTTTAGCTTTTCTTGAAGTTTTATGCCTCGTGCCCCACAGTGGGCGCCAGAAAACTGTTGGCGTTTAAAATGTCCCTGACCTGTGGTTTCTGAATTTGTTATATTTGATTTTGTATTTGATCTGATAACTTCCTTCTTGGTTCAATAAATATGTTTTCAACCATTCAAATACAGTCATTCAAAGATATCACTCATAGGGAGAACAATGCCATTGCAATATGTTTCCATTACTTTGGGACTGAATACATATAGCATTATAGAGACTGTTGGTTCCTACAGCTTGAGCAATTGGCTGCTACAATAAGACACTCCTTTGCATCAGCTCAATTAGCAAACGTTAAGGAATTACTTACTGCAGCATGGTAATACTAATCAGACTGTAAGCAAGACTGCAAGCTTATATGATAACACTTAACAATGTCATGGAATGTTATGGCAGTACATTCTCAAAATTGTATTTTCAGATCAGAACAATGACTCCACTAATTCCCAGAATGCATGTTTTGGTTACTAAAACACTCAAACTGTTAAGGACTATGAATATGCTCTTTGCCTTCATACACCAATGGTAAAAGAGAGTTTATGCGCCCTACAAGACCCTTTTGAGAATGCTGCAAGTTAAACAGAAATGATACAATGTCTGTAGCAGCAGCTTTGAGAACATTTTTCTGAGTTTATAGTTTTGGTATTACATATAATAGACCCAGATTTGAATGGTAACTGAAACCCTTCACTAGAATGAGAGAATACACATACAGTCCTAACTCAACAGAGTGTAATTCTAGAAAATGCCCAAACCTGAAAGAGCATTAGCCATGATTGAACAAGAAGAAGGTGCCTCAGGCCGAACCAGATTATGCTTGCAGCGATTGACGTCTCTGCTCTAGTGTTCATTTCTTCTTTCCAACAATGCACCCAACATTCTCAGTCATGGACGTCACTCCAAACTCTCTTATTCTGTCCCATGAACCAGAATGAAGCCCTCACAAAATCACGCTCGGCTCAGCAAACCCATTTCAAATGTTCTGCCCAGATTTCTTCAACTCAGCTCTAACCTGTATTATCTGCTTGTGGAAGAGACGTCTAGGTTCTCTCCATGATCAAACACCTCCAATGAGAATAATGCGAGCTCCAAATCCATCCCAGATAAGCAGCAAAATTGCAAAATATAGAAGACGCGAAAATCTGAATGAAGATTGTTTTTATTCCTTTTCAAAACCATCGACTAACACCAGCTAGGGGTGATGGTTCCACACCCGAAACTGGAACTGCAAGTTCTTCAAACCCTAAGGCCAGAAGCGCAAGCTCTTCCCGTGAAAAATATGTATTGTCCAAAAAGTGAGAATCCTTTCCTTCTTCTTTCTTTTGTATTTCCCATTCCAAATTACAAGTGACCCTCTTCTTTTTTTTGTAAAGAAATGCTATTAATATTTCATAAGACACTTTATGATTTTTCACCCTTCAAAATATAAGTGACTTTTACAAGGTAATATTTTTAAATATTTTACTAAGTCACTTAAAGAACATTTCACAAAGCCACTTTATAACTTGATTTATTAATTATTTAATATCTCTCTTTTGAAAATAATTTAAGACTTGGGGAATATTAAATAATTGAGTCATTTTGTCCAATTTTTGGGGACATTACAGCGTTTCAATTTGCACCTTTGGAGTGCGTATTGGAAACGGACAACTATGCACAAATAAACTGCTCTTCAAATTAGGAGGGGAAGCTCCCTCTTTTGTTGATTATGCGTAAAAAGTAAACTAAACTAAATTCCTATCTTTTTATCTCAGCTAAGAGCACAAGGTTTATAAAACTCTATGCATTGCAGCTGAGGTTTTCTCTGGTTTCATAATCACAACTACAACTAGGCCTAAATTTATAACACTTCTATCTCCTCAAGTAAATTCAGAGCAAGAGGATTAGAAGGAACGGGGAATGATTTGGGTAAGTTAGACAAACTAGTTCTCAGAACGCATCCGAAGGCTCACTGCTCTTTCAAATGTACGCTAAAATGGAGCTTATGAAATTAAAACATCAAACGATAAACTAGATCTCAGGATTCCCTCAAAGGCTCATTGCTCTTTCGAGGTGTAGGCTGAAATAAAGATCATAAGGACAAAACATCAAACGATAAACTAATTATCAGGATTCCTTTGAAGGCTCTCATTGCTCTTTTCGAGGTGTAAGCTGAAATTAAGATTATAAGGACAAAACATCAAACGATAAACTCAATCTCCAAATTCCTTCGAACGCTCATTGCTCTTTCAAGGTGTAGATCGAAACAAAGATTATAGAAACAACAATATTGAAAGATCTTGAGATTTTGGATAAAAGACTCAATGTACTTTTGATTCTATTTTCTCAAACTCAAACAATGGTTACACATTGGGACAGCAAATTGTATGAAAGAGGACAATCATACAATCAACGATCAACCAATTAACACTTGAACAAAGATTGAACGCAAGTACATGAACAACAAGAAAGCTAGCAAAAATAGCTCAGCGTTTTGTTATCACAAGTACGGTTAAAATACAATGAGCAAGGTTGCTCTTATTTATAGACACTCAAAGGAGTAGGGAACCCTAAAATCTCTTTGAGTTAACAAACAGTTCTTGCCAATCTGCAAGATTTATTCCTATGTCTAAACAAATGTAACTAACAGTTAACTGGAAAAAGACTACATCAGTTAACTGATTCTAAAACTAAAACTAACTCCAACTGTACAAAGGTGTCTCCAAAAATAGATATGCAGGAAAGGTGGGACAGCGAGTTAACTTGGAAAGGCATCAAGTTTAACTACTATATTAAATGCTATCTTTGGAAAAGGTAGAATGTAATGTCCCCTTATTAGAGACATAAAATGCACAAGTTAGAGTCAAGAAATTTATTTACCAACACCTAATTTTGCATATGTAATTTGCCTTGAGGGCCTGCACACATCACGCATCACCGACAAATACACATAGTTCCTTAATCCAATTCAAATTAGACAATTTCAGATTGAGCATTTTAAGGATAAGGCAGATGCATTATCATCTAGTGCATAAACACATCATAAACTGATATGACTTATTACTCTTGATCGGAATAGATCTTCACCTTGTTTCCTCTTTCCTAACCTCATTGGATGGTAGATTTACTGTGCCAAGGGCACGTGCACGATCTCAAATTGGACTCCCTCAAGGTGTCCCACCCGTCTTGGGACCGTCCATCAATGGAGCGATTTACCCGCCTTTCCCTCCACACACTCCCTATCCTTATTGAGTGCTAGCGAAAGGGAAAATTTTGGCCTGAAGTCTAACCTTATAGTAAAAGTCATAGTAGCTTATGATATACAATAATTGTCGTAAGCATCATTATTGGACTCTTGTAAATAATATCCCTTTATATCTATTCAAGGTGTTTGTCGACCACTTATGCTGTATATATGAAGTTCATTATATGGACATATACATCTATCAATGTCGCTAAATTGCTCTATGCATTCATTCATCATTAGATATATTAATTTGTATCCACAAGTCATCACAAAATGAAATATTTATGAATCCAACTGGTATTTAATCTAATAAGATTTAGGTTAGTCATCATACCGTAATCCTTCACTGTATGTAGCAATTCGAATTTCCAAAATACATAACCTTTAATGTTATTCAAGCGGCTGATGATACTTACCTTCGATTGTCGCTCTAAGATGCGTTCCATGTGAGTGTACTCACTACAAGTCTCCTTCTCTCTATTGATTATTAGCATGTCAATTGATTTCTCAATATATTCATCCCTTGTAAGATAATTCAATATTCTCACAAATCATAATATATTAAAGTACATTTATAAGTATCAACTACATCTAAATTGAATGAAATCTTTCTACACATTCTCTTAATTCTTATTACGATGGAACTCATACCTGATAAGTGTCAGATCTGTAGATTCGCATGAGCACTATAGATACATTTTGAGTCTATGTGTTTCTAATCTTTTATTACTGCACAGTATCCATCGTAGAAGACTCATACTATTTATAGAGTCTACAAATTGACAAAGCTAGTGAGGGGACTTACCTCTTAACCTGAGTTTCCTCAAGTCACGTCTTTTGTTGTTGATCTCTATATGTTTCTCCAAAAACTATTCCTATGTCGTCCTCATTCATTGTGAATTGTCTACTTATTCAGATTTAGTTTATTTTCATTCGTTTAATTGACACACAACATCCACATGATATGCTCTTTTCGGGGATGTGACACATGGGTTGTACTTGTACCCATAGGTTCTTTAAATGCAGCATGTTGCTTGGCCATGGATCCCACTAGTGCTATTGCTAGTATGGGGGTGTATTAAGCCCTATTGGTCACTACACTTATGATTCTTCCATGCTAACTCTTCACTTTTCCCTGTCTCAGATACACCCATCTTTCACGTCAACCCCCACTCCAAGAGATTCCAACGTGACTCCCAGAAATATCGATAATATGATATTCGCTTCCTTAAATCTGCTTGACCCGCGCACACAGATGCAAAATCCATTCCCTGGAGATGGCACTACATATAACTCTTAGGCAAGATACGAATGTTGTTTGTTTCCAATGGAGGACGTCTTCCTGGATAGCCATGTCTCACTGTGCTAGATACATTTCTTCCTCTGTATCTAATAAATGTAGCAGCAGCAATTTACAATTGGGAGGACCCGATATTATATTCCTGCATCATGTTTCTTTTTATCCTTTCTTCCATCCATCGATGATTAGCTTTAGGGAATCATAAATGATTTTGAATCCCGTTCTCATAAACCCTTATCTCCCCTTGCTTGAACAATTACATCCCCTTATTTATATCTACATATCTATCCCATTCCAGCGACGGTGACCCATATCTTCCAATGATCTTCTCCCTCGAATTTATTCCCTTCTGGGTGTGCCTTTTCCTCATGCAATGCTTTGTTTGCCTGAGCCACTTCATCCATAGGTCGGCTCTCTTCTATATGTTGCATCTTAAATTATATATTTTTCCTTTTTATGGTCTATCGTTAGCTTAGCACAAAAGGGATTATATTGCATATATTATCATTTATAATATATGTTTGATTTCTTTGGAAGCGATATAGGTTAGCATCTTGTATTAGGATTTAAAACTTATTTATTTATCTATATTGTATTCTCATAATTATTATAATAACTAAATATTTCATATATATATTTTTTGTATTTATATCATTGCTTATTTTGATAATAACATTAACAATGATGATAAAGATACATATATATATTTTGATATTGCTTTATTATGTTATTTGTTTATATTGTATATTCGGTAATTATAACATTATCTTTGGATAACTATAATTATGATTCTTATATGAGTTTTATTTATTTATTTGTTTCTCGATACTTTATATCTTAGTGTCATAATTTCAGGGGACATGACATAGAACGTCCCAACTGGTAGTCTACTGACAATGATCTTGAGCAATCAACTCCAAGAAGTTGTTAATTGCCTCATCATCTAGGATTCTGGAGCATTGATACTCCTCCAAAGGACGCGATGTCTTCGCAGCATCTCCTCGCCGTCCGTGATCTGATTTTGCAACTCTCTCCCCCTTTCAACCACTTCATCGAGTCGTGCTAACATGGCTGCAATTTGAGTCAACTTGTAGTCAACTAGGTCACCGCTGAAACTACTACATATGAGATTTTGAAACTCCAATTGCACGTCATCCTTAAGTGAGAGATCATGATCTCATTCCGCGGTTTGTTTTCCGCCATGCCTTGCTCTGACTCCTGAATTTTTGAGCGAAGGTTGTGGGCATTGTACCTCAACTAGTACAACTCTAAAAGTATGAAACGGCCCCTGGTGACGAACTCTTCTACCCAATTTCTCAGGTGTTTTGCATAAACAACCAACTGACTTAGTTGATTTTGTTTTGTTGGTAATTCTAGCATCTGTGGGAGCAAAGCTATGACATGTGAAGTACCATGAAGGAGGTTGGAGATGTATTGTCGAAGCTCCTGGTTTTCAGCCTTGAGGGTTGCTTTGTCTTCACCATCTCTAACCACTCTTTCCTTCAAGTTTACTGCTACAACCTCAAAGAGACTTACATCATCATGTCGTGTACTTCTACCAAGGCTGGCCTTGATCAATGTGAAATCATCGGCCTCAACCTCATTAGCATTATTGTCAATTGGTGGCATTGCAATATTAATGACTATCTCATTTTCAGCATTCTTCTCCACGCGGACTTGCTTCTTGAGTTTCTTGTCAAATGTGTCTTGGTAGGCATTGTCAAACTCTACGAAGTCCAACTAGTAAGAAGGCTTTCTTCTTTTCCTCCCCAGGATGCTCTCAAGCCAAGACGAAGAGTCTCGACTAACTTCGCTGGAAGGATTAGTTCTCGTCTCATCAACTTTTGATGAGTGAGCTGGTGTGGAGATGTCATGAATCAGAGAATCAAGCTCCAAGTCAATATGAATTGGAGACGGCTGTAGTGGTGACTGATGAGTAAGAGGTTTCGCTTCAACTTTTGGCACTACCTCAACTTCTAGCGCTACATCTCTTTGTGGCTCTTGCTGATTTACATCAGCAACTGGCATCTTTTCCTTCAAATGCATGGGCTCTCTATAGTTCTTTGAACCCTTTGGAGGATTGGTCATCACTTTAACCCTGGGTTTTAGCCTGGAACTGGAAGGTAGTGTGGTTGTAACCGATGGCGGCTCTATATTTGGAATAACTACCTTCCACATCTTCTTGCTATCCAAGAATAGCTTGATGTGCCTTACAACCCTGTTTGTCCTTTCCTCAATGGATGTGCTTTCCTTGGCGTACCAATCAGCGAATCGAAGTGGCTGCGAGTCAAATTTAATCTCTGAAATATGTGGGAAGTTTGACTTCCCCATCATCATGCAATAAACCTTCCACATCCTCTGACAAGAAATCAGCAATTTGTGGAAGAGTAAATCTGTTGTAATTGCACCTACGCACTTTGAACTCGTCTTCACAACTAAACCAAAAATCCTCCATGGAAGGTTTATGTGAAGAATGGTGACCAAGGCGAGCTGCCAAGTGACCCCAAGGATCGTATGAGTGCCTTTCAATGAGAAATTTAAGATTAAGCTTTGTCATCTCATGGCTAATAGCCTTGGCGTCAACCACTAATCTGCATTTGTATATACCCATTTCGAAAGGAAAGTTGGCAGTAGGCTTGCATTTATTGCGCAGAAAGGTGTGGACTTTATGCAACTATCGTAGAAACTCCATGAATACCACCTTATCCGATGGATAACGGGGTAACATGGTTGGATGACCTAAGTAATCATATACGCGAATGTACGTAAACGTGGGGAATTGGATGAACCAATCGGCCCAATCTACCATTGCCAATCTGGCTTCTAGCGAAATGCATATATGTAACTCATGATCAAGGTCCCTCACTGTGTGCATTAGTATGAGGTCATTCACCCGCTTGAAGTGTCGTTCTAACTTTGAAAATTCAAGCTGTGAAAAATGTTCATGAACCTTTTGTGCGCCCAGAGTTCCTACAGTATTCAACCCTCTAAACTGGCCTTGAAAGGCTATCAAACATACGAGGTATGAACCCATATGGAATTTGTGGGCTTTGAAGAAACCTGTCATTTGGTTGTGGAGAATGTCACTGATCAAAGCAAGTCAGTCATAGTGTTCTTTGTTGTTGACAAGTTGAGACATGATGTAATACATCCACGGCTGAAACTTGTTTGCTTCTGCTTGACCCGTGACACGGTTGAGTAGAGTGATCATGATTGTGTACTCATCTCTAAATTCTCCACATCCTACATTCTTTGGCAAGTTGTTTCTTTTTCCTTTAAGCCACCTTTCTAACATTTTTCCTGTGACGTGTTGAACGCCCTTTCACACTCCTCCATTGATATGACCAAGTTGTTTGCACAAGGTGGAATAGCAAAGCATCTCTCGATATCCTTTGGCTTGAGATTGCAAATTGTTCTCCCATCAGCTGACTGGATTTCCCGCAAAGTGGGGTTGTAATGCTTTACACAAGCGATTACAAATTTGATGCTCTATACTGAGATGGGAAACAAGGCTGCCTCAAGCAACCCAGATTGCTCAATATTTTGCATTGTGATGCCATCTATGCCTTCCAGCTTGTCCAAATCAACTTTTGGCTGTGCTCGATGTAAATCGGTGTCAGCTGTCTTGAGGAAATCATGAAGCAAGACCGATTTGGTCTTGAATTCAACTTGAGAGAATTGCATACTAAAAATTTGGAAGAATGACTAGGCACTCAACTATACTTGAACAACTTTTTCTACAGAGGCTAAAAATAGCTTCCCTGAGAGGCAATTTTTACGGAAAATTTTGATACGTGGGTTTTGTTGAGAATATCTTTTGAAATGGACCCAGAACGTCAGAATTTCAAAAAAACAGCTTTTTCTTGGACATGCAAGAACCTCTAAGAGGCAGAAGCAACAGAAGCTATTTTTCCCCAGAAAATTCTAGCACATGGGTTTTGTAGGCACCTGTGAGCTGAGTAGACCTAGAATGTCAATTTCTAAAAAAAGAGACTTTTTGCAAAAACCCAAAAAATTGGAAGCAACAAGGAAACTTTTCTAAAAAATTCTAGCACGTGAGTTTTGTGGCCATTCTTGTGCTGAATGAACCCAAAAGGCCAGATCTATGAAAAAATGGAGTTTGCTCGAGCATGCAAGAAAACCTAAGACAAAAGTAGAAGAATTTGGGGGAAAAAGTTGGAAGTTATAAACTGTTGCCTTTGAAAAATGACGCCTTAAGATATGAAGTCTTGAAAAACGTCCTTTTGTGCAACCTGAACCTGGAAATACGAAGAACACTAAAAATGGCCTCTGTTTGATCTTTCGAAAAATGACGCCTTGAGATATGAAGTCTTGAAAAATGTCCTTTTGTGCAACCTGAACCTGGAAATACGAAGAACACTAAAAATGGCCTCTGTTTGATCTTTCAAATGGCATTTGTGAAGAAAAATGTGTTTGATCTACAACTTGCAAAGAATAATGAAGAAAGACGCCTAGATGCTTGATAAATAGCATTTGGAGGTGTAAGCATCAGTTAGGGTGCCAAAACCCTGATTGAGGAGTTATCTCGCGTGATTGAAAGTTAACTAAAAGAATCTCCACCAATTTTGGGACGCCTAGACATGAGAAAGTCTTCAAAATCTGCAACTGGGAGTTGACTTTGGGGCCCACCTTGTCATTGTTAGGATATTTTGAAGATTTTCAACTTCTGCTTGATAAACAGCCTTCATTGGATCCCCGATTCCAATCATTTGATTGATCCTGAGACCTATCTAACAAATTCACTGCAAAGTATGATCAAATCTGAAGAGATGTTCTTAGGAGCTGAAAACCTCAAAAACTAGTTCTGATGGCTTGAATCCTTGGGCGCCTTTTCCTAGAAGGGTGCTTCCTCTTGCCAAACTTAACCAATTTTTAGAGATTTTCAAATTCCTCCATTCTTGACCTTTCGTGCTTTGATCTGCAATCACCAATGATTGATGATTCCTGTGAACATGCTGAGATATTGAATGGAAAGCCAGTTCAATTCCAAAAAGGATAACTGGTATTGCAAGCTCTGAAAGTTGATTAAGAGGACTCAAAAGTTTGGGTGCCCCTAGCTTGCAGGGCCGCTTTTGTGCTTCTGAGACATAATTTTCACCTTGTAACCCTTTACGAAATGCTCCAATTTGGTCTTCGTCACCGGATGTTTGATTACTCCATTGAATTTGTTGATGGTCTCATCACGAAGATTGATCAAGACAAATAACTTCTTGGAAGCTGCAAAGCACGAAAGTTGCATCTGGTGCTCCAAAAAGTTGGGCACCTTTTGCTAGAAGGGTGCATTTTCCTCTACACAGCCAATTTTTCACGCTTTTCAACTTGCCTTGACTTTCAGCACTTCCCGCTTGATCTTCGTTTATGAGTGTTTCACAGGTCCCGTGAGCTAGCAGCTGGATTCATCGTGAAGCTAGAAGGATTCTGAGCAGATGCCTTGGAGAAGACATCTGCTAAAAACTGTCTAGTTGCTCAAAAGGCTGGGCGCCCCTACATGGGTGCAGTTGCTCTAATGAACTTCAATCTATTCTTCGTTTCATGTGCTTGTTTGATCAACAACTATTGCCGTTTGGTAGGTCTCATGGACTGGAGAAAAGATTCGTTGCAAAGCTGGGCTGAATCGAGAAGGATCATCTAGAGATAACCAATCCAAAAACTGACATCTGATTGCTTTCTTCTCTGGGTTCCCCTGGCCTACAGGGGCGCTTTTCCCTTGATTGACTGCTATTTTTTATGACTCTTGCTTTCAACATCTTCCGCCTCTGCCTTCATTTGCCAATGTTTGATGAATCTAGTGAATTTACTTGACGATCCGTCGAAAGGCTAGCAGAATTCTAAAGAAGACGACTAGTTTTGCAATTCCTAACAACTGCAATTGGCCTCTTGAATTCATGGGCGCCCCTGGCCTGCAAGGGCACTTTTGCCTTTAGTGTTATCAATTTTCTGAAGGATTTCACCCCTCTTCGTGCTTTGCATTCACCATGTTGCTTAACTAGGTTGACCGCACTATCGACGATGCAACCGCTTTCACCGTTGTGATTACATTCACCATTGTGCACGGTCATTTGAAAAGTTGACCAAGGAGTTGACTGCAAAGGCATCTCCCTTGTGACAAGGCGTGCATCTTCCAGACTTAGTTTTTTTTTGCATTTTTCAACTTTTGAAATTCCCCTCTGTCATGAAACATCTTTCACCATAGACTCATTTGTGCAACATATGAAGCTTAGATCTTGATACCTCGTACTGGACATCTACCATTGTTGACCTCGGAGGTCCTATCTTTTCTCCTGAAAAGGTGAAACAAATCTGCCAGAGCAAAACTGACTTTTTTGATGATTCTAACTTGACCAGTGTGATGGTGAAGTGAAATTAACCTATCAAAATCATTTTGAGTCATTTCTAGAAAGGCCCTATTTTTTAGGGTTTTCCTAAAAATAGGGGTTTGAAACCTTAATTTTCAAAATTTGCAAGTATCCTCTTGACAATAAACCCACAAAAGGCCCATGCTTCATTTGACCTAAAATTGACTTTTGACAACAATTTTACAAGATTTAGACCATTTTTACCAAAATGCCTTATTGAAGCAAAAATTTAATTTTGGGTACAACAAACTTCAATTCTCTCATTTTAGGCATGCCCCTCAACTTACAACTTTTATTTTTAAAAATTGAAAATTAAATACCCTTACTAAGGTATGCACATCACAAAGTAATTTGAGAATCTAATTTTGAAAACCAATTTCCTTCATCAAGTGTGCACTTGTATATATGATTTCAATCCTAACCTTGTGTTCATGTTTTCCTTGTTAGTTGTACACCTAACAATGCATTTTTGTTTATCAAATACTCAAAGTTAGCCATGTGTGCACCTATCAATGGGAATCAATCCTTATGACAAGTCAACCTCATTGTACCTTATCAAGTGCACACCTAATAATGAGACTTCTCACAAGTTTTGAAACGCTGCTTCATTCACAAAGGTGCATCCTTAACCTCTTGCCAAGTAGCAAACTTCTCTAACAAAAACTTTCTTCTTGTGAGGTGCACCCCCTCATTTAGGTGTATATTCAAAATTGGAGTTGCATTTCAACTTTAAAATCACTTAATCTTTGATTAAACTCCATTATTTGCTTTGGTAGATATGCTCGAAGGTCATATCTATTGAACAACAAAGATACAAATAGAAACAATAGAATGTAAAACAAACAAACACGACAAAACTTTGAAATATGACCATTTGAATTTATGGAAATGACGTAGAGTGGCAGGGGAAGCACCCAACTTGACACACTTGTTCAACTATACCCTTCAATAAGACAATTTGATCATACAACTTGACTCACACAACTAGACATCACCACAGGACTTGGGGATGATTTGGACACTCTTAAGATGACAAAACATGAACAACCAGACGTTGCTCATAGGAACTCTCATTCCTCCATTGCTGCCATACTATCCATGCATTCCTTCTAGCACTCACCAATAGGAAAGTCATGATAAAACTTTGTTAAAGGCAAATAACAGAGAAAGAAACCATGTTTTAGACTTCTTACATAGACCCTTACAAATCCCCAAAAGCATAGAACCAAACACCAAGAGCAGGTGTATCAAATAACTAATTTACAAGCCACCAAAAGGCTTCATTTGGCTTGTGCAAAGAAGGAATCAACTTGTCAAGGCACACCCCAACACCCCTAATGCCTTTAAAATACTTCAACAGGTTCCCCAAGACCTTTTCCATGCTTTCCATCCATTATATTTACTCAAATACTCAAAAATCAACAAATAATGTATTCAAATGATCACATTTTGGATTGTACAAGGCAAAAAACCAGACCTAGGGCATCACATAAATTTTGCAAACCTCCATTTTCCAATCTGAAATAAATTGCAGCATGTAAAGGACCCTTAAATCCACCATTCCACCAAAAATCAGAATTTTCCTATGGTGGAATGGTGAATTATGAACATATTTGTGAACAAACCCTTGTTTTGTAGGATTTCAGACCCTCTGGCAGTAAAATGGACGTAACTTGCTCAATTCTTAATGAAATTAACTCAAATCACTGCCAAAAGAAAGAAGACTCTCCCCTCTAGCAAACCATATGAATTAGAGGGCCGTACAATGCTGCTACAGGCCGTACCAATCGAAAGAACAGTCAAAAATGCTGTTAAAACTGGAAAAAAAGGAGTTTTCTTCTTATTAAATGCTTCAAAACTTCAAAACTGCCAACAACCGCCCAGCCTCGACCCAAGGGAGGATTTTTAAACATTCTCCCACCTTCCCCAACAGCCCTCAACTAATTTTTTAAAAGAGGGAACTGTTGGTTAGTACAATTACATCATTATGGTGAAATTACACCAACTTACAAACTTTGCAATTTTGGAGCAACTTTCAATACTAAAGACCTATGACCTCAAAAACCATACAAATAACCTTGAAATAGCCTTATTACATTGTCAAGACCCCAAACCTTGCACACTTACATACAAATTCATGTTTTTGCCTTCAAAGGCTACAAAAGCAACTTTTAGTGCAAGATTGCATTGTTGCACATTTTGACTCAAAACTCAAAAACTCAACTTAGAACCTATCCAATGGTCTTATTAGAACTTATTGAAGATGAAAAACACTCAAAAGACTCAAAAATACTCTTTCTAACCTATTCACCATCAAAGAATCAAAAATGGAGGTTGAGGTGTAGGTGCTCCTGCACTAGGAAAAGACAATTTTTTAGCTTTGAAACTTGACAAATTACAAAAAAAATTGTAAGGATATAATTATAAAAACTACAAATGGCAGAGAGCAATATGGAATCACTAAGATGGGACAAGTGCCCATTATTTCCTTGAGGTTTATAAACGCTTCACTAAATTAATTTTGACTATTCAAATAAATCTTTCATGGTCAAATTTGAAAGCAAAGAAAAGAGGTGAAAAAATCCCTTAATAAAACGACAATAATAACATAATCCTAGGCACCCTCTCAATTAAGTAAGTTATTTTGGTTCTAGCCATTCCTTAATTTCATGAATCATGAATTGTGGAATCATCCACTTTGAGTCTATATCTAAAGATAATATGTCCCAAATATAGTAATTTAGGATTACCAAAACCAAAATTTCTTTCATAAATAGACTATTAAATCTTGTTATCCAAAACAATCTCAAAGTGGGTTAAGTGTTGCTACAAATCCTTGCTATAAACCAAGATACCATCAAAAAATACCAAAACAAATTTCTTGACGCAAGGATAAAATACATTATTCAAGGTGGCTTAAAGAGTTGCCAAAACACTTGAAATATAGAAAGGCATAACCAATATTTTGTGCCTATGGTATATCCTAAATTCCATTTAATGTGTAACATCATATCTCATCCTAATCTAATGGTGGCCACATCTAAGGTCAATTTTGGAGAGGACAATTGGTCAATGCAACTCATGAATCAACTCGTCCAATAGGAAGAGGAAATCACTTGTTTATAATCTTAATATTTAGGGCACAATAATCAATGCACATGCAAAAATAACAATCTCTTATTAATCAATACCACCAATACCGGAAATGGGCCTTTGTTGGGAGCAATAAACCCCAACTACAATAGTTCATGTACAACCTTTTCAATTTTAACCTTGAACAAATTGGGATGTCAACTAGGGGTAATCATTTTGAATTTTACGTCCCTTCCCAGCTCTATGAAATGTTCTTGAACCCTATTAGGTGGACAAGCCATAGTAAGGCCTCCAAACTCCACTAGGTACCCTTGTGATATCCGTTGTGCAGGCTGGATATATGCTAGTTTTCTTTAACTAAATGAAGTATGCAAGCTCTTTGAACTGTTCAAACTCTTACAACTGATTATATGACTTGGGTGTCTTGATTGATTTTCTTTAACAGACTATTGGTTGATATGATGGAGCATTCAAGGGGCTGAAACCATCTAATTTTGTATTATCTTCTTGCATGAATTTCAAATACAACTCTTTAAATTTCATCCAATTTTTTCCAAGTCAGTGAAGCCATTTATGCCCAAAACCATATCAGCACTATTGAAAGGGTATATTACTATGTTTCCAGTTCATCGAAAAACCTAACCAAATCCAGGTCCAATTCAAACCTGGTCTAGGTTTTGATTTGAAGCACCTATGGAGACATCTAGGACCATGTCAAACAAGCCCGGATTTGGCTGGAATGAACCCAGGAGAACATGTGGATAAAAACTAAAAAACTCCCTTTTTTGACATTATGTTTGACTGAAAAGCAAAAAAATGTAAGCCCTAACCCTAAAAGTGTCAATTAAACCATTTGAAACACTAAAGAAAGAGAGCAAGATCCTAAGGAAACTTTCTTCAAATAGGTGAAAGCAGTTATTGTTAAGCCGTGGAACAAAATAATCATCCCACTACATCTTCTTACCTTTGCATTAACTACAAAATACTACAATATTGATATCCTTGCTTTGTCGATATGGGTTGCACCATACAAAGATTTAAAAGTTACCAAAAGGTACAAGCAAAAATCTGATATACTCTTCACTGATCCTAATTTGAAGGATGCAGTTACCAATGAGATTGTTGATTTTGTACACTCTAATGATCAAAGTACGTCCACTCTTTGTGACAAATTTAAAAAGGATACTCACAATTGGTGGCACCTCCATAGCCAAGCATTCTAGCACCTACAGCCTCTTACAATCAAAGTTTTATCACAAGTAAGTTTTTAATTTTTTATCTAAAACATTTTCAAGTTTGAAATTTCAATGTTCATTTATAACTTTTTAACTCAGTCTCTAAATCACCTCAACAGGTTATCAATTCATCTTCATCTAAGCAAAACTCAAGGGCATACTCCTTCATCCACTAAATAAAGTACAACAAATTGAAATCAATAAAGGCAAAGGACTTAGTGTACATGCATTCCAAATTGTGCCTTCTTTTGCAAAAACAAGCATACTAGCTTGGATGCTTTCACTTCCCAACATTCTTCATTTTTGGAGTTAGATATCCAGCAACATACTTTTATTGTGAGTGCCAATGGCACTTCTTGTGGTTTTTCTAATCTCCCTACACCATCTAATGTGAATGATAATGATGATCTTTTGGAAGACCCATATGATACTAATTGCTGATTTTACTATTTTAGTAGTAAACAATGAATATCTATCATGACATTTGAGTTTGAAAATTTGACATTGAAGTAGTGTATTTAATCTTTATGTTGGTTTTGTTTATTATATGATGCTATGCAGTATTATAAACTTAATCTTATTTTTAGGTAGAAAATTTTATATATTTATGGTTTTTATATTTATTTAAATGGATGAACACAAAACAAACTTAGCCCCCCAAAAAATGATGTGTGGTATCTACATATCCAAACCCAAACCAATAACTTAGATATATTATAGAAATCAGATCTCATTAGATAAGATCCCATACCAAGGTTCATACCCTCAACATACTCCTCACCATAGTTGAAAAACTCAGAGTTGGCAATAACTCGGCTAATGCTAAAAATAAAACTCACAACTCAACAAAAGCTCAGGGAAAAACTTGGCAATAACTCAACTAATGCAAAAAAATTAAAAACTTGGTACTCGGCAAAAGCTCAGAGAAAAACTAGTCGATATTGGCATAGTGTGATGGTTTAAATGTGGTGTTGTTGTTCTTGCCACCAAGGTTGAAACCCCGTTGGGGTGTTATTGTTGAGTGTTTGTGTTGGGGATGAGGTCCCCCATTTGTGACCTCACTGGTTCATAGCTCTGTTTATCCCTTTTAAAAAAATATCGGAGAAAAACTCAGCAATAACTAAGCGAATTTATCAAACATTAAAAAAAAACATAAATTATTTTAAATATTTTTCAAAAACACGCATATTACTGAATTTCTATAACATATTGATATTATTGATCTTCTTCATGTATAGATTAAAATTAGACTTCAATCCACATCATACACTGTAAAATAAGCTCAATATGTATGAACTTCAGTTTCAATATCACTAAAAATTGCATATCCATGATAAGCGGTGTTAAGATTACTTATTATATTACAAAACTAAACTTGTCCCATTTAAACTCCAAAATCAATTATAATATATACAAAAATACATTAAGAATATTAAAAAAAACTAGAAATCAATCCATATCCAAATCATCATACCGGTAAGACACAAAATCATCATCACAAAACAGGAGTTGAGGGAATTTATTAAGACAATGCCCATGGAATTCATGGCGCAGTTAGGAAGCTTCCAGCTACTAAATAATCCAAAAACGTAAATGCATTTGGACATATAGCCATTGTGAACATAACTGAAATCAATGACCAATTTTTTTGATAAAAGAAAATGTTTCTATTGATATACAAGTCATATTACAAAAGCCTGTGAAGCAGCAAGCACCATACAGCATTAAGTGAAATCAGTAACATACGACTAGAAACAGACAGCTTTCTTAGTTTTTCAAATCATCTCTTATTTATAGAAGGTGAGCATGGGGGAATAACTGTCATGGTACAATGCAACAAAGCCCAGTTAATGATCAAGTTGTTGTAATGGTGATGCTGGTACCTGTCGACTAGCCTCAGCACTCAGCAGAAATCTGTCCAAATTTTGTTCAATGCCCACAAACAAACCCATTAAACATGAAAAAACCTTCATGAGAATCGTGTTTGTAAGCTGCCAGCCGAGTTATTTGACATAGTTGCAAGTTTTGGTAATTTAACCAGTGTGTTCTGCACACCATTAAGTATTACCTGCAGCAAGTTTTATGAAATTACTTGGCCCCAAGTAATACTGCAAGTAACTCACCCCAGGTTTCGGCTCACAATTCCTCACAAGTCAGATGAGTAAACACAATTTTTTTCGACTATGCTCCTCACAAGTCCTATTGATTCCATCAGAAATATGTGTTAGTTTAGAATCTATGGAATTATGTGTTCTACCCAGTCAATCAACGCTCTAACTCATCTCCATTTTCATCCCACTACTTTCAAGGTATGGTGAGAAGATACCACTCTTATAGCAGTGGGCTGATCAGTTGGCCTTCTTGAAGATGTACATCTTCTTGTGATCGCATACCTGCATCAATCTGAGCTTCTTCATCCCTGCTGCTACTTGACTCATCCAACATTTCAAAATATTAATGTCCATTAGCCATGCACCCATTACCATTAGCCCACTTCTCATTGCATGAGAAACAATGACCTAGACTCCATAAATATTTTCTAGCTGCTTTTGTAGCACCCACTCCAACATTAGGTGACCATTCAATATCAATATTGGATGTTGTTCTATTTAAACCAAGCTGCTTCTTAGGAAGTGTGTAATTTTGCTTGTTTTAGGTCTTTCTTTTGGGAGTTTTTTTTATATGATCTAATTTATACTACAGCTCCATCTATGACAGCTGGTTTAAGAACCTCAACATATCCCTTTATTTCATCATTTAGGTGATCAAAAAACATGTAAGCTTGTCTAGAATGATTCCAATACCTTTTTTGGACCTAGATAAACTTTAACTGATACTGAACATTTTAGAGAAGAAAAATGTCTATAAAATTCCAAAATATAAATTTCCAAGATGTCAAGGGAATCAGATTTAAAAATAAACTTTATACAGAGAATAACTCTATTGTGATCGCAACCAACAAACAGAACAGCCCAAACTCATAGATGAAGCGCTTCCAGTTTTGAATACAACTAATCTCCAATTAAGTATGAAATTGCATTATTTCTTCCCAAGTAATCATGTTCTTAGTACATATGCCTTGCCATATTTATAGACAAGGAAACCTTCTCTAAAAATAACTATTATTTGGTTCATTAGAAAGCAATCTTAAAAAAAACTAATCTTTGCTTGATAACAACGCAATCTAAAAATTCCTATAACAAATATTTTGTAGCCTATGTATGCCTTTATTTGTTTTAACTTTTAATAACTTAAAATAAATTAAACCATATCCCTTAACAATGTAACCAACAAACTACAGCAAATTCTATCTTTATATTTTTGCATAGATATTGTCTCTAACATCCTATGCTGCTCTTTTTCTTTTCTTTTCTTTTCTTTTCTTTTCTTTTCAGAGTCTTCTCATAAGAGTACAACTCATTTCAGTCAGTACTTCCCTCCAAACAATTCAAATCAAAAAACATAGTATTTAAAAGACTAAAATTCATCTGAGGCTGCCATTACTATAAGCAATTAAGGATCACATCTCTTCTTAGAGTGAAATATCATTCTAATTTAATCGTTAGCTTATGATTATAATTTTTGACTAACCCCCAACAATGAATGTCTGCTTTGTACAAAGATTCCATTACATTCCAAGACTTCCCACCTTCCTGGCTCTTAACCTACCTTATTAGGAGACCTTCATTGGTATCACCACTGACTTTTGGAAAAACCAGTAATATTTTGTTAAGAAGAGTTTTGGGCTAAGGTTATATACGAATCCAATAAGCTAACAAGGAACGCACTTAGGTCTACAATCATTAAAAAAAGGGAATGATATGGACCAGCTACTCTTAAATTGCTGAAACTAGCAATCTATCATGCTCCGGCACCTAAAGGAGGGCTTCTTTCTAGTGGAGGCACTCACTGCTGATTTTCAGAGAACTGTAGTATTTTGTTAAGATCAGTTTTCAGGCTAAAGTTACACTATTACATATAAATCCAATAAGCTAATAGGGGACCCACTTAGGTCTTATAAACATAAAAAAATAGGAATCGATAGAGACCAACTAGTCTAAAATTGCAGAATTAGCAACTCATCATGCTTCAGGACCTAAGGGAAGGTGTCTGGTGGTTCCGTGCCACTTACCAAAAATTTTCAGAAAAAACAGCAGTATTTTGTTAAGATGAGTTTCCAGGCTGAGGTGATATATAAATCCAATAAGCTAACTGGGGGCACATTTAAGTCCTACAGCATGATGAGTTGCTAATTTCTGCAATTTTAGACTAGTTGGTCCCTATCCATCCCTCTATTTTACAATCTTAACACCTAAGAGTGTCACTTGGTAGCTTATTGGATACATATATAACCTTAGCTCATAAACTTATTTAAAACCCAAACAATCTTTGTCTCGAGCTCTTGTTCACGCTATTGCTGAATCTCTTGGCTCTCTTATCACCCACACAACTTCTACATCAGGGTTTTGGATCACTTTAACAATCATTTATAGGAGTTATGCCTTTTCTCTTACACCCTCTACCAACTCCACTACATTTACTGTAATGTCCCCTTCTTAGCTCGCTTCAGTTTCTTGATGGATTAGCCTATCATCTGACCCTCATAGGCTAATATTGTTGATCAGAGGGTCCTATGTGGGAGTTATCAAGTTCTTCCGATGGCAGTTTGTGGTGTTTTCCTCTTAGGGACTTGGTGTTATTCAGGGTTTGCCTTCTAGGGATGATTTGGACTCAGTTTTTGCATACTTACTATTTTTAGTAAGTCACTCAGTTGATGGGGTCTAGTTTTACTATTTTTGGTAAGGCACCCGGGTGAACAGAGGATTTAGTGGGTTACCTCCTCGCACTGTCAAATTCAGTAAATGATGATTATTGATGGAGTTGTGATATTATAACTATTATTAAAGTAATACTTTAATAATAATTAATTATTATAAGTGAATATAATAATGACTTATTTGACTTTATTATAAAGGGATCATTTAATGATATAAAAGTCAAATAATAAAGTCATGGTTTAAAGCGTCCAAGTGAAGTTATATTATAAAGTCAACAAAAGCAAATGTTTTTATTATATTTTAATGAGCAAAATCTACTTGGGAAATTGTGCCATTTCATGGAGGTATAAAAGGCTTTTGAAAAAGCATTGTTTATTGATTATTCATTCAAACAGTTATGAAAATTGGTGAATTCTTGTTGAGAGGTGAAACCAGGGTTTTGCTACAAATTCATCATGGAGAACGTGATTTCTCTCTGATTGTGCTTCCCACAGGTGTGGAATATCACCCAAAGGTTGCAGTTAATAGGTGGCTTTGCTTCAGAAGTCACATTGTGCAAATTGTAAGTTTATTTCAAGGTTTGAGGTGAATGTTTGTTTGAGATCAGAAGTTTGATTGCTGGCTGATTGTGTTAATGCTGATTATACCTTGCTGGGCCGTACTCCTTATCTCTGCCAAGCCGTACAAATCATTGCTAGCTTGGCCGTACAATTCCAGAAGCATGGCGTTTTGCTCCTAGGCTGAAACGCCTAAGATTATTGGCTGAAATCATCTCCATTGAGGGCGGCCAGGTCATAGCACTCATTCCAATGCATTTCAGAGGTGGAAAAACCTGATTTTATATGTTTGGCATCCATTAATGAGGGTTTAACAGCTGCTGATAATCATTTCCAGATTTGCATTTCAACTAGCTATGGCTATCCCAGGTATCAGACAATCTAAAAGCCTTCTTAAATATATCTGATTTGAAAGTGATATTTGTATTTGCTTTGTTTCTCTCTATTGCATTTGTATATACATATATATTTGCATTTCCTGGCATCTTATTTTGCAAAAAACCAAAAAAGGCAAAAAAACACACAAATAAACAAAAAATCAGTCAGGGAGTTTTCAGTAGCAAGTATCACAGAACGGGGTGGGATACTTCATTTACACAGACATTAAAATATCGAATTAGCTCTTAATATTTGCCTGTAAGTTAGCCTCGGTCAAATTGAAGGATTTAGATATGCATCATAATAATGAGATTGTCCATACCGTGTGCCCATGTATACTAAATGATTCTTTTGAATATAAGGTCTATAACCATCGGAAATTATTATATTCTGCTAAATGACGTCATGTCTGCTATTGTTAAGGGTCCATACATGTAGAAATCCTAATCTTCCAATAGCTATGATATTTCTCAAAAACTGTCTTGCGGCATCTACATACAATCTCCTGTATCCTCTATCCTCAAATTTGTGTTTTTTCTGGAGTGTTCATGTGAACAGTGAAATGAGGATTGAATTTGAATTGTTACCATATAAAAGGCCACTGGTAATCTATTTCACGAAACCATTGAAAGCAATGACAAAGTCTGATCCAGCAAAAATACACACGAAAAGATTTACATTTGTAAGGTATGTACTATGGTTATTCGTCAGCAGACCAAGTTACTGATTTCCATTGTTCTATTAAGGCTAGAGCAGATAGAATCAAAGGGACAGACTCTGGTTTAAAAAGATCCCTAAAACATTTTCTCTTTAAATTGCTATCTATCCTCTATTGAATTCACTTTCTTGCTAAATCTTAGTTGAGGTTTACAAACAGCCTTTAGCAAAGTGTGGAGTAAGCTTGGACTACAGTCTTAGGATTTGCAAATATTTATCAAGCTCTAAGAACATCCACCATTGGTAAACAACAACCTCGTCATAGTCCAGTAAAATTAACACAACACAGAAAGAAGAGCTTAAACAGCCGACATGTTGTTCTTTCTTTGGAGCCTGAAATAAATGACGCCCTGCTGATTGTTTACTTTCAGCCGACACAAGGTGCAGTAAGCTTGAACCACATTCTAAATATCTGCAAACAAAGGTCACACAGACACATTCCCCACAATTGTTACAGAACAACCTCAGCCATATGTAAAGTGGAATTAAAGCCTAGGTGACAGGAATTTCCAACTCTTATGACTGCCCCCATAATCATCAGACAACAACTTCTTCGACACAGTCTCCCGTATCGATTGCACATATATGAAAGAAAGATTGTCTAAAGCCATCAGACAATAACTCCTTTGTCTCAGTCTCTCCTACTGATTGCACATAAAATAAAATAAAGATTGTGTAAAACCATCAGACAACAACTCCTTCGACTCAGTCTCTCCTACTGATTGCACATCAACTAAAAGAAATATGATTATATTCATACAGGCTAGTTTCAAAGTGAGTAATCTTGCTGCAACCATTCATATTAAAACTTCCCAAGAAAAATAATGCAGGAAAGAACAAACAAAACCATATGAGAAGGGTTGTGGGCATTACGTTATTGCCTTTCCAAGCTTGATAAACTCGCTGGGCCATGGGCATTTGATATGGGCGAGAAGGCAACCAGCAAAACCATAATCAACTACTGAGAAAGCTATGATGCTGAATAAATAACCAAGGCGTAACTATAACCCACAATGTACTCGACCATTAATCTTCCTCCTCCACAACTGACAAACATTTCACAGATCCATCCTTATCCATCCTTACAACTGCAAAGCCCAGGGGAATTGTTGCAGCCCAATCCATAAATTCTAGAAATCAGAACTCGACCAAATTTTTAATTTTCCACGGTTAATTCAAGCTCTGATGAAAAGTAGGGTACGTGATAATTGCTGGCATTTGGATGGTACTTGCACCTTTAAATCAAAACAAAAGCAAACGGTATAATCTTTTCAAGTAACAAAAAAAACCCCAAAAGCGGAACAAATGCAATCTGAGAAAAGTGAACAGGTAGAATTAAAAGTTTTATCGAAATGCGGAAATTAGACATCCTTCGTTCCTACTATACAATTTACCACTTGCAATACCTAAGTAATTAGGATTATTTTTTGTCACTAATCCGTAATGTGGGGAGAAGTGGAGCCCAGAGCCAACGCCGGCCTCGAGTGGGTGATCTGGTCTGGTTGTTCGTATGCTAAGTGGGACCTACGCCATTTGGGACTGTTTATTTCACTGCCTTGTCGCCTAGCCTTGGTTGACTGGCAGCCCTTTTACCCATATATATATTACACCCTAAATCTTATCGCATTTGGGTCAAAAGCTTCATTCCATGTACGCGTCAACCGCCTGCTAGCGATTGCAGCTGGAGACAAATTGAAAGAATCCAAAAACACCTAATAACAAGCAATCTCAAAGTTAAGGCCACGGTCCCATATGAAATTCTTTTAGCTGAAGCGGGGGCTTTTCCCTTGGAGGCATCGGCAATAACTCGGTTGATAAGTTATCTAAAGAAGATTGAAAACATGGACAACCACCGGTGGCCCAAAGCGGTTATGGAGGAGGTGCTAAACCGTAGAAAGAAAACTTGGATGAAGCAGAACAACAAGTGGCTGAACAAGTGGGACATCAATTTGCAAGAGTGTCCCAACACCAATAGTGAAATAAAAGATTACGTGAAGGAAAAATTTAGGACTGCCATGTGGTCAAATCAGATTGGGCGAAAAAAAGCATACTACATCAAAGAGTTTAACCCGACAAAGGATCATGGTGAAAAAATGTATTTAGGGGCTGCTATTAAAGGGAAAGCGAGGGTGTTAATAGCACAGATGAGGACAGGATCACATCATCTTAGGTGCGAGACCGGTAGATGGAAGTCTCCTAAGGAAACGTGGGAAGAAAGAACCTGCATATTCTGCAATAAGGGGGTGGTTGAGACAGAGCGACACTTCTTCTTGGAATGCATTGCTTATGAAGACATCCGTAAACAATATGCAAATAGTTTGGGTATGGATGATATGCAGCAGTTATTCGAGGAGGATAAGATCAACCAGACGGCCAGCCTTCTAGTCAAAATCAATAGTAGGAGATCTGATTTAGAAAAAAGCATGAAAGAAAATTAAGTTTGGGTCTTGGTCCCATAGACTGTTTAGTCTCGTGGACGTCATTAAAATCTTTCATTCATTCATTCATTTATCATCTCTTGCTTGGCAAGAAACGGAATGGAGGATTTTAATAACGTTTACGAGATCAAGTAGGTAGTTTAGGAGATAAAAGTCACAGCAATTCTCTTTAGAGTTTTTTAAAAAAAGTTCGAAATATTTTTTTATTGATAATTTTTTTTATTTTTTTTAAATTAAGTCATTAAAAAATATTAATCAATATTAAAGAAATTATAATTGGGAGAAGTATATGTTTTAGAATAGATTGTATTGAATAATGAATATTATATAATTATTGATAAAAACTCAATAAAATAATGTTAGTTGTGGAGGAGTTTTGGTTTATGTATTAGTGGTTAAACTCTCGAGGAGCCTTGGTTTATGCATTAGTGGCTAAGCTCTAACTTAATTGAAATGTATTGGATTTGACAAGTCTATGTTTGAATCTATGTCGACTTAAATTAAGCAAATATTTTTACATGTATGTAGAGGTGATGGTATTTGGTGTTTACCATTCATATATGAGAGTAGGATTTTCATGCTAGTACACCTACTATTGTTTATATTTGAAGAAGTCTCTAGGTTGGTGTGATCACATTCATCTTGGATGTGATCAGTATGGTAACAAATGTTTGGGGCAATAACTCAAAGGGCCTCACTAGTGGTCATGGTTTGAACCTAAGCATCAATAAATGGGTACATGTGTTTGAATCTTATCTATCACCAACTCAAACAAAAAAACTAAGCTTCAATTTAATACAAAAATTGTATGATATATTTTTAATTGTTTGGATGAACAAATGAAACTTTAACTTGAATACATGACCAAAAAATAACAAAGAAATAAAGACATTTGTTGTGGATAAACTATGCAAGTCTATGTGGGAAAAGGCATTTAAAAGAAAGAGGAAATATTATCTTGATGAATTTAACCCCATGTGTAACCATCACCAAAAGGCCTCTATAGAAGCAAATCTCGCATGGAGAACTAAGATGTTCATAGCTCAATTGAGATAATCTCACAACATCTTCAATATGAAATAGGTATATGGAAGAGATCAAAAGAAGAATGGGATGAGAGAGTATGTGTCATTTCCACATATCAAATAGTTGAGTTAAAGAAATTATTTCTTTTAGAGTGTGAAGCTTACAATGACATCCAAAAAAATACACCACTAGTTTAATAGTGATTCCTTTAAAAGATCTATTCAAAGAGGAGAAGATTGAGAAATAGGGAAGCTCATCATCAAAAGAAATAGCAAAATATCAACAATATAGAAAGCTAATGGGTCAATTGTTCCCTGGGTTATCTTTAGCCTCACAAATATTAAAAATCTTTTATTCTATTTTATTATATTATTTGAAGTTGTGTCTCCTTACCAAGACTTCAGTCTTACTCATCTTTATAATTTTAATTGGTTTCTTTCCACAACCTACCTACCATTAATTGAAGTTTCATTTCATGACTCTCAACATCATAAGAAACCTAGAGTATTAGATGAAGGGAGGCAAGGTATGCAAAATGCTTCCTAAACTAATCTTTAGAGAAGAGTAATGTGCAAGATCTAGATCTGTACAATTATAGAAAAAAAAATACATATAAAACATAAACAAATTATACCACAACACAAGTGTACATGGTAAAATCCTTTCAAGCAAAAAAACACACTCCAAAATAGCCCAATGCATTATTCAATAATTTAAACACAGTTACAATACACTTACATGGAAAACCTTTACAAGAGTATCACCAACCAAATATTTACAATAATTCTAGTGGCAAAATAATACCTATAAATTCACTATCAATACCTCTATCTCAAGCATCCTCTAAATAGGAGAAGTGGTATGCAAATCCAACAAATGGTAATTACAAAAGTACAAGCTAAAACAACCCAAAAAAATAGCACCCAAATACCTAGTTAGAAAACCAACACCCAGATCCCAAGATGAGTTCACGAGATAAAAATAATATATTCCTTCAACCTACCATTAGTGTTTCATAATGCATTCACCAACTTGAGCATTCTATTGTGTCTTCATTATCTTCATTCAAATATATCTTATGATGTGTCATAACACGTGTCATAAGTTGGTCACCAAATATAAATCTCTTTTATAGCTCATTTCTATGTCATGTATGTTTTTACATTTCCAATGCAAGAGGCTCAACTTTTCGAGGCTATAAATTTTGCTTTGAGATGCCATTGGGGCCTACTTTTTAAAAAAAAAATAGAGCTTGGAAATATCTACACAATAAGAATCCCTAGAAATGCCAAATAACCTAGAATTTGTATTTTTGCCTAAAACAATTTCATAACCCAAAAGTTGAGTTTTTATATATCATAGTTTAAAAAGTACATTCTTTATATGCTTAAAATTAGGAGCAATGCTCTTGAAATACACCTCATGTCAATCTTAGTTTTAATCTAACATAATTTTTGAACCTTTTTTTATATTGACATTAATGTAACTTCCTAAAAAGTGTAGTAGTCGTTAATCTTCACATTCAATCCTCAATCCAATGTTTGTTGATCCCATTGAAAGATAACAAATAATATTAAAACAAGGTTCACCCAAGAGGAAGGATAGTTCAAATTAAGGGCACTTTTATTGTCAAGAGTATCTAGAAAGCCTAGGAAGCCATTGAGCCTTGGCTTCTTTGGAATGGGGGTGAGTTTACAAATAGGATTTCCATCAACCATCAATCTCTTTAATGGTCTCCAGTGATTACTTTATACGATAGACCCTTACCAAAGTTTCATAGGTTTATTCCTTGAAGTTTTTAATAGAGATATTTGTTCCATTTTAAACCTCTTCTCCAAAATCACCAAAATTTAGATGTTGTGGCCTATATTTATGGCCAAGTACAAGCTTTCTAATTAGGATTATGAATCTTTTTAGACCGTTATGGCATTTTTTCCTCCAAAAATGATTCACAAAATTAGGATTAATTATAATAGTGAGAGGATTGGAAATTGTATCCAAACACAAAATATTCTCATGAATTTCTCTATATTTACAAATGATTCAATAGCTCAATGATAGGTGGAATCCTTAATCCACTACCACACAATGCAAACACAAGTTTCATATAGTCTAGCCAACAATGTTGGAGCCTAATTCTTACTCATTTTTCCTAGTGTCTCATTTATTAGTATCTCCCCATTTGATCTTGGTTGATACATATAATTGTTTTTAATATGTTTTATCCATTTTTTAAACATTTGGGAACTCTCGAGGATATTTTATGGTTCTTCTCGTAGGCTCGAGATGCTTAGATCTTAATTTGTGACTTCTTCAAGCCATTTTGACCTCAAATTTTCTCCCAACACATGATTCTTGTAAGTATCTAGTCTCAAAGGTCAGTTAAATTTACCTTAATTTTCTATGCTTACAAAGTGGATATTCTATTCAATTTATGGAAAGATAGAATTTTTTATTTTCTAGAGCTTATTTGGACTCTCATTTCTCCACATAATATAAATTATCGATGTGTTCTAATATAATGTTATACATTTAAGTGTAAGCTAATAAAGTTATAATAGAGTTTTCCCACTTGTAAACTCTTGTAGAGCATTGGGAAAATGTTATATTTGTTGTTGCACATATCCCATCCTCTTCTTTCACTAGGGATCATGCTCCTCCTTGAGGACACAAATATGTTTATAGTCACAATGTTTGATCAAAACACCAGTTTCATGGCTCTCCTTAGTAAAGAGGATGTGATTGCTCCTTACAGATACATGACCAATCTAAAATTTCTCAACCTCGTGATAGAGGTATTTCTAGGTGGCCTGACAATGAAAATTACCCTTGGTTGGCTCTTAAATTTTATTTTGTTTATATTTTCCTAAGACTGAGATAAAGACAAAGATAAAGAGGGTGATGGTACCATTATTGTTTGGGATCCAGTATCCAATGATCAAGTCCTCTCAATTGATTGGGGTAAGCACTCTAATAAACACCCACCTCCTCCTCTCACTAGAGTTGTACTAACTACTTATCAATTTGAACACCTTTATATTTTCCTCATGGTTTCTCACGTAGAGTTTTCAAGGCATGATTCCATTCCACCCATATGTTTTTTACAAATTAATGCATGTTATATTTATTTATAAATTAATATATAAGTACATGATCAAGTAAAAACTATGATTCAAAAATTTTATAATATACAAGGTAAAATGTCAACAGGACCTTATTCCTAACATTGATCTCAAGTTTGATATAAAAAATGGTGTGCAATGCTTGGGTAGTTAAGGTGTGTGTGTGTGTGTGTGTGTGTCAACTTGAGCTAAAAAGGTATAAGTGTGTTCAAAAACATCAACGAGTATGGGATACATAGTCGAATCAAAAACTATAATGTATATGATATACAAATTAAGCTTGATCCCAAACAATCCATTTCAAAGTCAGTCTCCCATGAACAAAGTTGATAATGCTAAAATAAATGAGGAAAATGTAAGAAGCAACATGGTAATCAAGAGTATGGAGAATCCGAGAGGAATTAAGATCGAATAAGAATCTATAAGGGGCCATAATTAAAAAATAAAATTATTTGATAGTGGATATAAAGAGCATTACTAGAATAAAATTGATTGCAAAGAAAAGTAATATTTCAAACTTGAACAAATAATATATTTGAAATTTTGAGGCTTAAGTATGTCATATAAATAGTTTGATATTCTTTTGTGATGCTCATTATGTGTGATAGCACAACATCTATATAATTTGTGGCAAGTTTTAATGCAATCAACCCATATTTTAACTATATAAATAGTACCTTTGGCTTTGCATTAAGATCCTTTTTCAATTCAAAAAGCTATTGCATTATCCTTTCTTGTTAGCCTTAGCCCCTTAAATTGAATATAATTAAATATCATTAAATTATTTAATATAATGTTCTATGGTTCATGTTAGATGTAAACATTGTCTTATATGTGCTTAATTTCCTTTTGTAGTATTAACTTTTTGATTTTTACATTTTAAGTTTACCTATGTGATTTTAAATGTAATAATATTTTGTATTATATGTTTTGTACTATCAATTGAAAGATTTATCAAATTTTTATGGCACATCTCGTCTTATTTTTCTTTTATTGCTTATATTTATCATTTTCAACCCTAATTCTATTAGTACTTTTTTATTAAGGTAAAAACACAGGAAGGGTCTAGACCCATATGCAAATCAACCAAGAGAGAGATCAAAATGATTCTCTCAAGGAGTGAGAATAAAACCAATTAAACAAAAATAAAAGTGAACTTAAATAATGCAAACCAACAAAAATAACAAATATAGTAAAAGACTAAAGGAAGTTAGTTACTTATTGACAAGAATCTTTAGGCTGCTAATGGCTTGCCACTCATGATTTAGAAAACCCATTTTTTCTTCATAGGTTGTCTCCATAGACTTGTTGACCTATACACCATCATTTCTTGAGGAGGAAATTGTCTAAGCAATAGCCTTACCCTTAGCATCCTGCCTTTTGGCCTGAGTTATATTAGTTGGGCCAGACTAAGGAGTGTTGATTTGATCAGAATATTGCTTGGCTCTTCTCTTTTCCAACTCAAATTCAAGCACATACAGAGTGGTAGGATGAGTTTTCCATAGTTTCTTTGCTTAAGGCAATAATTTCCTTCAAAACTTTATTGATGCTTTCTTAATTTTCTTTGATAGTATCCACTTATTTCTCTAATTGTTGGAATAAAGGAGTTAGTCTCAATCTAGAAATTAATTTAAGTAGATATTATCTTAGATATTTTCAATGAGGAAGTTAATCTTAATCTGAAAAGCAATTTAAGTAGAAATTATCTTAAAGATTTGTATTGTTTATGATTGATTGCAAATGCTTTTAAATTAATTTTAAACAATTATTTTTTAATGTTTGATGAGATGATTCTAAAAATATAGATAAAAATCCACAAATATTTCGTAATATGAAAATTTTTAAACCAACATTTAGTGATATCTTTGGAATCTAGTTATAAGAAGTTATAAATTAACTAATTATGTAATGACTAAATTTTATCTTCTCATTGATTAAAACTAATGGCTCATGAGAAAGATCCACAACTATGAGAAATTATACAAATAAGGATGTTTTTTAATTCATGCAATTATCACAAAACAAAACAAAAATCACATATTGAATGCTCAAGCCCTCCATCCATATAATGTGTTTCAACTCCTATAGGTGCCCCCTTTGTTTCCACTCATCTAAAAAGAATAATGGTAGTTGTAAGAGTTGAACCATTTTCCTAGGAGTCAAGAATCCATATGGAATTATATTAATGTAGTAACCTCCATGTGTTGACCCTTAAATCTTCAACATCTTTCATGAGGGTGGTTTCACCAATCCAATTGACCACACAATGTGTGGCTAACTTGTAAGAAACTAAACAATGATTCACTTGGCTGAAAAGTGAGAGCAATATACACTACAATAAGAAGACATTAAGTTTTTACCATGGAGAACCCAATTTATGGGAGAAAAACTAGCAATAGTGATACATAAACACTCCTTTTTCCAATACTTTCAAAGGGGAATACAATATTTAGACTCTTGGGCACAAATAAAACCTAAAATTAGTTCATTTCAATCACTAAGATCATTACAATGACTTTTAATTACACTACCAATTTTATACTTTATGTATGAAAATCAAGTTAACCTATGAATCTAATAGAATTTAAACAATTCAACTTAAATCCTTCCCATGTGCCTTGTAACATACCCAATGTTTACTCAACAATTTTCACCTAAGTTTTAACTTAGAAAGTGAATAACACAAGTTTTCCAAAAATAGAGAAAAAAAAAATTCCATAACATAATTGCACATTGCATAAATAATTTTCACATGTCATTGCATAAATGAAATAACATTACATAATTATAAGTAAATGAAACTCATCTTATCAAATACAAATTACAATTGATTCATGATCATACATATTTACAATTTCATATCTTACAAGAGTTCAAGGTCAAGGTGTCCTCATCTGGATCACACATCTTTTGTTCCACAAGTCTTGGCTACCATTTGCAAGAGGGAGAGCATCGCCCTAGCACTTTTCCTCCAACCACAAACATAGCAGCCCCCCGCACACCTTCCTAATTGAAAGAGGCCCTACCCTTCGATGAAGATTTTGGTATAGAAACCTCTAGTAATGCATATCTGAGTATCTAGTGTTGTGTCCTACATAACAATTATGACCATACAACTATGGATACCCTCCAACCATGCATGATGCTACTGACTAGCTATGCCAACCCAGATCACAGTGAATCAACAAAGTATAAGCAACAAATTTTACACCTACTTTGACCAAATTTTTGATATATATAATCAATCCACTTCCTGAGTTCAATAATGTCGTAAGTTCACCCACCCTTACTCGACTTGGAAACTCTACTGACCTGTGGTTAACTGTTCTCTTGGTTTTCCCCCAAGGTTAAATATCATAAACAAGATTTCATTCAAAAGTGATGACACACTAATATTGATTTAATTGACCAAATAGGTTTGACACAATCTCTTGAATACCTTATTACATACTTGTAACAATTTGGGTCTAGAAACTACCTCTTATTCAAGTGTTTACCCTAACTTAAGGGAATAACCTATCCTAATTTGAAGGGTTATAAGGTTTTGAGAACATAAGTCATTTTCTCATAATTAATTAATTACCATACATAGGTATTCATAATATAATATCATTCAGTAGATAGTAGAGACAAAAATACTTCTATTATGATTTCAAACCCTCTTGTTGAAAAGTAACTTAAACTCATTCAAACAATATAAATGCAATACTGTATTATTAGGATATTATCACATTACCCTATTTTAGCTTCTCTTTGCTATATTAATCAAGCAATATAATCATGATAACTACTTATCATGCTCTTTTGATTCCCTAATCTAGCTTGTTTCTCATATTTCTAATGTAGCTCTATGCATAATAATCTAGCTATTTGTACATGCACGGGCACATACTTTCCAATAGCAATAATTTGCACACAAAGATAGCACAAGCAATTTGAGAAAATAGTAAAACTTAGAATCAAAATTATAAAGAGAAAGAGAAAGATGTTTTAACCATGCCTGGATTAAAATAGCTCCAATTGTATTTCTTGCAACCTCTTGCCTCTAATGTGATCAATGGATCAACCTTAAACTGTTGCCTCCTCTATTCTCAACTCTGCTCTCTACTTCTAGATGATAACTACAACTGCTCAACTCAAAATAATAGCTTTTCCTCACAATTTAAGATGGATTGGAATACAGACTCCCAATGCACTTACTCTCAAACTATGATCTCCTCACAACCTTCACAAATAATCTATGCTCTCTAACTCTCAAATATGTTGTTGCTTATAATAACAAAATGAATGCACCAAATGAATTAAAAATGAACAACCAAATAGTGAGTTGTTGTTCCTCTTTTACACTACAAATTAGGAGAGGTTGATCCCTTAAAGAAAGCTCTACATTTTTCTTATTTGTTGCCACCTCTCAGATTTCTTTTCCATCTATGGGAATTAATTGTAAAAAATTAGTTATAGAAAATACTTTAAAACCAACACTATCTCCCTTCCAAGTTGGCACAGCTTGCTAGATGCAGCCTTTGTCACTTGCTGGTAGTTAAAATATTACAGAAATTCTTGTAGTTGGCATGTTTGAAAAGCCAGTTTAAAAGCTTCTTAATCTCTTATTCCTTCGCTCAGTTGTGGGTTGCAATACTCCTCTTTTACCTAGTGAAACATTTCCATATTGTTGTGGCAAATTAACATTCATACATTACATGACATGGTGCATAGATTTCGCAATTTACAACAGCTATTGAAACAGTTATAAATATTGCCTTTTGTGTGGCATTATTGCCACCTTAACATGCCTCGCATGGCATTTCATGCCTTGCAATATGGATGCTATCATGAGTTTAGATTAACATATATATATATATTCACTTTGGTATAAATTAATATATATAAGAATCATTTATATATATTAATATATGTATATGTAACATTCACATAAATTTATGTATATTAATATATACATACATACAATCAATTAAATTATATATATATATATATATATATATATATATATATATATATATATATATTTGGGTGCCCACATATGTACTATGTATCTATGTATGGGTATACGTAGATATTACTATCTACATATGCTCCTTCCTACATACATATAAATGTGCCACTGCATATATACATATATATATATTATGTATCCATATATATATTTAAAATACACAATAAATAACATATGCTCAATCACAAGAGTTTTAACACTTTAACTCAGATTGGCTAAACAATCGAGGATGGTTAAAGACATCCAAACCTAACTTTCCTATCAACAAAAAGGCTATCAACTTAGGCTTAACACTTACCGACAAAAAACTCAGACTAGCTCGACACAGTTACCCTATCTTGTGTAGTGAGTGTGTGTGTCTACTCAAATATACTAATGGTTCCCATACCAACCTCCTCTCCTAGGTGATACTCTCCCTCCCCCTCTAGAAGGTTTGAACCTTTCCTGCATCAAACTTAGAGCAATATGTTTGTTATCAGAGTCTAGGTTCATACACTAGGCACTCTAGATACATATGAGCCCATTATGTTGACCTAGTTGCTTGTACTCTTGAGGTTATGTTTTCACTTTTTGGGGTCATCCTCGCTTATCAACCCGAGATTTGTCCTTAGGTGGTGTTTGTCCAATGGTGCAGAAAACTGGTGGAAAGGATAGGACCCTCAGTGTAGAGTGCAATGCACCGATATTCTTCCTATCGGAGATGCATTATGGACCCTTGTGTAGCCTTGTGGCATGATTCCCGATCATGTGAATTTGCATGTGTATGTGAAGAATGTGTGTTAAATATGGAATTTTGTGCTTATGAATTGATAAATTATGTCTTCTGCTTCTAAAAAGGCATAAAATTATGATCTTGTGTTGCATATGTTATGAGATTTAGTGTTGTAAAGAGAATAAAGTGGAATGTCTTGTGTGTAAATGATGAATATTTAATGAAAAATGTGTGCTTTGTGTGCATAATTATGTTGCATTTTGTAGAAGTGTAGCATTAAGATGTAATTGTTGTTATTTGTTGATGTGGATTATTGTTTGAAGTGTCTTGGTGGGAGGGACAATGTAGCACTACTCGTTCACGAGTACCCTGCTACACTGTGATTTCCTCTCATGGTGTCATTGATTGTTTGATATATATATTGTTCGACAATTTGTCTGATGCAGATTATAGGTATTAGGCATTGACTCCACCTAAACTGTCAGGATTGAGCGTGCCTTAAAACCAAATGGAAATGTTTTTAAAAATAGAGATGACAAAAGGTCCCCTACCCTATCCATCATCCTCGAGGAGGATGAGTATCCAGTCCATTACCTTGTCAACGTCGTTTAATGTTTGTGGTCAGTTGGTCCTGCTTCTAGAACTTGGTTAAAGTTTAGATAATTGTTTGACATTTGGTTTGCTTGATAATTTGATGTTGTTTATATTTACGTATATTTTATTCTAACCTTGCGACTTCCAAGAGTAAGTTGATTCTTAGGGGGGAGGATGTAGTGCCCCTCCATGATTCACCCTTTCATGATGTTTGATTAATTTTGGTTGGGTTATTTGAATTAAATTAATTTTATAATGTTGTTTGTTTTGGTGACAAATTAAACAAATTATTAAACAAAGCATTTTGATAAATTGGTATATATGTTGTTCTTGGATATTTAAATTTCATTAAATTAAATTATTAAGTTAAAAATTAATTTGGTAATTAAATATAAAGATATTGACTTTTAATGCAGAGTTTTAATTATAAATTACAAGGTGGGAAATATTATAATATGGAAATAAAATATTAAAAATAAAAGGTGAAATTGGAAAAAGATAATGAACAACTAGTTAAAACAAGTAAAAAGATATCTAAAGATTTCACATACATAATCGAACTATTTTTGAAAAGGAAACTGAGTGTTTTATTGGATATTTTTGAGATTTTATCTAATTTTTGTTTTTGGAAATAAAACAACTTTTCTTTTTGGTTAATAACTATCATTTTGGGGAGAATTGACATAATTATGTAATCATGAAACAATATATATTTATGTAATAAAAGTGATGGATGTGCACTTTGGTATTATTATGTGATCATTGATGGAAGTAGATTGGGTGTCATGGATAAATGTATGATGCTCATTTACCTTATGATATGGTTTTAAAATGGACACTTGCAGCTAGTTATCATCGTTATGGGATTAGTTTATAATGCAACCCTGATACCCTAAAGGACATTGTTAGAACTTATGTATGTTAAATGCATTATATGTTAGTGTTGTAAGATTCCCATTTCATGTCAGTTTCTTTTTTTTTTTGAAAAAAAAATTGTCTCTTAATTATTAGTTAGAAGTGTTGTCCTTTGGGGTTTCACGGTGGTGTGTTACATTTGTAGTTAGCTGATAACATATAAATCACATTCATCATATATCATAAGTATCATTAAAGTATTTAAAAAGTAATTCATCATAATGCATATTCATACATTCCATTCATCCATTGATATTCATCAAGACATAATCATGCATTAAAAACATATTTACTCATAAAGGTAATTGTATTTAGTAAATAAACAACAGGGTGTAACATATCCTCCCCCTTGAGAATCATCATCCCCAATTATTTGAAGTATCAAAACATAAACCTTTAACATAACAATAATTGTTTCTAGGAACTTTCAAAAGCTTGTGCAATATGAGGAAATCTCTTCTTGATCTCAAGATAGTCTTCCCATGTAGCAAAATCTCCAGCATAATGCTCCCACTAGACCTTGCATTAAAGGACCTCTCTATTACATAGTTGAAGCCTACACATTTTGAGTACTTTGAGAGGCTTGATCGTTACCACTCCTGGGTCCTACACTTGTAAACCATTCCAATCAATTATACGATTTCCTCATGGTATATACTTTTTAAGGTACAACACATGAAAGACATTATGCATCCTGGCAAGAGCTAGTGGTAAAGAAATTTGGTATGCAACAAGGTTGACTTCTTCGAGAACCTCAAAGGGACCTACATAATGCAGAGCTAATTTGGATGACTTTCCAAACTTAATCAAACACGTACGAGGCTTGAATCTAATCAAAACCTTCTAGATCATACTGAGAAACATCACGACACACGCTTAACAATTGCATAACTCTTTTGCCTATCATTTGCATCCACTAATCTCTTATTTATCAAATTAACTTGCTCCTCCATCTCTGATAGCATCTCTAGCCCAAGGCTAATCTTATCTTCTAGCTTATCCTAGTTGATAGGACTTTGGAACTTCCTTCCATATAATGCTTCGAATGGAGCCATCTTGATAGTGGAATGATAATAATTATTGTATGCACATTCCACCAACGGTAAATAATATTCCCACTTGTATTTTTGATCCATGCAATACATTCTCAATAGATCTTCCAATACTTGGTTTACTATTTCCATTTGACCATCTATTTCAGGGTGATATGTTGAACTTGTGTTCAACTGAGTCTCAATAGAGAAAAATAAGGCTTGTCAAAACCTCGATGTTACATGAGCATACCTATCTAAGATAATCTTCTCAGGAACACCATGCAACCTAAACACCTCTTGTATGAACTTGTGAGCTATGACAAGTGGCCCATCAGTCAAGTTCCTTGGTATAAAATTGGCTAGCTTGGTGAGTTTTCCCACCACTATTAGGATAGAATTATGCTTATTCCTTGAAATAGAAAGTCCTTGTACAAAATCCATGATAATGATTTTCCATTTCCCCTTTGGAATTTCAAGAGGATATAATAGTCTCGCCGGGTGATGATGTTATTTTTACATCCTATGGCACTCTAGAAAACTTGCTACAAACCATGCAATATCTATCTTCATTCATTTCCATTACTATAATGGCTTTACATTAGCCAACAACTTTTTTACTCTAGGATGTCCTGAATAGGGTGCAATATGAACTTCCTTCCACACTATATTCCTTAACTCCTCATATTTTGGTACATAGATCCTTCCTCTAAATCTTAGTAGTCCATCTGGTTCAAAATGGAACTCATCATACCTTGAAACTTGAGGATCATCCATAAGAGCTTGCTTGAATTGCTCATAATACTCATCACCCTTGGACTTCAACAACACTTGATTCTTGAAATCAAAATGAACTGATATCATTGAGGATATATGTCTCCTTCGACTTAGGGCATCTGCTACTCGATTTTCTTTTCCCTTTATATACTTAATCTCGAAATCATAATTTGATATCAGCTCAAGCCATGTCCTCAATCGATCATTCAAATTTGGTTGGGTAAACAAATACTTTAGACCATGGTGGTCATTCTTTAGCTCAAATGGTTTCCGAAGAAAATAATGCCTCCACATTTTTAATGCATGAACAACTGATGCTAGCTCTAGAACATGCAAAGCATATTTTTGTTCATACGACTTCAAATTCCTAGATCTATAGGCAATAACATTGCCATCTTGCATCAGTACCCCTCCTATACCTTCTCTCGAAGCATCGATAATGAGAACAAAATCACCTTTTGGATCTGGTACCTTAAGTACTAGAGCCATACTTAACTTCTTCTTTAATTGGTTGAATGGCACTTGACATTTTTTTGACCGCCCAAACTTTTTCCCTTTCCTTTGTAATGATGTGATGGGAAAAGATATCTTAGAAAAGTTACCTACAAAATTTTTGTAGTATCTAGCCAAACCCATAAAGCTTCGGACTTCATGCACATTCTTCAGTGTTGCCCATTCTAGTACAACTTTGATCTTAGCTGGATCAACTAAAATTCCCTCCGTTGAGATTACATGACCTAAATATTGTACTTTATTTTGGAAAAAGGTACACTTTGAAGGCTTTCCATAAAGTTTATGCCTCCTTAGACATTGGAGAATAATTTGCAAGTGATGGAGATTTTCTTTCTCATTCTTGGAATAGATGAGAATGTCGTCTAAAAATACTAACACAAACTTGTCCAAACAATATCTAAACATGTTGTTGATTAGGTTCATGAATGATGCATGCACATTCATCAATCCAAAGGGTAGGACTATAAACTCATAATGCTCATATCTTGTTCTAAAGGCTATTTTGTGGATGTATCCATATCATAGATCAATCTTTGAAAATAGTATTGCCTCGTGCACATCTGATTAAGGAGATCATTGATACATGGTAAAGGGTACTTATTCTTTATCATTGCTTTATTAAGCAAATGATAATCTATACATAAGCATAATGTACCATACTTCTTTACGAAGATCATTAGTGCTCCCCAACGTGATCATTGGGTCTGATTAATCCCTTTGACAACAATTCCTACAGTTGAGCCTTTAACTCTATTAGCTCTATTGTGTTCGTCCTATATGGAATCTTGGATATAGGTTTTGACCCTAGAACTATATCAATAGAGAAGTTGAAAGCCCTTTTGGGGGGTAACCATGGAAAATTATTTGGGAAAACATCCTCAAAGTCCCTTAAAATGGAATACTTCTTCATATTTGATCTCTCTTGTTCCATTATTTCTCCTTTATTGGCTTCTTGAAGATTTTGGGGTCCATAGTACATCAAGTCATCTTAAAATATGAACTTGTAATCATCCAGCTCTTCTATTTTAATTGCAAAAAGTTGACAACCCTTTTTCTTGGCTCTTTGTGACTACATGGTGGATATTTGTCACAACTTGACTTCTCCAGGTGTACCTTGTAAGCACATGCTATTTTTGAGGTCATCTATACACTACTATTTTGGCATAACAGTCGACCTTGGCCCTATGCCTCCATAACCAATTTAACCCTAGAATGACATCATATGATCCTAAGGGGGCTACATAGAGATTTACTTTTGTTGAGAAACTAGGAAGTTCAATGCTTGCCTCAAATAGACACTGATCTACCTTTACTCTTTTTTGGTTTGCATATTCTACTATAGAGAAGGGGGATTCGTTACCCCTGAGACTCTTAGGTCATGGAAGAGCCTAAAGGAGCGAATTGCCCTAAACTACCTCAGACTACATAATAAGCTGAAAGGAAAAGGACAAGCTGAAAAGGAAGGGAAAATATGACTTTGTTTTCCTTCTGCTTATGATAGATGTTTCAGGAAATGGGTGAGCAGACTACACAGGTCTTGGACTATGAACTAGATAGCTCTTTGTTAGAGGACAACAATGTGGCAGTTAGACTTTAGTACACCTTGTTGGAGTCTCAGATACATGCTAGCATCCCATACGGACAGAGGGTTGAGCAATAGCCAGAAACTCACTGAGTCTACTAACGACCCAAATGTTATAGTTTTGCAATTTGACAAAAAAGTAGAGGAAATGTGAAGTCCAATAAGAAGAATACTATAAAAGCTACTCTAATAGTGAAATGAAACAGAGAGAAGAAGAATGCCAACTTACTCAAGGTCTAGTTTTCCAGTTAGCTCCAAGCAAATGAGCAACACCTACGCACACAGTAACAGGAAAAATTTTGGTGTTGTGTTTGGAACTTGCCTTAATCAAGTCCATGTTTCGGTGTTCCCACCTCCAAGGATAGCTAATAAACAATGATATTGTAAAAAAGCAATAAAGAAGGAGATATAAAAGACACAATGAAGTAGAGAGTAATGACACAATGAAATAGAGAGTAATGACAACCTGGATGCTACTCTACAAGAATGATAATGCAAGATAAGCAAACAAGTAAATAGACGCAATATCACCTTCCCTTCTATAAGTCCTCAAGGATGATAGAGGAAGAAGGAGAGCAATATCACCACACCAAGGAGGTAGAGCTTCATGAACCTATAATGAAAATGGTACTAGAATGAGAAGAAGCTATAAAAACCAAGTAGAAAGTTGGTAGGAACAAGAGAGTGAGAATGAAGCAAGAAGAATCTTGAGAATGAGATAAAATTGAGAGAGAGTGAAATAATGAAGTTCATATCTATTCAAAATTGGAAAAATGGAGGCAAATAATCATTTCCCATCGGTCAAGATTTGGTAGGGAACATTACATTCACAAGTGGTAAGGAATTGTAATGTTTCTGCTACCTCTTGACATAGGAATCTTGTTAGGATGGATGCATGGTGTGTGCACGTCCCTAAAAAAAAATTCCCTCATCAACAAAAAATAAGGACACGTGGGCAAAGCAAGATGAAAGCAACAAGTATTTACATTATCAAACTTGTAAGGCTAAAATGAGGATAAATTAATGGGAAATTTTCCTAGGTGCAAATTTACATCATTACATTTTTCCCCCACTTTAGCGAGCATATGTGTCAGTGCGTATGTGAGCTAAAGTAGAAAGAGGTTGAAGAGAATATACTGATAATGTCGAGGAAGCAAATCTACGATTTGACGTACCTTGGCATGAAAGAGGGAGCTCCACCAAGATGCAAACATGACACAGGCCTTTGATCTTGCAAAGCTAGTCGCGCTCTCACCACAAACACGTTAGGCAAAAAATATAATCATAAGACACACATCCATAAGACACAAGTCAGCATGATAAGATACATCCTAATCAAATAAGATATAAGACACACACTAATCAGGTGGATAAACCTGTGACTGCTACAAATGTGTTGCAAGACAATCACAGAAAAGGCGGGTCTAGTGAGGTTGCCCCTAAGCTAAACACCAAGATATAAGTTTTCTAACACCAAGACTCACAACATCAAATTATATCATATATCAGACACAAATTGCAAGACACAAAAGTAATTCATTTGAGAAGAAGGCTTTCAAAAATGGGTTCTTTCTATAGGGAACCATTCTAGACATCAAAACACTGAGGGTGTTGGAAATCATGCCTCAACTTACTGGTTTGTGTTTCTACCTTTGTAACATTGAGTTTACCTTCCTTATCGGGCATTGGGCTTCAGGCTTGTCACTTATCGAATGCAGTTGCATAGTAGAAGTCGGATTTTCATCATAAGCTTTGCTAGCAGAGTCTATAATATTGAGTATTGAGGAACCCCAAAGCCCAACCTGCGAAGGGATTTCATGTTTCAATTTGACACACGCGGTAAAGGCTTTATCGATGGGACAGTCAAATTTCGGTGGGAGTCTTCTTAGCATCTCCATGATACTCTAATGAAAGTGTATCAAGGTGACATTGTGATGTCACCAAGACATTGAGTCTTGTCCCCTTAACATACTGATGGGAGGCTAGGGGAATCTTGTCGGTGTGACATTATGATTTCGCCGGGACTTTGAAGTCAGTATCCTCAATTCGCCGATAGATCCTTCGTCGAAGTGACTTAAAGTTTTCAAGGGGACTTCTTCCAAAGTATCCTCAACAGATTGACTTAATAGTGTGTGCACGGTGTAAAGGGCTCTCATTGGTAGAACTTCATGACATCGATGGGACCCTAAATAAAGTCTCTTTGATGGGTCGATAAGTTGGTGGTCTATGGTAGTGACATGGCAGTGGGGACCACATGGAGCAGTATGATCCTCATCGAAGTGACTTTGAAGGATTGGGGAGAGTTTGGATGCTGTCTCTTCGATGGTTTGACATGTCATTGACAGTTGAATGGTGTTCATATTGTTTGGCAATTGAATCGACTAGTTCCTAGTATTGCTTGGAATGCAAAGCAAATGTGATGAGAAATGGAACGAATGTTGTATCAACATTGAATGTTCTATAACGTTAATGAGTGGTGTTTGAATTGAACTAAAGTGGGGTTGATCAAGGAAATGTAATGCTGTTGAAGTAGATACTATGAATTACCATATGGAAGCATAGTTTGTAACTTTGTATGTAATAATTATTTGCTACAATACAAAGAGATTTTGCTTGGTGTGTGGGTTTTTTCTCCCGTAAGGTTTTTCCCACGTAAAACTGGTGTTTAATTTTGTGTGTGTGTTGTTTTAACTATTTATTTTGTTACTTGTAAATGTGCATCTTAATGAACTGTAACTTGAAATTGAGCATCATATCTACATTTCTCTTCTAAGAATTGGCATTAGAAATGTGTTTCTACACTCATCTTTCCTTATAGAGGGGCCCTTCTGAAGAAACACACCTTTTGAAAGATACACCATTTTCCGCAAGTGATTCTCTCATTAAGGAATCCAGTGGAAAGAATGCTCCATTTTCAAAGGAATGTTTTTAGACTCTTTCATTTTAGAAAAAAGTACTCCTTTTTTGAAAGAAAATTTTTAAGACTCTTTTGCTATGGAATCCTTTTTGAAAGAACTTTTTGTCTAGGAGTCCTTTTTGAGAGAATGTAACAATTTGGAAAATGAGAGATTTTTTAGTAAGGGATTATTTTTTCAAGGAATTCATTGTAAAGAAAATTTGACACTAAGGAATCCTTTTGAAAGAATTTTCCTTATTGAAAATTATAAAATCCTACTAGCCTCCCTTAGGATGATGTGTGTTGCATAAAGGAGCACATAGAATCCTAAGGAGAGAAAGGAGAAGCATAGATGTTGTGTCATGCAACACATAGTGATATGTATCCATGGGATGCTTTCATACATGTGAGGGACAACACATTGAAACCACAACATTGAGAAGCAAATAGACAGACGAAGAAATCGAGAGATAGGGGATATGAGAATTCAAGGTCAAAATTATCCATAAATACAAATAGATAGATATAATATAGTATCGTATGAACAGTCATCAATCCCCAAAATTCTTAGATCATGAAAAAGAGCACACAAAGACAAAGTAAAAATAAAAAAATTGGGTCAACATAGAAGAAGACTTAAATGCCCCTAACACTTTGCATCGTCACCAATATTGAAAAGCAATTTTATGACACATAGAAGAATGATGATACAAATAGAAGAAGTGCATGAAATTTTTTTGTACATGTATCCAAGTACCTACAAGGGTAGAAAGGGTCCTCTAGGTAGGATCACAAACATAAAAAGACAATCACGGGAGAACATAAACACACCAATAAATCTAATCTATAGATAAAGAAGATGCACCGCCCTAGTCTTCACTAATCAACAAGTCATCTTGCTACCAATCTCGATAATTATAAGGGGAGGGAGGATGAACCTATAAGGGTAGGATATCAAGGGAAGTACCCTTTGACTTTCCTGCAACAAGAGCCAAGGAAGAAGGCCCCTTGAGGTATTCTTCACCAAGTTCTTCTGAAAAAAAGGTCATCGATTTTGCAAAAATAGAGGACAAAGTTGGGATGTCATCCACTGAGTTGAAAATGCACTTCTTAGGAGTTCCCTATGTCAACTTAGTAGGAGAAAGACAAGGCCCTTGAGAGACACTGTCGGCCTCAAAAAAAGGGGCAGTGACAAACTCTAAGGAAGTGGGGGTTGTCTCCATCACAAGGATGCCACAAGCAAAGATAGAACCAACCTCTGAAGGAGGGGAACCACTCTTATGACCATCACATGTGGTGAGGTCATCCTCCAACTTACGCTTCAATGGAGGATGCAAGATCCCCATCGAGGAAGCAAAAGTAGAGGAGAAACTAGAGGCAACCACAGAAGACACCACTTTTGTATGAGGCATGCCAATGGGTTGCGATAAATGAGGGATGTCTGGGAGGGAAATGAAAAGAGGAGGCTCCATAGAGGGAGTGATGAAGACATGCACCCTTTTGGGCTGAGCATCATCAAGACTCACTAGAGGATCCATAAGCAATACAAAAGCGATGGGAACTGAAGTAGGAACAATAGAAGAAAGTGGAGCAATATAAGGAGATGTAGAAATAGATGCAACTAGCTCCACCTTTTCCTTCTATGAGGCGGTGTACTCCACAGCTAGAGCCTTTCACCTATGCTTGTGCTCATACACATGTCGGTTACATCAGCTGTGAGCACTAGAGAACATAGAGTTAGAAGAGGCCAGAGGTTGCTGCTTAGCTATAGGAGTATCCTTCACAACCATTTCTAGTGTAAGGGTGATCTCCTATGTAGGATTAGGAGAAGGTAGAAATGAAAACAAGAGGAGAAATAAACATACAAGCCTCACCAGTGGGCCTCTTCCTTTTCTCTACATGAGGGACAGATGGAAGAACAGTCGAAGGTTGCAGAGGTTGAGACGTAGGAACAACCCCACGGGAACGCTTCCCCTTTCCATAAACAATGGGTCAAGGAATCTGGGAAGAACAGGCAACTAAAAATCTCAACACTTCACCTTCTACCACAAGGGCACCATCACACTCCCCATGCGAGGAATAGGAATGGGAACCGAGGATGCCACCATATGTTGAGAAGTAGAAGCATTTGGAGTAGAATTTGTAGAAGGAGAAGGCTCTAGAGCAAGAGTAAGCTCCCCCTTCCCTTTTGACAGGGATGAATAAATAGCTTGTTGTGTTTGCTATCATAGAGGCCTTTACAGAAACTACATAGGGAGAGATAAGATAACTAACCTTTGACACCAAACCCATAGTCTTATTTTTAACATAAGCCTTATATTAAAAATCTCCACTTGAAGGGAGATGTCCAACCGAGGTAGACCAAAAGTGATCCAAAGAGAAGCCCCCATGTGACACTAGTGATTTATAGCTAGTGTCATGCACCACGTGCACAATGCCTTTATAGGGGAACTTTAAGAATTTATGGACTACGAAGGTGACACCGTTCATAGAGGCTAGCCATGAAATGCCTAGCCTAACTCTGAATAGATTAGACTCTGGGATCACAACAAATGACACATCAATAGCCTTGGGTCCTACCAAGATTGATAAAGAAATGGTGTCTTTAGGGGAAATAGAGTGTCCATTGTGGGTACAAAGAGTGGTTTGTGACTTTTCATATCTCTCCTTATGTAAACTATCTATGAACAAAGTTTCCTCCATTATCACATTTACCTAACTTGTGAGATCAACCAAGATGCCAGTTATGACGTTGTCATTAATCTGGGAAAGAATGTATAATGGGAAAGGATCCTTATTTAGTGATTCATCATGTAAGGTGAAAGTTATATCAACCATTGCACTCGCATTCTCAATAAGATGGATACACATGAATGAAACACTATTCACGTACTTAGATAGAACTAGCTCAAAAGATATAGAAGATTGTGTGACTAGATTTGCAGATAGTGAACTACAGGGTCTATATTCCATTCCCATATATTGAGGACTCTTTTTAGCTACATCTCCAGAGGTTATAGATTGGGATGCAAAGCTAAATTCCTTATGACACATGAATCTACGACACACCTAAGATAAGAGAGAAATATTCCTGACAGAAAAAAATGAAAACAATGGCGTTCACGTCAGGTTCACCAAAAATATAGAGAAGGGGGATTCACTACCCACAAGACTCTTAGGTCATAGAAGAGCCTAAAGGAGAGAATTTCCCTAAACTACCTTAGACTATGTAATAATCTGAAAGGGAAGGGACAAGCTGAAAAGGAAGGGAAATTAGGACTTTGTTTCCCTTCTGCTTATGATAGATGTTTTCAAGAAATGGGTGAGAAGACTACATAGGTCTCGAACTGTGAACCAAAAAAAATCTATTTGAGGATAGTAGCATGAGAGTTATACTTCAACACGCCACATTGGAGTCTCAAATGCATGTTGGTGTCATGTACGAACAAAGGGTCAAGCAACAACCAAAAACTCACAGAGTCTATTGATGACCTGAATGTTATAGTTTTGAAATTTGACAAAAAAAGTAAAGGAAATACGAAGTACAACAAGAAGAATACTATACAAGCTACTCTAATAGCGAAATTACAAAGAGAGAAGAAGAATGCCAACTTACTCAATATCCAGTTCGCCAGCTAGCTCCAAGCAAATGGACAACACCTACACACATAGTAATAGGAAAAATTTTGAGGTTGTGTTTGGAACTTGCCTTAGTCAAGTCCCCGTTTCAATGTTCCCACCTCCATGGGAAATCAATAGACAATAATATTGTAGAAAAATGATAAAGGAGATAAAAAAGACACAATGAAGTAGAGATAAGTGATAACCTAGATGCTACTCTACAAGAACGGTAATGCAAGATAAGAAAACAAGTAAATAGACAAAATATCATCTTCCCTTCTACAAGCACTCAAGGTCGATAGAGGAAAGAGAGCAATACCACCATGCCAACGAGGTATAGCTTCATGAACTTACAATTACAATAGTGCTAGAATGAGAAGAAGTTGTAGAAACCAAGTAAAAAGTTGGTAGCAACAAGAGATAGTGAGAATTAAGCAAGAAGAAGCTTGAGAATGAGATTGAATTGAGAGAGAGTGAAAGAAGGAATTTCATATCTGTTCAAAATGGGAAAATAGAGGCAAATAGTCATTTCTCATTAGTCAAGATTCGACAAGGAACATTACATTCACAAGTGGTAAGGAATCATAAAATTTTTGCTACTTCTTGATATAGGAATCTTGTCAAGATGGTAGCACAACACACAGATGTCCATGCGGCACGTGCACATCCCCAAGAAAAATTACCTCACCGACACAAAATGACAAGGACATACAGGAAAAGTGGGATAAAAGAGGCAAGTATTAACATTGGTAGACTTGTAAGGCTAAAATGAGGGTAAATTAATTGGAAATTTTCCTAGGTGAAAATTTATGCCATTACATCTACAGAACAAGACTTTTCCATATAACCAACTTTCGTAGTTAACTTTCTTTCTACTTTAAAAGAAACAAAGCATTCAATAGAACCACTCTCTATTAAAATTAAAATTGGTATGCCAAGTACTTGGAGTCTTAATTGGAGTAATCTAGTACTCCACTTGCTGATTATCCAACGCTACTTGAATTCTCTATTGGAATGCCACTTGTTGGGAAGGTAAGGGATTCCCATGAGGTTGTGTCCCCTGTGTATTATTAGGAAAATGATTGTCATGGTTGTCAATGCCACATAAGAGACATCCCCCCGAAGGTCCTCACCTTTATAAAGGTTTCTCGAAGTTATCTTCACTCCTCTTAGGGTTATTGTTGTTGTTTCCCCTATGACTACCTCTAGCTTCATTTCAATTATTCCAAGACCCCTTCATCCTCATTCTTCTTTAATTCTTGATGACCACTCTTCTTCTTAAATTTTTGGTTGGACTGTGACCAATTAAAATTCTTACGACTCTTTTCCCTATACACAAAAATTGACTTCAAATTTTGTTCCTAATTAATGGCCTTCTCATACACTTGGTCCATAGTGGTAGGACCATGTACATCTACTTCCTCCCTAATATAGGCATTGAGCTCTATTATGAATTTCTAGATTTGAAACCTCTCGTCCTTCTAGTATTGGGGTATGTACTTCAGAAGGCGAGTAAATTTCTCCCAATATTCATTTATAGTGGAATCTCCCTACCTCAAATTTTGGAAAACCATAAGCTTTTGATCAAAGTACAGTTGAGGGAACCACCACTTATGAAAGATCACCATTAACTCATCCCAAGTTAGACTTAATAAGATAAGACCCAACTCCATATTCTTATTCATCCACCAAGTGGATGCTTCACCAGATAATTGAAATGCTCCCAATATGGATTTTATAACTTTGAAATAATTTCTTATTTTTAAGTACTCCATATTTGTGAGTCATGCTTCAAAAACATCCCCTCACAACTCCTTCAAACTTGGGAGGATTTTCCTTTCTCATATCTCAAGAAAGTTCTTGGGCAAGCCAGTTCCTTTTACCTATTCCAGATCTCAACTTAGATTCATCTTCCCCATGTTCACTTAGGGCAGTACGATCATTGGTGTTCTCATCCTCTCCTTCATGAGAGGCCTCCTACTTAGCTCCACCCTTACCCCTAACCTCTCGCTCAAGGTTGCCAATCTTGTCTCTCGCTTCATTTATCATAGTTAATATTTAATCCAATTTGGCTTCGGAGTTCCCTGAGGGTTGACTCACTTCATGACTACCTCTAGGGTTAGTTCTTGTTCGAACCATACTTATAGATAGTATTCCAACTAGAGTTTCTATTTATAATTTACCATTAGTTCCATTAATTGTTCATTTAACATCTAAACATTTCAACAATCATTCATACACATTGAGTAAAGCAAATGAGAGAAACTTTTGCACAAGTTTTTCCAATTATTTCTTTTATTATAATCATAAGGATTTCAATCATACTTTATTACATGGTAATACATAAGATGACTTATTCGTAATAGTCAAGGGGAGTATATCCCTCTGATTCACTATTAGATACAATTACAATAAGCTCAGGAGACAAGGGCACACATGGGTCCCTCCTAATCAAAGGTAAACTAACACTCCATTCAGTTGGCACATCTCTCAAGAGTGAAAGTTGGTCAATATCAGCAAGAGGAATAGGAGCTATGGACTTGGCTACTTCCTACATATTCTTCTCCAGTTTAATGTGTGACAATTGACTACCGAGAGTCTCAGAATCTCCAAGCCATATCTCTCCAATATGATTGGTTCCTTCTATGGTTTTGAGTATGGCCTCTCATTCTTTCTTGGCCCTCAAGTAGCGCTCATTTCCAGTCATTGATTTCCTGGAAATCATCTTGAGTCACACTATTGTGACACAAGAAGTCCAAACATTAGCTACTGATAGTGTTGGATAATAGGCTAACATAATGAGCTCACAGGTCCTAATGTTGAACCTAGTAGCTCTGATACCACATGTAACATGTACCCAATGTTTACTCAATGGATTTCACCTAAGTTTTAACTCAAAAAGTGAATAACACAAGTCTTCCAAAAAGAGATAAATTAAATTTTCTTTTTCAATAACATAATTACACATTGCATAAATAATTTTCACATGTCATTGCATAAATGAAATAACATTACATAACTCCAAGTAAATGAGACTCATCTTTTCAAATACAGATTACAATTGATTCATGATCATACATATTTACAATTTCATATCTTACAATATTTCAACGTCACGTTGTCCTAATATGGATCACACTTCTTTTGTTTCACAAGTCTCAGTTGTTGTCTACAAGAGGGAGAGCATCACCCAAGTGCTTTTCCTCAAACCATGGACATAGTGGTCCCTCGCACACCTTTCTAACTTGAAGTGGCCCGACCCTTCAACAAAGAGTTTGGTATGGAAATCTCTAGTAATGCCAATGCACTTGCTCTCAAACTATGATATCCTCACAACCTTCATGAATACTCTATACTCTCTAACTCTCAAATATGTTGCTACTCAAAATAACAAAATGAATTAAAAATGAATAACCAAATAGTGAGTTGTTGTTCCTCTTTTATACTGCAAATGAGGAGAGGTTGATCCCTTAAATAAAGCTACATTTTACTTATTTTTGCTACCTCTCAGATTTAATTATTGGTCCTGGGAACTAGCTATGTAAAATCAATTATAGAAAAGACTTTGAAACCAACTCTATCTCCCTTCCAAGTTGACACAACTTGCTGGGCACGACCTCTATCACTTTTTGGAAGTTAAAACATTGTATAAAAAGTCTTGTAGTTGGCACATTTGAATAGCTAGTTCCAAAGCTTCTCAATCTCTTATTCCTTAGCCCAGTCATGGGCTACAATACTCCTCTTTTACCGAGTCAAACATTTCATATTGGAGTGGCAAATTAACATCTATACATTGCATGACATGGCACATAGATCTCATAGTTTGCAACAACTATTGAAATAGTTATAAATATTGCCTTTTGCGTGGCATTTTATGCCTTCCAATATGGCTGCCATCATGAATTTAGATTAACACACACACACACACACATATATATATATATATATATACACACATATATTCACACACACACATATACATACATACATACATATATATATATATATATATATATCACCTAAATATAAATTATTATTATTAGGTACAAGTAGGTAGAATAAAGTGAGTTCTTATTGAATCAATGCTTTTAAATTTATCATAATAGGAAAGAAATATAGTTTCTGAAAATAGTGGATTATGTAAAGATAGTGGGGGATAAAAGTTATTTTGTACCAACCACATGTTTGCTTCGTAGATTCATTTATACAATAGTTACATAGTGTTGTGGAAAGTCATTTAGTTGCACTATTATTGTTGAAATCCATTCTTAGCAATCATGAAATTGGTAAGGGAAGTATTCCACAGTATTTACATTGTTGTTGCAGATATTAATTAATAAGTTGTATTGTTACAATGAAAAAACATTCGTAATAGTTGCATGGTTATTGTGGAAAGTCATTCTCGAAAATTGATCACTTGTATAAAAATCATTTTAACATTGTGTACATAATTTTTTTTAATAGTGATTACATCAAAAGATAAAATCTTGAAGAGTGAAGCTTTCATAAAGATAGGATTCTTTTTTAGAGGGAGATCTCTTTTGGGAAAGAGTGGCTATAACAAATTTTGTTAGCAAGTTTATCTCTAGCTTTTAATGGCTTTGTAATGAATTTATGTAGCTCCTTACATTGATTTCTATGATTTTTATAGAAAGTTCTATAATTGCTTCTATAATTTTATTTCCCAACAAAAACATTAGCTTGTAAGATTTTATTTTATAGAAATAATGTTTTGTCATAGCAAGTTTATCTTTGTTGTAATTAATAAGCAAATTTAATTTTATTGGGTGAATTTTATATTAATTTTCGTATGTTAGGACATACTTGCAAAGATAAAATATCATTAATTCAACCCCTAATCCTCATCTCCATAAAATACAAGGTGTCACACCATACCATAACAATCACATTATAAAAATTCACATCTATAGTCTCGTTGGCACTTATGTTAAATAATATGATTGAAAATAATAATTTGTGGGGTCTAACTTGTTACAAAAGTAGGATTGAAATAGCGCATAGTTTATCTTGGACAATGATTTATCACCAAGACTACTTTATTTCAACAATAATGAAATGTTGGAATCTAAAGCTCAAAAACTTGAGTCTAAGAATTAGGTTTTAATGTGTTATGTAGAATAAGACATTTTTGTAGTAAATGGGGGATCCTTGATGAATGTTTAGCCTCTATTGAAATATGCATATTTTACTATAAGTAATAACATGATCTTGAATTCATAACTTAATATTATTGAGTCTCTTTTTAATTTTTAAAAGTTATAGAACAATGCAAGGAGATTATAATCATTAAAATACCTAAAAAAATCTTGCTCTTATTAATCCAAATCCTCCACAATAATGCCCAAGCTACATAAAAGGCTTTAGATACATGTTCATTTTAGTGAGAATCCATAAGAGGAAAATTCATCTTCTAATCCCTAAAGAACATATAATTCACCAATCTCTAGATATTTCAACATGGTTGATCATATTATAAAAAAAAACCAACAAACCTAACATATGAGATGTACCACTTATCTCTAAACATGACAATGTATTACAATAGTATTTTAAATGGCATGCAAGAGAGTGACTCACTTAAAAGAGAATTTGGTGATTGAAATAGAGCTTAACACAACTCATTAGTCGTCTATGACCATCAAGATGTTACCTATTTGATTAGTATGTTAACATTGTCACTATTTTATATTATTTGAATAGCTAGAAAGCTCTCAATTCATAGTTTTATGATTTGGTACAAATAAAATTGTGATGCCAAAGAAGGTTGTTGATGGTTTACAATTTACATATGATCCATTTGATAAAGGGTTCACCCAATTGGGCTATATTTTTATAAAAACTATAGGCATCAATGAGGAGCTCCCATTAACTTTACACTCATGTCCCAAATTTAGAGTTACCTTGGATATTTTTATTTTTTATTTATGTACTATATTCACTATATATTTATTTGGATAATTTATAGCTAAAAGAACCTAGATTCATATGTTGTCTAGTTTCACATGAAAGTAAACACCAATTATAGGACTAAAATTAAGATCCCTATAAAACATATTATTACCTATCAAAATCCAATGTAAACCATATTGCAAAGATTGTAACTTGAGGAAAAATTGGCTAAAGACTTGAATTAGAAGAGACCCCTTGGTAATTTATTAATGTATAATTTGATGAGTGGACAATGGAATATTTTTTAAATTTTAAGAAGAAAAGAATGGGGTCATACTTCATACTAAAAGAAGGAGAAAATAGACATGCACTACCAAGGAATAAGAGAATATGCTTGATGGGTCACTATTTTGATGGAGCCAAATGTAAGAATGGATCTAATATTTGGGTTGTCTTATACCCTCTCAAAGGAGAGAAAAACTTAATGCATATCAGTTTCATCTCAACCACACAAATAGTGTTACAAAGTATGAAGCTCTTGCATATGATTGTACTTGGATAAATTTTTTTTTCCAAGATCTTGTATATTTTCAAGATACTAAAGTAGCTAGACACATGATATGAATCAATGACTGGTAAGATGAAATCTGCAATTTTTTGGGTTGAGCTAGGGCACCCAAGCCCTAGCCCGTGATCGCTCTCTGATTGTCCTTGCACTGCGGGGTGGGTCATTTTGGCGAAGTTCGAGGGCTGCTTCTTTGTCTTTTCCTTTTTTTTGTATTGTGTGGTTGCATTTTGTTCTTAAGTGACGTTCTTTCCTTGCTTCGGGATTTTTTCCTGTCTGAAATAACTGGTGTCATGCCTGGGGCTTTTTCTACGAGGTGGGCTTGGGTCGACATTAGCATGGGGTGGAGATTTGGTGACTCTTGGCGGTAGGGGTTTTTATTTGCTATTGATTTTCCTTGTTTGGTGCTAGTGTGGTAGGGCATGGTTGGTGGGAGTGTGTGTGAAGGGTGGTCAGGTGGGGTGGTGTGGCATGTCCCCACCCATTTTTGGGTAGTGTTTTTGTAGGCTCGTTTTGGGCTCAATGTCTTTATCTAGGGGTGAGACATTTGGGGTGTCTCTCGATATGGATTTCTAGGTGGCATTTGGTTTGAAGTTTCCAAACCAAGGGATGAAGACTTTTGATAATAATTTATTTGCTCCAGATACAAGGCTTGTTAGTGCAGGTTCGTCTAATGGTTCGAGGATCAAGAATATTAACGACTATCTTGAACATTGCCAGGAGAGGCCTAAATATGTGATCCCACCTGACATGATTGCCGAAGATGTTGAATATTATTCGAACTACTCCTTATATTGCAAATTTTTGGGGATGAGGGTTTCACTACAGTTTTTGGAATTTCAAACCTAGTGCACTTGGGTGCTAGAGGGAGAAATGGAGATCATGCTACTGGCCAATAGTTACTTTATGGTTACCTTTAATTGCATGGTTGATCACAATAGGGTATTTGAGGGAGGCCCTTATTTCCATAACCAGGTGAGGTTGTTTATCAGACCATGACATGTTGGCTTTATCCCTTCGAAGGAGCTACCAAATCGTGTTCCAATGTGGGTTTGTTTGCCTCAGTTTCTAGTGGAATGTTGTTGGGAGGATACTTTGCACTTGTTGGCTTCGCTGCTTGGAAAACTAGTTGGGTCTTCGATGCAAACCTTGGGTAAAAAGGTAATGACCTTTGACCACATTTGTGTTGAAATTGATCTTAGTAAGCCTTTTCTCGATGCTATGGATATGTGTGCGGGATCTTTCTCTTGGGTGCAGCAGTTGGATTACAAGACTCTTCCTTTCTGCTATCGTCTATGTCATGAGTATAGTCATTTGCAGCGTATATGTCCAAGATCTAAGCTTGAGGAGTCTCATTTTGCACAAGCTCCTCGCAACCCCCCTAAGGCTGATAAGGGGAAGGGCCTTGCCTCTGGTGTGGTGGTTGGTGTAGATGGTTTTATTCAAGTCAAGGCTTGTAATAGGAACCGGGGTCAAAAGAGGACCTTCAAGGAAAGACAGGATGATGATACTTTTAACAGGTTTGAGGTATTAGATGATCTCAGCAACAGGAAGTGAACCTAGGTTTGATGAGTTTGGTTTAAGAGGTTGTGGGTTCTGCTTAGGTGGGAAATATTTTTGGTGATTCTTTGGTTCCATCAGGTGACGATACTTTGCACATGGATACAGATCAACAGTTGGTGGTTTTAGAGGCACTGGTTCTTTCTGCCAAGGCTCTAAAAGGTGGTGGGGATTCTTCTCATCCTGGGTGAATCATAAGTTCAGATGTGGCTAAGAGAAACAATCCTTCTCCTTAGTTGGGCCTTATGCAAAGGGATCTTAAGAAATGTGAAGCGGAGAAATCTGCCAAACTTGGTAGAAAGACAGATCTAGAAAAGATTAAATTGACAAGTGAGACTTTAGTGGAATCAGGGTCGGTAAAGACTCTGGATTCTCATTTTTTGAGCCCCTTGAAATGATTATTTTATCATGGAATGTAAGGGGCTTGAACAACGACCCTAGACAAAAAGTGATTCATTATTTGGTTAGAAATCAAGGCCCTAATATTCTTTTTCTATAGGAGACCAATCTATTTGTTGAGACTATATTTAGTTTGGATCCTAAGTTGTGGAGGAATGGGGAGCATCAGTACATTAGTGATCATCGGTCTTCTGGGGGTATAGCTTATTTTTGGAACCCATAGAATATTCATCCTCTTTGGTGGTTCTCTTCTAAGTCTACTATGTCTATGATCGCTTCTAGCTTTGAGACAAGGGAGATTCTAATCCTTTCTAATCTCTATGCTTCTATTCATCTCTGGGGTTATCAGTCTTTGTGGTCCCATATATGGTTTGTCTATAGTTTGGATCCTTTCCATCCCTAGATTTTGGCTGGAGATTTTAATGCTATCACTGAGTTGGCTGCAAAAGCGTGGTGGTACTGCAAGGCTAGAGCCCTCTGCGTTGCTCCTATGTGATAACATTGATGCTCTGAATTTAGTTGATATTAAGCCCAATAATGGCCAGTTTACATGGAACAATCGTAGGGTTGGGGATAACTATATTGCTGAGAGATTGGATCGCTTCTTTGGTTGGTGGTTTATGGTCTTCGTGTTCTGAAATTTTGGATTGGAGAGGATCTGACCATTAGCCTATCAAGTTGGCTATTGAGTCAAATTGTGTGCCTTGTTCTCCTTTTTTTAGATTTCAGCTCATGTGGTTGCAGGACCAATCTTTGTATGAATATGCGGTTGACTGGTGGAGAAGTGGTAAACCTGCTTTTGGTATGGCAATGTATACCTTTTGCTAAATTACTTCAATATGTGAAATATCAACTCAAGTGGTGGAATCGTTATTGCTTTGGGAATGTCTTTCATGCTAAGGTGACTACTTAGGTTGAATTGGATGTTATCATGAGACTGATAAGGAAGGATGAGGTGACTGAAGAATTGCTTTAGGAAGAGGCTCGGGCTTTGAAAGCTCTAGAGGAGTGCGAGCTGCGGGAGGAAATGTATTGGAAACAAAAGTCTTAGATAGAGTGGCTTCAGGAAGGGGATTAAAATACAAATTTTTTCTTCAATTTGGTGAAAGCAAGGAGGCAAGGAAATTCTATCTTTGTTTTGGTGAATGATCGGGGTGAGCAACTTTCCTCCTTTCCTGAAATCTTGGGTGAGGTGATGTAGTATTTTTCCTCTCCTTTTAGGGAAGATTCACAAGGGGGGTCTCCTAAAGAAGCCCAGGTTCTTTCTTGTATTCCCCCTTTGGTGTCTGGAGAAACGAATGAACATCTTATGAGTGATATCACGCTTGTGGAGCTTGAGGGGACTATTTTCCATATGAAGAAAGGGAAAGCACCTGGTCCTAATGGCTTCTCGGTTGAGTTTTTCCAAGAATTATGGGATATTATCAAGTTGGACCTATTGGCAGTTGTTCAAGAATCTTAGTGGAATAAGCAGATGCTAAGGGCTTTAAATTCTACCTTTCTTTCCCTCATTCCCAAGTGGGATGGGGTTGATAGGTTAAGTCAATTCTATCCCATTTCTCTTTGCAATGTCATTTATAAAATTATCTCTAAGTTAATTATTGACAGGTTAAAAAAGGGGCTTAAAGAGTTGATTTCTGAGGAGCAGAGTGGTTTTGTGGCGGGTACGCAAATTCTAGATGGGATCGTTATTGCAACTGAGGCCACTCATTCTATGGCCAACCCCAAAGAAAAGGTGATGTTCATTAAGTTGGATATGGCTAAGGATTATGACAGGGTTAGGTGGTCCTTCCTTTAAAATGTTATCAATGCTTTTGGTTTCGAGGAAGAATGGCTTCAAGGGGTTATGAGTTGTGTTACTTCTGTCTCTTTCTCTATGCTTATTAATGGGGAACACTCTGAGTTATTTGGTGCTTCTAGGGGGCTTCATCAAGGGGATCCCCTCTCTCCATATTTGTTTCTTCTCCTTGCCAAAGGTTTGGGGTGGTTGATTAGAAGAAATGTGGATGTTGGTCTCATCTAGGGTTGGCAATGGGGTGGTGACTTGCCTCTGCAGTCTCACTTGCATTTTGTGGATGACACTGCTCTGATGGGAATGGATAGAATGAGAGAAGCTGCTAATATTTGTAGGGTGTTGGACGTTTACCTAATTGCCTTAGGACAATTGATTAATGCAGATAAATCTTCCATCTTCTTTTTCAATACTCTAGGCCCCATTCAATAGTGGATTGCTCAAGCTTTGAGATTTCAGACTGGGACTCTCCCTTTGACCTATCTTGGTATCCCCATCTTGGATGGTAGATTGCCCAGGGAGTCTTGGTAGAATATTTTGGATAAATTTTAGATGAAATTTAATCACTGGACTCATTGGTGGTTATATTTTGCTGAGCATGTTTAGTTAATCAAGTCCATGGTGCAGGCTTTTCCCTTTTATAGATGCATGCTCCAAGTTGCCCCGATTAGCTTTGTTAAGGAGTTTGATTTTGTAGCTAAACAATTTTTATGGGATAGTTGTTTGGTGTCTTCCAAATGGAGTCAGGTTAGATGGGAGGTTTTTGGTAGCTTGAAGCAGTATGGGGGTCCTGGTTTACGATAGTTGGCTTTGACTGGGGTGGCTTTGGCTGCGAAGCTGTATTTGCGGTGGTGCATTGAGTAGGATAAGATTTGGGCTAGGATTTTGTCTCAAAAGTACTTCTTGGGGATTCCTTATACTGGCATTCCTCACTATCCCCTTGTTGGAAAGGGTTTGGTGATTTGGGGCACTCTCAAAAAGGGGGTTGGTCTTATTAAGGAGGGATTATTTTGGATTTGTAAGTAGGGGACCAAGGTTCAATTCTAGTTTGATTCCTGGGATGGCTCTCCTCCTCTCATCTCTTAATATCCTAATTTATTGAATCTTTTCTAAAGGTTCTCGAGATCGGATGGTCACTGGTGAGTGACGAACTCCTGAGAAACCCCGAGGCAGCGTAAGCTCCATGCTCGGTGAGCGTTAAGATGAAAGTGTACTTTAACTGCAAAGGAACCTTCCACGACGGTGTTCCTTCAGGAAGATGCTTGCTTAAATCCTAATCCGGCGGGTGTCTATAACGCTAGGTCATGGATATGAGGTGGTGTTATTGTTCCGCATGGATGTGGGGAGGAAGTTCCATAAAGGCATATCCGAATGGCGTCTCCTGCAGCCAAAAGCGACCATTTTGTCTAGGATGTTGACCTCGAATAATCTGTTTGACAGTAGCGCAGTTCCAAAGAGGGGTTTCTAGGGCCCTTTTGTCTGTGTTTTGTGTGGGACTGTAGAGGAAGAGTCTTCTCACTTTTTTTTTCGCTGTCCTTTTGCTATCCAAATTTGGCTTTTTTTGGTGGGGTGTTTGGTAGGGCCCCTGTGTTTATGCTTCCTCCTTGATTGAATTTTGGAATAGTGTGGGTAAGCCTCCCTCTATGGATTCTTTCTTATAGGAAGTGTGGTTCGTGGGGCCTATCTTTATGCTGTGGCAGATTTGGCTAGAATGGAATAAGCGTATTTTTCATGGAGAGAAGTTTGTGCAACAAGTCTGGTAGAGAATTTTGGGAATGATTCAGGAGACCATGAAGGCTAAGTGTGTTGTGAGCTTTCCTTTAAAGAAAAGGGATGTTGAGGTGGTTGAGAGATTGGGGATTTAGGGGTTATCCATAACTTCTACGTGTGTTAGGAGAGGACATAAGGTAAAGCACAAAACCATGGGGGTTGGTGAAGCTGCAAGTCCCCAACATCCCAAGCGGTGGGTTCTCGAAAAGATTACAGTTACTTAATGGATCCTCCAGTGGAAACCCAATGGCTGGTTTTGGGGGATTGGAAGGGATTCTTCAGTTCCGTTGGATGTTCCTCTTTTCACCATACAGTAGTTTATCTACCAAACATTTCAGTAAGGGAAGCTAAAATCAAGCCTTTAGAGAGGTCATGCTTTGGGTGAGGCGATTATCCTGTTCCAATTCCTGTGTCTTGACTAATTTTTCTCATTGCTGCAAAGTGGAGGGTATCGCCTTTGCTACATATTGCGATTGTGCATAAATAGATTCTATAGGTTGCAGTTTAGTTGATGGAATTGCACTTTTGCTCATATTCCAGAGCTCCATTAAATTTGGCCGATTAAGCTTCGGCAAAGTCAGTTTATACTTTTAATGTGATGAAGAAAAGGAGTTTGTTCTCCGAGTTTGCAAGGATTTGGAGGAAATCTTTGTTGAGGATAGGGAGAATATAGAGATGGCTGAATTTGGCTGTGTTCTATTCTTTTTCGTTATTGGTGCTTCGATTCCCAGGACTTCGGGTCCTTTTGCTTTCGTACGTTCCTTTTGAATTTCAACAAAGTTTACCCTTTTATTAAAAAACAAAAGATACTAAAGTAGCTATTAGGTGATCCATATGTATTTGGAAGAAAAATCTCTTTATTCGTACGAGGTTATTAAAATGAAAAAAAGTTCTAGTCAATTTAGGAGACAATTTTAAAATTATTGGTTCCCCTAAATGTGTGATTCCATCATGGTGATCTCAAAATTGATATGATGACTTTGAAAATTCCATAGTTATTTTTTAACCATCACTTTGCACGAAGGGGTGGTTTTGTCTTAATACATGAAATGTCAAATTTAAACTGAACACTTTGATGTCATCTAATTCTAATTTCACTTTTAGGTCCTTTTAGTGTATGAGATGAAATCCCAACATCTATGTAAAGGCAAGTGAGGCTTGGATTACATTATGAAAGACTTGTTAAGTGTTGTGATTAAATTAAGGAGAACCCAATTGTTGAAAGTTGTACCCATAAATAAATTTTCTTCCCAAGGCAATTTTTAATGTAAAATTTGATGTGGAAAAAGTGGCATAGTAGATAAAATATGAATTTGTATTTAATATGTAAAAAAGTTGTGAAACAAGACATAAAGTATGATATTGGTCTAAAAATTCAACAACTTTATAAGTGAAATCAACAAAATGGGAGAGGGTCAAAAAGTGCAAATTTGGTCCAAAATATTAGAAAATGGAAACGATCTCCAAAGTTTTGACCACATTTTTGTAGGAGGAAAAATAAAAAATAAAATAAAAGAAGCAATCTAGGTTTTTGAGATACGAAAAGGCTTTGTTAGATATTATTTAGAAACTCCTTGCAAGTATTTAGCACAACTTAGTTTATTGATTTTCTAAAAACAACAATAATGTTAGATTTCAAACTTTTAAAATGAGATGTCTAAGTACATAAATCATTTTGCAAAGATAATATAAGAGAGATGCCATATCAAAATGTTAAAAATGTCTTAAAAGTAGGGACATCCTTGTTGCAAGTAGAAAATATATTTTCTTTATAGAATAAAAATAATGATCTTGGTTCTTTATATAGGAAAATATTATTAGATAGTTTGTGTAGAATAGTCATGTAATATTTTAGCCTAAGTTAATTCACATATTTCCTTGAAATAATATAAATATATGTCTGAATTTTCAATAATTCAACACAAACAATTTTTCACCTATGAAAATCAAAGGAGTGTAACTAGGCATGTACATCACATTCCAAATGCAAAAGAGGAAAGTTTATTAATTTCATAGGCAAGGCCTTCAAAAAGTTAAAAAAAAAATGACATTAAAAAAAACTCAAAAGGGACAAGAGCCAATTGCATAGCCCAAATCACTAGAAGGTCGATCAACATTTTAGAATAAGTATTTTTAAGTTATTGTTATCTTTAGTGTGCAACTATGTAAGGTTCAAAACCCTAAACAATCTCACAAAAATAAATAGTAGCTCATTTTCACATAAATATAGAAAATTAAATGAAACATCTTCAATGTATATAATGACATATTACATCTTGCATGTAAATGTGTCTAATCCAAATATTAAGTACAATAAATAAGGTACATCATTACATGAAATAATATCTAATCAAGTATCATAGAATACAAGAGATAATTTATGCAAGAATATGACTCAAGTTCTCATGCTCATCTAGTCATAACAATACAAGTAAAGATCTAAAAGAAACAAAATCACTAGAGTCTTCGACCGCCACTAAGCTAGCTGTCATCTGCAAACCAAGAGACAATAACATGGCTTAGGTATTATTTCCACCCAACCATGAAGTTTATGCTTCCTTAGAATTTTTCCTATCGAAGAATTCTCAACCTTGCACAAGAAGCCTAGCAACCTGGAAATGGCTAGCAGGATGGAATTCGATGCAACTTGATATATCTACATACATCTCATAAATGAACATGTTATACCCAACTATTAGGATATGGTAGATAATAAAATAGCATCCATCTATTTCAATGGTACCCATAGCTTTGGCCAAAGCAATTAAATCGAAAAATGATAGGTAGATTTGGAAAAGCAAATCTACTTCCCTCTATTAGTCCATATTCAACACCCATCCTTGAAGGTAAACTAAATCACATATAGAAGAAAATAACATGCATATATCCAATGATCATAAAAACAAATAACTCTTTTTCTTTCATGCAAAATGATTATATGAAGATCTTTTGTTATTTCAATCCTTTCATACATAATGATGGTTAAATGTATAATTGACATGCAATTCACTTCTGACATGCAACTTAACTATTGACATGCAATATGATCTTTGATGATATTTCTCAATTTCATGCAATAATTAATGTACATGCATTAGTATTCTCAATTTCATGCAATATTTAGTGTACATACAATGTTAATAAATTTTTGATGTCATTCAGGTTAAATCCATAAGAAATCAATTTATAACATATGATGCATATTTGTACCTTTATATTTACATAGTTATATGTATATACATACATACATACATACATACACACACACACATGTACAAGTAGGTATATATGTGTATATATAACTATGACTATACCTCTAATATGCTGATTGGAAATAAAAGAATCAGATTCATAACAATTAAATGGCAGTTTCATATATTCGGTTTTATAGTTTCACTATGGAATCATCACAACAAAAATAAATTATTTCTCAGTTTTGACTCCATGACAAATACACTAAAATCACATACTATTATTGAAGTTGTTGAGTTTATGGAATAAAAAATAATACAGTGGTTTAATAACAACGAGAATTTATGTATGGTTACAGTCACAATTAAATCACTAATTCAGGTATATACTCATACTATATATATACATACATATATGCATACATATATATGCATACGTACATACATACATACATATTCATATACATATATACATACATGCATATTCATAGACACACACACACACACACACACACATAGACAAGTCCTTTTTGGGGGGAGATTTCAAAATTGAAGTATATTCCAAAAGATGCCATTTTGAATGAAAATAGAAGAAATAATAAATCAAATAAATTGATTTATTGTGCAAGTTGCAAAAGCTAGAGGATTTGGGTGATTAGGATTAGGATTAATCATGATTTGATTAATTTTATGGAGGTTAGTTGAATGTGACATTTAACTTAAATATTTGGATTCATTTAAATTAAATGAGAAGATAAAGAACATTAGAGATTTAATTAAATAAATTTGATCTATTCAATTAAATGGAGAACTTTAGAAGATTAATTAAATAAACTTGATTTATTTAATTACAAAGAAGAATATGATTTAATTAAATAGAATGGTATATTTAATTAGATAAAGTTAATTTATCTAATTAGAAGGGGAAATATGATTTAATTAAATAAAGATTGATTTATTTATTAAAAGAGGAAATATGATGAATTTTAATCAGATAAATATTATTCGATTAAAATGGTTTGTAGAGGGATGATTAAGGATGAATTCAAATTAGTGAATCTGGATTAGATGCATGTATATTTTACATGTCTACATTTTGCCCCTCTTTGAAGCAATGTACTTGCTACATTGGTTCAAAGAATAATCTTGCCATGGTCAAATTTAAAAAAAAATCTATTTTTTTCATATGCACCAGCGGAAAGAAGTATTCTGGTACACTGCCCCCTTGAGAGATTGAGCGAAAATTTTGATTTGAGGGTCGATCTCGTGACAAAGAGGTTCAAGATGTGTGTACGGATGGTTATGATGATGATGCAAATGAGATGGTTTTAATATGCTTAGAATAACCAATCTATATTATCCTAAACAACTTAAAATGATGATGCACTGCATTTGAGATGGATGAGATGAATGATGCCTATATTGTTATGCAATGGATGTTTTATTCAAATGTATGGTTTATGAGATGCTTAGACTAATAGATCTATATTATGCGATGATGAAAATGCATGTGAATGATATGCAACATGCTGACAGTTTGTGGATGTAGGATGGATGCATTGGTGATGATGATTAACTAATCCTGGTATGATGTTAGCACGGAGAGAAGAAAGAAGAAATGAGATCCAACAAGACAACTTATTAGAGATGATGATGGTGATGATGATGATTTGCTTATTAGGAATTGGGATTTTAAAAGGTCTATTTATCTTATGTTTGATAACACACATAGGTATGATGCATCAAGGTATAAAGAACCAGGATGACATTGCACCTAGTGTGATGGACTTTGAATCGACAATCATATATGAGTACTCCTATTCACACCTAACATACGAAACCTCATTTAAACTGTAGTTCAAATATTCCAAAAATCTCAGACCAAAACATAGAAAGGAAAGCCTTCCTATGTGGTCAATAAGACACCTAAAACACCTTCCCTATAGACCAAACAAAGAATGCATGACCAAGGTTATATTACAAGAATATCCAACAAACACAACAGACAAATGATAATGATTGTTTCCCCATTCCTTTCTCTCTAAATTGTTTTGATTATATATCATCGAGAGGTCATTGGAATGAGTGCAATAAGATAAATCAAAAGAAATATCAAGTAAACAAACAAGCCAATGTTCTTCATACCACTAGCCAAGACTAAAAGTTACAGTGATGCATGATGTTGATGTCCATTGTAGGAAGGATGCATCCTAGGACATGACGATATCAGATGATTGATTTGGGACTGATTAGATGATAAGCTATTGACACAAAGAGTTGACTAACTTGTTTACTTACTGACCTAGACTTGAGACCTTGACACTTGAGTATTCACTTTTAACCTGCTAGACTTGTTTTTGACTGTTTCACCAAAGGTTGGGGGTGACGATGATTTATTATGAGTGATGTTTATTGCAGGTGAAAGTGAGATGAGACAAATGGATTTTTTCAAATATTTGGATGTTTTGATATTTTTGAAATGTTTTGAGGCTATTTCTTTGTATTTTTGAGATTTTGCAAGTGTTTTGATTTTAAAAATTTTAAATGTTTTGGGGTTTTCTGAGATTTTATGAATGTTTTTGGATTTTGTGTTTATTGAATGTTTTTGTGTCTCGGGGGCTGATCAAAGATTAGCCTTGCCTACATTTAGGCTTAGAGATGACGTAGATTGACAAGACGACTCTATTTTTTTACTTTTTTAACTTTTTGACCTATTTTTGGATTTTGATATGTTTTAAATATTTTGGGATTTTGTGATTTTTTTATGTTTTTGGATTTTTGCATGATTTTGACGATTTGGATATGGATATGTGTGATGATATCAGTTCTCTGTTTTGGGATTTTTTTGAAAACCAAGCTAGGGTTGATTGATCAAATAGATGGATTGATGATGATAACATTGTTGAGGATAAACAATAATTTAAGGATAGTGTTAAGCAACACAAGGATTAGGAAAGATATCCCTAGATGATGAGGGATTGATTTGATTTGATTGATCAAGATTGATGATGACAACATTGTTGAGGATAGACAACAATGCAATGATAGTATTAAGCAACACAAGGTTTGGGATGGATATCCCAAGATGATGATGGATTGGTTGGGTTTGATTGATCAAGATTGTGAAGCTCGATTTGGAAAAAAATTTGTTTTGAATGATTTGATACAACATTGAAGTACAAATTAGATGCAACTGATGTTGATTGTTTGGATCGATGTTTGATGAAAGATAAAGCTTGATAAGGAGCATCTTCTTGCCAAAATGTTCCATGGGCTAGTGATTTGGATTCTTGCTCACAAGTGCTTTGACCAATTTGATTTTACGTTTTCCAATGTTCGGATCGCCACATAAGTTGGAGGATATAGATAAAGATTTATTCCCAAAGTAAGATGTAAATATCTGGCCCCAATGTCTAGCAATGTATGAAATGCCATGGGTGGATGCTTGGATAGGTGTATGGATGGATGGATATGAATTATCTTATGATAAGATAAGGTGTTCCAATAGAGGAATGCTTCATGGATCAGATAATGTTGGGTAGGATAGAATCAATGAGAATGACTCATGTCAAGATGTCTACCATAAGCAAATGCAAAGTGTGCACCAAACTTTGTCAAGATCAAGATAATGTGGAAGATGGATGTAGATGGATGAAAACAGATTGGATAAATGGTTCATGGATGAAATGGATTTATTATGGATAAGATGGATGTAATGTTGGATTTATTATGTATGGGATGAGATGCTTTCACTTGAATTAGTGCACACAAATGCTTGATTCTACACATGACACCTATTTTCCAGGTTTTCATCATGGTACCTGTCCAAAGCTCCACCATAGTGGTTTTCAGTAGAGGAGGATTTTTATCTTTGATTTTTTTCAATCCTTTTTTTGAGTTTTTTGGATTTTCATTTTATTTTTATTTTTTTGTATTTTTTGAAATATTTTAAGCTCATGTTGAACCACCTTATGGTGTTGATGTAAATGCTTGTCATAATGTGCCATCGATATCCTGCTTGAAGAAGCTACTTTTCCAAGATACGTGCACTTGAATACAACTTTTGAGATTCCTGATCGGCTTTTTTTAATACCGGAGTTAACTTTGTCTTTGTGTGCACATCGTGATAGAGTTCCATTTGAATCCTTATGATAAAGGGTTGTTGCCAATACATGGTCAATGTGAGAATTGGATATCATGTGCGGAGGCATGGATGGAGTGTGTTTAGGGATTAAAGATGGATTGGTTGATAGTTTGGAACCTTTGACTCTCCAAACTTGGGAAGATGAGCAATGCTGGGTTGTTACAAAAGTGTTCATGGAATTAGGACCAACTGCTTGATACACTTTGTACATTTCTTGAGAAGCCTACTTTTTCCTTTGTGGACATCTTTGATGGATACTTTTCCCTTTTTGATTTTTCCCCATAGTTTCTTTGACTAATGGAGTTTGATAGGGATAATATTTCTTTGTATTTTTTGGTATCCATGTGTATTTAATTTTCCCTTCATGCTTCTCAGCTTCTTTTGTTTTGATAACATTCATTGTGCTTTAATTCAAATCTCTTCTTTGTGCTTTGATTCAAATTTCTCTTTTGATGTTGGTCCCAATTCATGGATGGGGTGATGGATGGATGAAGATTCATGACGTGGCTAGCTGTAGTATTGGCATCGGTTTAATCATAAGGATTCTTCGTGCTTCCTATGTTGATTTTTGCTTGAGACAAAGTTTCCCCTAGTATGGTGGTAGTAGCACATTTGGTCCTTGATTCTGCTTATTTTAAAATGTCTTATTCAGTAAGCCTTCTCTGATAAATGACTATTGTAGATGACGCTATTTCAATTTGCTGCTCTGCTGACTTCAGAGTATCCTATTTCATCTGACCTGTTTCCTTGAGTGGATAAGGCTGGATACCTTCATACCTAATGTCCTTAGTCTGAATTTTGGATATATCTGATCCTAATGTTAACAATTCAGTTTGACTATAGGAATCACTAACCTTCTCTTTTTGTGTAATAATGTTAGGAGTAAAGGAATTTTGTTCTAAATGAAGATCATCTACGTGTCCATCCACATAAATCATCTCATGGGTAGATGGAAAAGTATGTGCTCTGTGGATATGATCATCTTGTATAGATAAGAGAGTATCCATTAGATCATTGTAGTAGCTTGGAGATACAAATTATTGATTTTGAATGATTTGGGAATTGATTTTGACATTCTTTGGATCAAGTTCTTTACACAGGTTAGTTTGAAAGGATGGACTGCTTACAAAGGGTTCTTGAGTGTCTTCAATAGGTATGGAAAATGGCTCAATATCCTCTTGATCTTTGAGTGGACTTGGATCAAATGTTGACTAAGGATCCCTTTAGTATCTGTAACCATGAGGTCAAAGGATGTCAATATGTCTTAGAAAGGACCATTGCTAGACTTTGGTGAAATATTTTGATAATGCTTTGGAATAAATTCTTGAGATATGTCCTCTAACTCATTAGATGATGTAGAGACATTTTCAACAGGATCTTTGGTCAATGGATCATGGATTATGTCAATAGGATCAAATAATTCTAACACTCCTTGAAATAGATGACTAAAAAGTGGATCTTGATGTATGGTGAGTTGGTCATTGGATAAGGTGGAAACATCTTCGATGTGCTCATTGATGGATAGGTCGTGATCATTGTTTTCAACAATTGTGATGGAGCAATTGTTAATGTTATCGCTAGTAGTTGAATCTTGATCATTGTCCCCAATAGTTATTATTTTTTGATCCATCAAGTCTTGGATGAGATTTTTGAGTCAAATTCAACTTGATGTTGTGTGTCCCTTTGTTTTGTGAAAATCACAAAGGTGATTTTCATTGTACCATGGTGGTTTCACTAGGGGCTCTTGATAGTTGTCATATGTGGGAATTGTGATGAGTTTTTCCTGCACCAGTCTCTTCATGATGGATTCAACTGATTCCCCAAGTGGTGTATATTTCCACTTGTTAACTTGTGATATTTGTACTTTAAATTGACGTTGTGGTGATTGATTTTGGAGATGTGGTGATTGATCTTCAAGATGTGGAGGTTGGCTTTGTTGTTGATCTTGATATCCCACTTCTTGACATTGGAGATATTGTTCTTGGTGTGGTTGTGGACACAACTCAATGCTTTGATGGCATGGTTCAACCAAAGGAAGAGTGTATTGATTTTGGAGTGAAGATGTCTCTTGGCTCAATAAGTCAATTAGTTTGGCAAGTGAAGCAAGTTGATCTAGTGAAATTTAATCCTGATTTTGATTTTGACTCCCTTGATATAGTTGATTTTTTTGTTCAAGTAGATTTGGAATGCATACTTGTGGTGTTTGCATGGGGTCATGGAAATTTTGATTTTGGAAAATGTTCTTATTTGGGATGATGTTTATATTTGGAATTAAAGGTTGAAATTGAACATTGTTGTGGTTGGAAAATGTATTGCCTTGATTTAGGTAACTTTGATTTTGCATGGTGTTACCTTGACTTGGATCAATACATGGAGTTGTTAACATTTTGTTTGGACTTTGAACAAAATTTGTATGATTTGTAAACATATTTATCCCAAAGTTTACCAAGTGTGGTTTTGAAATGTTCAAGTTTGGTAAACTTGTACTTTGTATATTCACATTTGGTATGTATGGATTTGGTGGGATAATGTTGTTCGTTTGAAGACTCGTGCATTGATTGTTCGGTTGATAGGTTTGTAGGTTTGGTCTTGGATTTAAATCTACCATCGGGAAAGGTGTTCCAAAATTTTGATTGGGCATACTCACAATTTTTGTACCATTTAGGTTTGTAGGAGATAATGATCCCATCTATGGATTGTATAAATGTGAGTTTTGATAACCAAGTGGCATTGTAAGGCTTTGATAGTTTGGTTGACTTGGATTACTCATGATGTATGGATCAAGTTTATATTCCATGTTCTTCTTGTGTTTTGGACCTTGTTGACCTCTAAGGGATTTAGGACCAATGATGAGATGAAGGATGAAAGGGGTGAATGATATGGGTGTTTGAACTTTTAGGAACTTTGGAGGGATACTAGACTTTAGGACTTTTAGATATTTTTTTTATTTTGGATTGATTTGATTTGATTTGGATAATGCATTTATAAACCCCAAGATGTTGGATGTTATCTTGGAATAAAATTTTCCACAAGGTGATAATTTAACTAAGTGTATGAAGAAGGATTCAGCTACACACACTTAGCCAAACAAGATGGTTTTGATTTTGATTTAGAAAGATTTGCCAAAAGTCTAGCATGAATGATTTTTCCAATGGTTCAAAAGTTGTTTGTGAGATGGGATTTGATTGATGTCTGAGGATGGATGAAATTATTGGTTGTTTTGATCCTAAATTAACCTAAGAGAAATTTTGTTTACAAGACCAAGATAGTGAAGAACATGCTTTTCTCTAAGAGTAGTTCAAACCAAAAGACCAATGTTTGCATGGAAACCATATGAAAAGAAGATACCAAGCACATGTGTGGGATCCAATTGTTTTTTAACTTTGCTTAATGACTTCTTTTTACCACAAATAATTCTTGACTAAGTTTTCAAACTAGATGTCTAATGTCTAAATTTTTTCTCATCCCACAAAGTCCATTATGTGGAGATCAAGGAAATTAAGGCAAAAGTTCCCTATTGTTGACTTTAGTTAGCAAATGGAGATATAGATTCAAATGTTTAGAAACCTCTAAGGATAGAATCCCTAGGGAAAGCAATAACACTCAAATTTTGTCAAAGGTATTTTCTCCTTTAAAGGGTTTGAAATTTGATGTTCATGTTGAATGTTTGTTTTCCTAATGTTTACGGTCAAGCAGAGTGTTTTTTATTCGAAAAACATGCACAACCCAATGGATATGAAAGACAGTTTTTGTTGAGTTCCCACTTAGATAAATCCAGCTACATCTACTCTTAGCGGATGATTAGATGTTTGCCCACACTGTCTCCCCTCCATGGCACACACTTCTCAGGTCAGCCAAGCATCAATACCCATGAAACTCCCATGGCATAATTTTCATCTCTACTAAGAGATGTAAAAATGTGGGGCAGCTTCAAAATGACTGTTCTTACACCAACAAATAGATTAAGGATTTTTGCCTTTCTAAACAATGGTTCTAGTAAGGGCATTCTGTTCATGGGGGATCATCTATGCAAAAAGAGACCATTTATGTCCTTGTCGGAACAATCCTCGTGATACTTGCCTTTCCTCAAGTACCCACACTTATATACCAGTTGGAAGTCGCTTGGCTTTAGCGTGTTCTCGGTTGGGTCATTCCTTAGGTGATTACTTTTTCCCACAAGGCAGGCCCTCTAAGATAACACAAAAGTGAGCAAACACATTTGTAGTTCCATCAATTCTTGTTGACAAACAAAGAGAGAGCACACACGATATGTTCCACTCACACTCGCAATATTTGTACAATTTCAAACCCAAATCGAAATGTGGAGGCAATCTTTTTTAAAACTTAATATCACCAAAAAGACTTTTGATTCTCAGGATCACCGTGAGGCGTGAGAGAAGCACATGCGTCTTTTATATGATATTCTTTGGATAAGAGATTACAAAACATAGAAGTACATGTCCATTTTAATCCCTCAAAATAACAATTGGATTATTTTTAAGCACCAAAAGGAAATATGAAAGTTGCTTGTTCAATTGTTAAACCTTAAACAAAATCTAGTAAGTTGCCTAAGGTTCTTTTTAATCCTTTGTAACGAAAATAAATTTTTTTGTAGTGTTCTTTTTAGAGCCCAAAAAGAAGTGAGTTGGTGTAAAACAGAAAACAATAGCAAAAAATGGGAGCTCTAAGCATTTAAAAATGCTTTATCAATTTCAAGTTTCAATGCCCAATTTTCTTCAACTCCAATCTGCTTGCTCTCGCTCGATTCCAATGCTTGATTTTAATGTCAACCTACAAACATTAAAAAGTAAATTTTCGAAATGAGATTTATTTTAAGAAATCATTTGAAATATTTAACAATAAAAATTAAAACACAATTCCCCAAATAAAGATAGATTTTAGCATTTCCAAATAAAATGTGGATTCTATGATGTCAACTCAAAATAAAAAACATAAAGAACTAATAAAAAAACCACAAGTGAACTCTCCTTGCACCAAGTCAATCAAGTAACAAAGAGATGAATAAATTTGCATTTAAGACATTTAAGACAAATTATTTCAAATCTTCAAGCAAATCTTGCAGCTATCAACTTTTATCAAATCTGCCCATGAATGCACTGTCATAAGTGAATCAAAAATATAAACTCCTTCTACACGTGTGAATGGTGCGTTTATTAAAAAAAGGACTTGTCGAATAGACTTTAGAAACTTTCGAGCTAATGCAATTGGAAAGTTTAAAGCCAACGAACACAACCATATCTTTTAACTTACTTGTTGGTGATCATCCTGATGCTTTTTGGTTGAGATCCATTAATTCTCTCATCTCAAAGAATAATGGGCCTGCATTATTGTTAGCCAACAACACAATTGAATATTCCTAGAATGTTATATGTGTTAACAAACTAAGTGTGTTAAAAAACTCTATGGGTTAACACACGTTATATGTGTTAACCAATGTTTGATGTGTTAACCAGTGTTCTATGTGTTAAAAAAACTTGATGTGTTAACAAATAGGTATATGTGTTAACTAGCGTTTGATGTGTTAACCAACGTTCCATGTGTTAACAAAACTTGATGTGTTAACAAATAGTTATATGTGTTAACAAACATTAGAGCTTCCATTTTTTGCTTGAAAAAAAAGAAAGTTGTAAGCATGAAATCTGTACTAAACAATAAATGATTCGCTACCTCAAGAATGATTCATGCTAGCAAAGGATTTCTTCAGCAACAGTAAGATTAACAACAAAAATTTCCACTATGAGAATAATAGTAAATGCGCTCAAAGCTTGAAGTTTATTTAAACAACAAAACGAAAGACTTTATGGCACACATCCTTTGGATAGCAAATGAAGAATTTCCAAATGACATGTGAATGCTACTCTTTACTGTATTTTTACTGATTCAATCTTTACTGTGTGCCTTAAGCAAGACACAAACATCAACAGAGATTTTATTTTCCTATCAAAATAGCAAAGATTCCAATCAAATGCATACAAAAACAATGACCTATCATTCCTATTGAATGCATTTAATTTTTTTCCCTCTTCTAGCGCCATAATGTGGATGCTAAAATATGCAAATTCTCAAAACAAACAACTATTAACATTGTTAGTTAAATTAAGTGAATCAAATAGAACATCCCTATGAAATACTTAATCATGCTAAAATATGCAAACAAAATAAGTAGAACAAAAATGATTAAATGAAAGCACAAAAAAACATGATCAAATCCTATCCCATAGTGGATTGGTGCTACTTTGATGTGGAAAGTAACCATTTCCCAATCCTTGTTAAGCTCTTGGATGATGGATGAAATTCCTTGAAGATTCTATGTGATATGATCAACAAGATGCAAATGCTTGAAATTGTGTATCAAGTTGTGTCCCCAAATCAATAGAAGAATCCCCTATTTATAGAATAGAAGGATAGAAGAATGAAAGATAGGAGGAATGTGGGATAAAAGACAATCCAATGGAATTGTGCCACTTGTCAACATTCCAATGGAGGGAGGTTGAACACATTTTGATCAATGTGCATGATAAATGTTATTAGGTTCAAATTTGAAATTTGAAAGTTGGCTTGTTGAGGAAGAAGAAAGAGTCTTAAATGCCAAGTGGGAGACATGTAAGAGACAATGTAAGAGGAGTTAATGCCATGTTGGAGGACAAGTCCCTTTTGGGGGGAGATTTCAAATTTGAAGTATATTCCATAAAGATGCCATTTTGAATGAAAATAGAAGAAATAATAAATCAAATAAATTGATTTATTGTGCAAGTTGCAAAAACTAGAGGATTTGAGTGATTAGGATTAGCATTAATCATGATTTGATTAATTTTAATGGAGGTTAGCTAAATGTCACATTTAACTTAAATATTTGGATTCATTTAAATTAAATGAGAAGATAAAGAACATCAGATATTTAATTAAATAAATTTGATCTATTCAATTAAATGGAGAACTTTAGAATATTAATTAAATAAAATTGATTTATTTAATTAAAGAGACGACTTTAGGAGACTAATTAAATAAATTTGATTTATTTAATCGCAGAGAAGAATATGATTTAATTAAATAGAATGATATATTTAATTAGATAAAGTTGATTTATCTAATTAGAAGGGGAAATATGATTTAATTAAATAAAGATTGATTTGTTTAATTAAAAGAGGAAATATGATGAATTTTAATCAGATCAAGATTATTCGATTAAAATGGTTAGTAGAGGGATGATTAAGGATGAATTGAAATTAGTGAATTTGGATCAGATGCATGTATATTTTACGTGTCTACAAATACCACCTAAATATTAATAATAATACATGCATAACTGCAATTTATGCACTATAAGTAATACTCAACACATAAATTCTTGAAACAACTAGGGATAATGTTTTCAATAACCTATTCAAACTAACATGCAAATTCATACACAAACAACTCCATAATCATGCCAATACACATGATTATTCAAAATAAAATAGCTATGAAGCCTACTTGTAAGAATTAATTCCTACTCAGTTGTTGATATTTCCATAGTCGTTGCTAGTTATATCAAATATCAAACCTCCTCCTTAGTCATTGTCCCTATTCTTGGTTGAGCTACAATTTTTTATTTTCAAAAAAGTCGTCCTTCCTTTGTTGAGCTCTCTCTTATTTATGGTTTTTTAATATTTTCATGTAATTCTTATGTAAAAAAGCTCAAGTCTAGTATCTATCTTTAGAACTAAATTTTCACCTTTTGCATGATTTATCATACAAAAGATTTGAATTTAAACCTATGTTATTTAATTTTTTATTTTCTTTTTAATAATCAACTATTTATATATAATAATAATATCCTTATTATATTATTATATATAAATATAAATTATAAGATTTAGCATTATCAAATATTTGAAAATAAAATATTTTATTTTTCTTGATTAAATTAATTTTAAAAAACAAAACATCGAATAAACAGTCATTTTTTTAAAATCATAATGCACAAAAGACAATGGTGTATATCATAGTCATACACAATGCATGATGGATGAAACTACGTGAGTGTGTACATAGGATTTCCATCATGCCAACTATTGTTGGGTGGCTAGGTCATCTCTACATCAACTATGTTCTCACCTTCAACCTATTCTTGCACTCATTTGCACTCAATATCTCATCAATAGGTTAGTCCGTAAAACCATAATCAATAATTGAAATATTTGCATCACAATAATTCATCATTGTTTTAATCATAATAGCATGTATTTGAAAGGTAACATTTAGTTTATCGTCCATGAAAAGACATTGTCCAATGGTCTCATCCAATTCCATTTATTATCAAATAAAAATTATGCAAGCAAAAATTGAGATATGACACACTATTTTTTTAATAGGTAAACTTGTAGTTGAGATTCTTGTATTGATTGCATGTAAATATTTATAATTCATTGAAAAAGGCCCAATAAGGGCTATGAACTATTTTTAACCTATTCAACTTTGGTTACATAACCAAAATCCAAAACCAATTTTGAGCACCTACATTAGCTATAACATTATGGGAGACATAAAAAATCTAGAATAATATTACACATATTCATAGTATACCATGAATCAACACAAAGATTACTCTAGATCATCCCCTTCTTCTACCATTAGTTGGTTTAGGAATGCATACATCCATTCTATCCCAAAGATTAGTTCTAGGTTTGTCATCTTCCATAGAAAAGAGCACCCCTTTGCAGCCTTTTCCCTATGTTCTAAAAGAGCAATGATATTGAAATTAGCCAAGAATGGGAGCCAAAGAACATTGGCATCACCTAATCTAAGGCATTCATAGTCTCTATAACGCAAAATGCCATATCCTAGTCATGCCATTGTCACTACCTCCATCTTACCAAGAAACTCTCGTTTCACCAATTCATTTACTAGACCCATGACCATCTCCTTTGGCTCACCCAAATCCATCAATGAAGCTGTGAATTTGGAAGAGACATTTGCATTCACCTAGTATCTATCATTTGTTAAATGTCCAAGATACTAAGAAGGGGGATGAATCAGTATCTTCTTAAATTTTTTGACGAGATACCATCCAATAATTCCAATGCATACAACAACAAAGACAAGTAAAAGCATTAACAGTGCATGAAATCACAAAACACATGAACACTAGGATTTTTACGTGGAAACTCCAAAATGGGAAAAACCACAGTGAGTGTTAGCTCACAATATAGTATAACCGGTTATAAAATATTAGAAAATGGGTGGCTCACTGCCAGGACTCACTTCCAAAAGCAAAGACTCACTGCCTACAAAATTACAATGACAGAAAATTGGCTTACAGCCAGAAAATGAACTGATAGAATACACCTAGTGAGTGTAGATTTAGTTCTGATGTAGCTTAGTAAACTGAATTAACACACTTCATCATATTCACTCTTATTCGCATTCACAACATATCAAAAATTTTCTCTCTTTTTAAACTTCAAAGATTATCCAATATATATATATATATGATCTCTCTACAAGCATCAATTAGGTCAGCATAATTAGATCCACTTCATATTTACAAAAAATACCATTTGCCAGCTTCAAGCATTCAAAATATATTTCAAGAAGATAATTCAAACCTCCAGCATGCTACATTATGTAGGAAAAGACCTAAAATAGGTCGCACATATATCCGCCTAACAAAAATATTTTATCATTACACAATACATTCATTAGGTCGGCCAGGGATAAACCTATTAGCACAAAATGCAAACACCAATGTAATACCAATACCCCATACGAGCAGTTGGATACATGAGATCTTGAATGAGCATGCTCTCAACATCTACAAACCATTTCCCAAAATTGCAAGTAACAGTAATCACCGACAAAAAAATGCAAACCAAAATACCAGAGGATGTAGGAAAAATATTGGTTTAGATACCAGACTAGAATACCAGAATAACTTCAAACTTGATCTTGCAGTTGCCACTCATATGTCATGGTGACATCAATGACAACACAAAACAACAAAATGAGATGTTCTTTATTTTTCCAACATCGTTCACCTTCAAGAAGTCAACTCCCATAACCCATTTTATGATCATGAGTTCCAGGTGCTAATGGGTTTTCAATACCATCTTGAGCTTGTGATCAGAAACCTCCCCCAGAAAGGACATCTGTCACTTTGAGCACACCAACCTCACAAGTGTGTCCATCATAAAGTGACCAAAATTTCATAGAGATGATGTGCTTAATCTTCATGGGTTTATTCATTTAATAGAAACTTGGTAAGCCATACACACATAGACTAGTTGTTTAGCTTGTGGGGAGAGTACGACAATTATATCTCACAACTTATTTAGGATCCCTTTGGATTTATCTCAGATCTCACAACCTGATCACCAAAAACACCTATTTTTCACTTGAAAAGATGGCTCTGCCACTTATTGATGCCTGGGAACTACCTATCATCATCTCTTTTATTGATGAAATATCATGCTCAAATCCTTATAAAGTCTCATTATTACCATAGCTCATGAAAATTAGTTGTCGAATTCAATCAAATAGATACTGTCAGCTACCAAGTTGGCAAGCCTATTAGCCTTTGAGTTGGCCTCTCTATACAAATTATTTGCAATAATATTTCTAAATGCTAATAACATTCCCAAAATATTCTCTAGGTAAGCATACAATTTCTAGTTTTGCATTGATAATTATTATCGAGTCATCTTCAATCTCTAAGTCCGCAATTTGTCATTCTTGACACAGTTCCAACCCATGTAGCAGAGCTTGTATTTTTATGGCATTATTGGTGCTTGCATGCAAAGGAATTGATGCACTACATAGAATTTTCCCATCCCAATTATGAATTATGCAAGTGACACTTGAGGTGCCAAGGTTGCCTCTGGATGCCCCATTGAAATTTAATTTACACCAGCCTTGTTGGGGTGGTGTTCATCATGCCTCTGCCTTGGATTTTTTTGCTTTCGTACCATTGAAACTAACCACTTTTGAAGGCTTTATACCGTGCCACTACCTTGCCATTTTGTCATCCCATTCTATCCAAGTAATCTTGCTTGCATTTCTATTCTATGAAGAACTATTCACCACCTCCACTATGATTTCCTCTACTTTATTTTAAAAGGATAGAATCACCATTTCCTTATCTTAGAAAATTATATGACTTCATTCTTTTTACACCTCCCAGAGCATTACAAAAGGGCTAATTATCCATAGGCTTGAGAAGAAAGCTTGTTTTTTTGGGTTTTTTAAACCTTTGAAAAAGTTCAATATATCATTGGGGAGAGCCCCCACCAAGTTGAGTTTCACACATAACCACCTCCAACATTGTTTTGTGAATTCACATCCTAGGAGAAGGTGATTTGTGTCCTACGCCGGTCTCTCACAGAGGGTGCATCTCAAAGAACCATTGATACCATAATTTTATAGGCGCTTCAAAATTAGGATCCTACCCTAAAGAGCCACCCAACTAAAGGCTCCAACTCTAGGGAGACACAACTTGTTCCAACATAAGTGTGTAGGGATCTTTGTTTTTCCAATGCCATATTATAGCATTCTATAACCATCTTTCACATTATATTAGCCATTAAGGGATCCATTCTAGACCAACTTATTTTCCCATCAAGTAGGGATAACTTGGTTATTAGAGTTTCTTATAGTAGCCAAACCTCCTCTCTTTGGCAAGTTTGGAAGGTCACATTTCCTTCATCACCATCTCATTAGTCCGTCCACCCAACTTTCCATCATGTAGTCACTCACCTTGTTCCCCCAAGATTGTTCAAGTATTCTCCTTATCTACTATAGACCATCTATTATGATCATAAAGATGTACCCACCCCAGGAGTCTTCCCAAAAGAGTGTCAATTTACCATTGTGGACATCCCATGCTAGATATTCTCTTATTATTTCTCTACATTTGATCATAAAATTCCATATTCTAGAGCCCATAGGGGGTTGAGACACTATCAATATGTCTGTTGGATCCATGCTCCCCATGTACTTTTGTTGGAGAATTTTTTCCCATTTAAATTGAGGTTGTTTGAATAACCTCCATACTAGCTCGACACCGAGTGCCTTATTCCATAGGATTTTCTTCTTTAGAACCACACCTCTATCAATTCTTGGTTTGAAACTTTGTCCCAAGATATTAACACCAACCTCTCCTTGTTTGATGATCCTTGCTAAAAGAACTTCCGCAAGATGCTTGATATTCTCTGATTATCACCACTCGACAAAGGAAGACAAGACATAAGGCATATGGGAATTGCAACTAATGTTGCTTTGATCATTACTATCTAGCTAGCCCATGATAACCATTTACCTTTCAAAGGGGCCTCCCTGTTTGATATTCTCTCTATCAATGGTTACCATAATTTGTTTGACTTTAACCCTAGAGCTAGGGGGAGGCCCAAATAAGAATTGGGGAAGTTACTTGCTTTGAAATTTAGAATTCAAAGAATTTATTGCTACTTCCTAGGGGGTTGACAAGAAAATACCTTTGATTTATGGCTATTCACTTCTTGACTGAATACCAATCAGTGTTGTTTTAGAATCTCTTTGAATCCTAGAGCCTCTTTTCATTTAGCCACACCAAACAACATTATATCATCAGCAAATTGTTGGTGTGTTATGGGGTTGATGTGGCTTGTGACTTGGACACCTTCAATTTTCCCATATGCTCAAGCCTGATGAAGGGTGTTATCCAATGTGTTAGCCATAATGACAAAGAGAAAGAGAGACAATGGGTCTCCTTTCCATAGCCCCCTAAAGGACTCAATGAAGCCTTCAGGGGAGCCATTCATAAGAATAGAGAACCTTGGGCTAGTTCAACAAGACTAAATATCCAATTTAGCCAATTCTAATCAAAATTGAATAATTTTAACACACAAAATAGGAACCTCTATTCCGCCTGATCATATGCTTTTTCCCATGTCCAACTTTACCAATATTTGTTGTTTGCCAATTTGTTGAGTTGAATGCACGACTTCTTGTGCTATGATAACTCTATCCAAAATATATTTTCCAAGGATGAACCCTATTTGTTCTTCAGTTATGATCTCTAGAATTATATTTTTTGGTCTATTTTCTAATGCTTTAGCAACAATTTTATATACAATATTACACAAAGAACTCAATGGAAATTCTTCTAAATAAATAGCCTATTCCTTCTTAGGGATTATGGCTATGAAAGCATTATTTATTTCTTTCAATGTCTTTCCTTTTCTTGTTGAGTCCTCAACAACTTCCCAAACCTCCTGACCCACTATATGTCAGCATTTCTGGAAGAAGGAAGCTAGGAATCCATTTGGGCCAGGAGCCTTGTTCGGGTGCAATTGCCAAAGAGCGACTTTTATTTCTTTTTGAAATCTTTGGATAGAACCTTGTTTTGTTCTTTTGGTATCAGTTTGGGGATGTTCCTCACAAGGAAACTTATATGAGCAATGTTTGAACTATTCCAATTGTTGAGAATTTTTTCGAAGTATTCTACTACCTCCTATTTTATCAACCATGGATCCTTTGTGGTAAGTCGTAAAAAATTTTAGCTGATTGATCCAATTTTGTTGTCTCCTTACTTTGGTTGAATTATGAAAAAACTTTGAGTTCTTATCCACATCCTTCAACCATACTTATTGTGACTTTTTCCTCTAGAAGGTTTCCTCCTTTGCAAAGATATTTGTATATTTTCCTAAATGGACCTTCCCCCTCATATATTTTCTTGATCCATTCCATCCCTAAAAACTTCTTCATTAAGGAGATGGATTTCCTCCTCCAATTTAGCTTTTGCTCAAAGATGTTCTTAAAATGAGTCATGTTCCAATCCTTCAACTTCCTCTTCACATATTTCAATTTTTCCAACTGTTGAAAATGGAGGTAATTATGTAGCTTTAATACTTTGTAAAACTATGAGATTGTAGATCTAATTAAGTGTTCTTTGTTACAATTTCTTTGTATATGATTATCTGTTTATATTAATTTTACCAATTGTAGAAGTAGACAAAAGATTGTAGAAGAATAAGACTAGAAGATAGAAGTGCCACAACATATACCGTGGAGAAACCCTTTCAGGAAAAAACTCCACCACCAAAATCAATAGTGCTTGTATTATTTAACCTTAGAACAAGATTACAATAATTCTTTATCAATCCTTTCTTGAGATGCTTCTTTTGCATTCAACAATTATTCTTCACAACTTGCAATAAACTCTCATGTGTCTAAGCTTGAATCCACACATCCTGTGCCATGCTTCACAAAAGTACTCTCTTAAAAATCTCTTTAACTTGTTAAAATAAATAGACAATTGTGAACATTATAAACTCCAAAGAGTTTACAATTACAAGAGGATAAAGCTCCTCACAAATATCTATGCCATTCTTGTGCAAGTAGAGTTCTTCCATGAAAAACAATGTCAAACCAAGTCCTTCATCAATTTGGGTGTCCCAAACTGAAGTCTTAACAAATTATTGGTTTCAAAGATATCTTGTAAGATTTTCCTCAAAGTTGGTGCCCAAGAATGGGCCCCACTTAACTAAGCCTTGTAACTATCTTCTCATGCAAAGGTGTTAACTCCAAGATCTCAACTTGGGCGCCCAAGGTGGGTCCAAGTCAATCTCTGCTAACTGAAACATATCTCTCCATCAATTCATGCAAACATGATGCATCATTGATCATCCCCACTTAACTAAATGTAGCCACTTGTTATTTGTCATGCAACTCAAGTCATTACTCATGCATTCCAAGTCAACTGAAGTCAACTAGCATTCAACTGAAACTAGCTACATGCAACTAAAGATAACTGAACCATAACTGAACTGAACTAAACTGAATTGAATTGATACTGAACTGAACTGAACTCCACTCATGTAAATATCAATTCCTAACTTCTAGGATCTTTACATGCATTATTGAAGTGTTATCTTTCCTTGAACAGTTAACTGAACTCAAGGTGGGTTCCACCTTCTATGTGGGTGCCCCATGTGCTCCTATTTTATAGGAGCTCTTCTTGGGAATCCCCACATGTTCCTACCATTTAGAAATAATTAAAAATATCCATTTACATGTTCATTTCATTCAAATTTAATCTCTTTCAAATCATAGTGTTGGGGAACACTTTCCAAGGACTTAGGAGATACATGAAATATGTTTAGGATAGCAATTAAATGACATCCTATTCCCAACACCAACACACAATACATTTTGGTTCCATGAAAGGCCACTTCATTCCACCATACGGCCACCAACTCCAGGAAATTGGGGTCTTCGAACCACATCTTTTCAAACTTAAAAGGGAACCTCTTTGGTTTGGCATCACCAAATATATTTAACTGAATTAGATAGTGATTAGAGCCTAAGGTGGGGGTGATGGTTCTTTCTAGGGTGAAAGGGAACATATTAAGATCCCCTTTGATGAGGAACCTATCTATCTTTTTTGCTATATTACTAAACCAAATCCTTCTATTGGTCCAAGTGGAGTATCCATTCTTCATTAAAATTTCTATCAAGGAGTTCATGTCTATGAATGCTTCGAAGTCTACCTATTATTGAAGCCTTCTCTATACACCCCCAACTTGTCCTGATTATATAGGATTACATTGAAATTTCCCCCCAAATACAAACATTTGATTACCAACAAGGGACATGAACCCCTCATTCTCTTGTCATCTTTTCTTCTTTTTTGTTGGAGAATCCAGTACATATACATTTATCATCTTGAATTGCACTTCGTTCACCAGTCCCTTAACATTACATGTCATCCATGAGCTATTGGTTGAAAAAAATTCTAGGGATACATATTTATATTTCCAAAGAACTGCTAGCCCCCCCAAGGCCCCAACTACCTCTATTAGTTCAATATTCCAATATTTCAAATATCTTTTCAAAGAATCTACCTCTTTCCCAACCAGTTTCATTTCCTGAATTAGTAAGATGTCAGATTTTGACACCTCCATGAAGTGCTTAATTAAGTGCTTTTTATTGGGGGCGTTTAGGCCCCTAACATTTCATGATGTTATCTTCATTGTTGTATGGGAAGGGTTTTTCCATTCCCATATCTCAACATCCTTTTTATCTTTAACCGACCTTTTTCATCCCTATCCTGATTTAGTTTCTCTATATTTGGTTTTCATCCTTTCTTCCTCCCTTCGGTACAATCTAGATATATTTTTTTTTGGTTCTTTTGATTTTATCCCCATCTTTTCTTCTCTACATTAGCCATTTCCTCTTTGGAGAGATTTTTCTTCCTCTTGAATTATCCACTCTTCAATTTTAGCTTCCCATTCCCCTTCTTTCAAAACTGACATCTTGTCCCAGTCATCATCCTTCTTTTGATCATCCTTATCTCTATTTGGGGAACTCAACATCCAATAATTGGAGTTCCCATATAAGACCCTAGAAATTTCTTCTATTATCAATCCTATATCATTTGGTTGCTCCTTCGAGCCAATTTCTTCATCCTAGGCTACAAGCTTACTATCTTTATTTCTTGGCTCATTGAATTGAGCAAGATTTGATTCCACCAAATCCCCACACTTTGGGCTTTCTACCCTTTATGTAACCCTTGTCTCTACACTCCGTAGCACCTCACTTGGACTGAGTTGTTGAATTCATTCAAGCCTTTTTGGATGCTCCTGTACTTCCCCTTCATTCCCACCATGGACTTTCCTTAGAGTTATCCCTTCTACAACTATTTTAATGGTAATGAATCATCATATCTGGCTCCTCTTTCTTGATATTGGTTTGAACCTCCCATGGCCAAAAACTCCTTTCTTGGTAGGTTTGGTTCCAATTCATGCATTTTTTTCCATCTCCCAAACTCTAATATTAATTCAAGTTCTTTCAATGGTTCTTTGCCAAGATCTACCTCCACACAGATCTTGACAAACTCTCCTTGAACTCCTTATTCAACAGGTTTTCATCCAAAAAAATAATGGATCCTATAGTATCCTCTATCATCTTCACTGATTCCATATTCCAAAAATTTGATGGTAGATTATGGATTCTAAACCATATTGGTGTTTTTCCCATACTATGTGTAATGCAGTGTGATTTCTAAGCCTAAAAAGTGCAAAACAACAGAAATGCAAAGGGGAAACACACACAACACCACCTCAAAATTAGCCTAAGTTGAACTTAAAAAAAAAAGATGAAACAATAAATATACCTTGTCTAAGTCGATCTTCTTGGTTGGCCATTTGATGAAGATTTGATGTGTACTCCTTGATAGAAAATATGATGAAAATGGATGAAAAATGATGAGGATGCAATGAGGATTCAAATGATTCAAATGGGTATGTGAGTGGATGAGAAAAATGGATGCAAACGAGCTTGAAGATTCAACAATGGAGGTGTGAGAGCTTGAATGCAAGTGCTTGAAAGGTTTTTTAAAGTTGGAGAGCTTGAATTTTGAAAATACATGTTATGATTGTTGTGAAAAATGCGAAAAAATCTCTAGAGAATTCAATGGCCAAGATTTTGCCAACATGGGCAAGATGAAGGGTTGTGGTGAGTTGAGGACTCACAAGCCCTCACATCTTTCCATGTGGAAAATGAGGTGTCAAAAGGACAGGTGATGTGGAAAAAGGACATGTGAGGTGGAGGTACTTGCAAGTAGCCTGGGATTAGGGGAAGATTTCCTCAAAAAGGAAGTTCTTGTCCCCATACGGGGATGATGGTGACAAGTGAGGAATTTTAGAAAGTCCTATCTTATCATCATGGGGATGAGAGAAGTTGTTGAGGGAATAAATGTGAATTTTAACTTCGCATGATTGAGGAGTAACTTAGGGATAAGACAAGGTCCTCATAAAGGAGGTCCTTGTCCCATGTGACTGATGTGACTTATGAAGGAATTTAGAATTTCCCAACAACCTACATGGAGAAGAGAAATCCATTGAATGAATAAATGTGAATTTTTAATTAACACGGGGAAAAGGTCAAGGTCAAATAAATAAAGTACTTATGAAAAGGTTGACTTGGAGGATATACCATAAATGGCATGTGATTAGATTAAGGTTGTGCAAACAGATGATTAAGAAGATTAATGAAGGATTAGAGACAAGTGGCCAAATATGGAGGTTGTGACATTAATCCTGATTAAGGGTGTGCAAATATTAATCATGGATTAATTAAATTAATCTAGATTAGAAGAAGATTATGGAGGATGTGACAAGGAGAGAGAAAAGAGGGAATTTAAAATTGATTTAAATTCAAAAAGGCTAAATGACTAAATTAAACAAATTGATATATTTATTTAATTTAGAGAGGAAAGGATGGAAGGTAAAGTATTTAACTATTAAATTAAATACTTTAGGAACCTTAGGTAAAGGGGGAATATTAATTAAACCAGTCACCTAATTAATATCGATGGAATAGATGAATAAAGAAGACAGATTTGACGATATGGGAGTGGTCAAATTTGGATGTCTACATTATTCCCCTCTCTAAAATATTGTTAGCATAATAGTGTTTCGAAAACAAATAAAATGTAGATGACTCTATAGAGGAAATGACTAGAACAAGATGCCCCAGCATAGGAGAAGTTGCGTGAGCAACCCAAATGGTGGGAAATGCAAGGAGATGCCCCGGTCCTGTTATGCCTTGCATAACCATCCCCATTTTAAATTTGATTAAAATGGGACCCTCTTTTGCTTTCACTCTTTGTGTTTTGCCCCCTTCGATTATTTGAGGTTTTGCTTTCCCTTGGCATGTGCTTAATATGTTTATCTTGCTTTCCCAAGTGTTTTTCCCAAGTTGAATATTGAAAATCTTACATTTTGGGCTAAGTTCGAGTTTTCACCCTGGTTTGGGATTTTCCCGAACTTCTTTTGAAATCCAGTTTCTTGCTGTCGTTCGTGTTTTTGAGCTAGTTCGAGATTTTCCACATGGGTCGGATTTTCCCGGATTTTGTTCAAAGTCCGGCCTGACCTGTTTTGCACTACGATTCGGGAATTTTTGGCCTTCACAGAATTCTGCCTAGGTCGGATTTTTCTGGATTTCTGCCTGGCCGTTGGGTTTATGAGTTTGGTCAATTTTTTGAGCTTTGTACCATTTTGATTTGTCATTTGCATTCTCCTAAGTTGAGATGTTCATCTTGTTGTGCTTTAAACGTTATGGTCTTGCTTGGAGTTTGAATTCCTGTGTGTTTGGGCATTTCATGGCTTGCCCTGTGCGTTCATGGTTAAATTCTAGGGTTTCATGCCTAGGGCATCGCCATCTCGTCTTGTTTTTCTTTTAATTGAGCCTAGGATTCAAAGAGGATCTATAGGAGGTTCGTATTGAATGACTTCCATGCCCAAGGTCCTCAAATTTGTGACCTTTGGTCAATTTGAGCGAAGTCGCTGTCGATTTCGGTGTTTTGGTCAGTTTCAAGATTTTCTTGTCTAACCGGATTTTCTCGGATTCCTTCACCTTCCTGGAAGTATGCTTTGAGTTCGGAGTATTGCACTCTCCACTGAATTCTGATCCAGCAGGATTTTCCCGATTTGTCCACCCCATCAGGATTTTCTTGGATTCCTTTAGTTTTCCTAAAGTGCAGTGTTCTAAGTCATCCGCAGAAATCCAGTCCGACCGGACTTCTCTGGATTTTCTGGGAGGTGCTGTGAAGCGAAGAAATTTTGTAAAATTGACAAATCTAATGATAAATTCTTGTGTTTCCATGCTTTAATCTGGTGAATTTCACTGTTGTATGCTACTTATGTTCATTTTGATGATCTAGTGTTGATGCTTAATGGCTAATTTAATGGTTTTTATCATGATTTTAAGCTAACACTTTGATGAAATGTTGTCAACAATCAGATTCTCACATTGGTCTTTGATGAATGTAGGCTGATTCTAGCAAGGCAGTGGTTGGAATGGCTAAGGGAGACTGGGACAATACGATGGGGCAGATCTGAAGAAAAACATTGATGCCATTGAATGGCGAACTAGGGTTTCACCCATGTAACTTGAAGATAGCTTGTAGAGGGCGTTCTTCATGATGAAGGCCATAATGGAGCAAGGTATGGGTGACATGGAGGAAGTAGTTATTACCAAAACGTGTCGAAAGTCGTACTTCTTCATCGTTCGTTCTTCTTCTTCTTCACGCGTTTTGGTCTGTTTCCTTCCTCTGGTCGCTGCCCTTGCATTTAATGCATGTTGACTTTGTTTCAAACTCCTTTTAGGGCCGACGTGTTCTGTAACTGACTCATTTTGTAAACCCTAAAACTGGGCTGGCACATTTTTGACGCGTTTTGTATATATACCATTCGCATTTTTGTAAAAGGGGGTCGTTGTTATTGTTAGACAGGTTAGAGGAAAGTTAAGAAGGGTGAAAAAGATTCAGAAGGTAGTAGAGGATAGGATAAAGAAAAGAAAGTTAGGGTTTTGCAAGAAGTTAGACGTTTTCTCATTTTTTATAGTTCACCAGGAAGGGGAGGTGATGTATCTTCCAGATTTTCTTAGCATAGATGGAGATAATTTGAAGACATGGGTTTTCTGTACACTGGTGATCTTGTCAGATTTGTAAATGTTGCTTATCTGTTTTATTAACAGTAGGAGCAGCCAGATTTAAAACCTTCTTTATATTACGCTCTAGAATGGAATTCATTTTGTGTTAATCATTTTGATTTGAAAAGCTTTCAAGGAATGAAATTTTTATCTTATGTTTTGTTTGAATGATGATTTGCAATCTATGGTTAAATTTTGCACTGTGAATGAATGGAACTTTGTATCAATTACAATTTAATTTTATTCTGCAGTTCTAATTTAGGAATTCCTTGGAAGGAAACAAGTCTGATTAGTTGAATGAATCAACATTCTTTTCAGTTTGAAAACCTTGATCTATCTTTTTCTATTTCTTTAAAAACACAGGTTAAAGTAGGTTTAGATAGATGTTTGATCTTGTAACAATCCAGAAGTTCAAAACTAGCAGGCCCCTTGAACATTACAGCTATATTGACCACTTTGTGAAACAACAACATTGTGAACCAACATCAAAGACCTTGGGAGGTGATTAGTTTGATTACTGATTGTCTATTTCATGAGAGGTAAGATATTTTTACTTTTATCTTACCTACATGTTGTGGGTCAATTTGACACCATCAACAGGTCCCACAAGAAAGTGACTATGACGGAGGAATGGAGGAAAATAGTAGGGTATGCCCCCTCGAGAGGGCAGTTGGGGAAGAAAAAGGGGCCTTGAGCAACTTTTCGATATGCGGAAACAAAGGGTACCATTGGATAAAGCTCAAAAAATCATGAAGAGTGGCTTTAGAATGGAGTCAAATGGACACCCAGTGTGCAAATGGCAGCCTCGGGAAGTTAGAGGATTAGTTGAATTAAAAAGAGGTTTAAATTAACTTTAAAAAGTTAAAAAAAGGAGGGAACGTTATATATAGTAATTTTAGAAATTCATTTGCACACTTGGAAATTTAATGAGAGAGAGAAAAGAGGAGAAGAAGGAGATGAAGATGTCGGAGGACTACGATGATGACATCATCCACCCGGGGGACAAGGTACGACGGTTCTTCTACGAGCGTGCGATTCCATGCCAAGTTAGGTTCAAAATCCTCTTTGTGATTTTAAACATTTTTTGGTATATTTTTGAGTTTTAATGCATTTTAAAAGCATGGGTTTTGGGATTGGGGTAGTTTAGTGAAATGGGTAGGGGGAAAAATCTCAATTTCTCCTGTTGGGTAGGCAGAATCGCCTGTTAGAGGCGGGGGGAAGTGGGGGGAGATTTACCCAATTAGTGGGTAAATGAGCCCAAAAAATTAAAAAAAGGTGCCTGAAAAGGGAAAGGGGCACAAGGGAGTGGCATACTTGCCCTGGAATCGAGAAAATCTACCAAAAATTTGGGTTAGTAGGGAAGGGTGATCATGCCCCAGACAGGGGTGATCCCACCCGGAAGAGGGGTAGCCCTACCCAGGGAAGGGTGGTCACGCTCGAAAGAGGGGAAGCCCCACCTGAGAAAGGGGGAGCCGCACCCGGGGAGGGGTTGTTGTGCCCAGGCAAGGGTGACCCTACCCAAGAGAGGGGTGGTTGCACCCGAGCAAGGGTGCTCATGCCTGGGGAGGGGTGGCCTCGCCCGGGAGAGGGGCGGTCGCGCCTGGGAGGGGCGACCATGCTCGGGAAAGGGCGGTCATGCTTGGGAGACAGGCGACTGCACTTAGGGAGGGGCAACTGTGCCTGGGAGAGGAGCGACCCTTCCTGAGGGCGAGCTCACCCATCCAAGCGGACAAGGGAGAGAAAAGAGGAAACAAAAAGGAAAAAAAGAGAAATGGGAAAGCAAAAAGACAACTCAGGAAAAAATGGGGAAAGATTAGTATGAAGATAACCTAGGGTTGGGAAATGGAAAAGAGGGACAGATGAAGAAATGGAGGAAATGACTGACATGTGTGGTGTGAATGCAGTGATTTGAGAGCCTGCAGATGTGTGAGAGGTGATAAGAGGTGTTGGTGGCGATGATAGCAGCCATGAACGAAGTAGACCATGACGCTTTGTCGCGAGTGAGGTTGCTGCATATGTTGGTATACCCAACTGTCATAGCACATCAGGTGATATTGACAACCCTTATAGAGCGATGGAGCTCCAAGACTTCGAAATTACACCTCTCGACAAGGGAGATAATTGTGACACTGGAAGACATGTGGAGGATTCTACGGTTACCTATAGCAAGTTGCCTGGTGAGCATGACGAGATCAGAGGGTGAGGTGCTTAATCAAACCATATGGGTCTTGTTTTGTTGAGAGGTCCTTCTTATACAAAGGAAGGGGTTGGATGTGGATAGATGTTTGGCGTTAGGAGTACCACCGCTACCACTATAACTGTGCGGAATGATTAGTATCCTGCTGATACTAGACAAGAGTGGATGCTTCTATAGCCTTAGTTACATGGAGGCGATTCGACATATTATGGAGGGGAGAGAGGGGGAGTTCACATGGGGTCCATGTGTGTTGGCGCAACTATACAAAGATATGCACGTTGTCTACTATCGAGGGGGTCTCAGCGTGACACAGGTGACGTTGTTGCAGATATGGGCCTAGGAGCACATTAGTGTTTCCAGGCCAGGAGTGGTGACAACAGGATTGAAAGATGCAATGCTACCTGTGGCATATTGGTATGGGACAAAGTATGGCTAGGTGTGGCATTATTAGAGCTTCGATGACCTGGATGGATGGAGGAGGACACTATATGATCTTCAAGAGGAGCAGATAGCGTGGATGTCGTATAGGACACAGCGGTTCTCTGAATGGAGGAGAGATGAGGAGAGACATAAAGAGTTTTTCTTCGTCAGATGCTATCTAGTCAGGAGAGAACCACATATAGTGGAGGCACACAGGCCTGATCGGTTGATGAGATAGTTTGGGCTTCCACAAGACATTCCTTGTGGACTAGAGATATTTAGGTGGATCTCGTGAGAGCGACCATGGGGAGAGTCGATTACATCCAGGTTTGCGAGAGAGCATTGGGAGACGTTGTAGCAGGTACCTTACCCAAGTAGGAGTGAGGGGAGAGAAAATGCGTGAGTGATAGTCAGATTTGCTATGTGGTATGTCCGTCATTAACCCATACAGATCATGCCAAAGGAGTTGATTATAAAGCCACTTGCTTTTGACCCAGAGGATTAGCTAAGACTGGCAGGATAGAGGAGAGGGAGGAGGGGACAATAAAGGAGAGGGTAGGAGGACGCTGGGGTAGGAGGTCAGTAGGGGAAAGGACTAAGAGAGGTTGAGGCAGGAGATTAGCAGGGGAGAGGATAGGGGGATGTTGAGGCAGGAGATCAGAGGAGGGTGAGGAGAAGGAGATAGCGGAGGAGAGCCCAGGAGGAGGTCGAGGCAAAGGAGGAGAGAGATGAGGGAGGTGGAGGCGATGGATGAGAGAGATGAGGCAAAGGGAGGGGTGATGGATGTAGATGATCATGATATTGCCCCATTAGCCATGGTACCGCCCGTACCAGAGGATATGACTATATTGTTGAGAGGGGTCATGGCAAGACTATGGATCACCGAGCAGAGACTGAGGGATGCAAAGGCTGCGAGGTGTATACTAGAGGCCAAGGTGAGCATGCTATGAGTAGAGGTGGCCAGGGTGCAGGCTAAGGGGCAGAGGGACTATGAGATCCTAGAAAATGAGGCATCATGGTGCATGGAGGAGATATAGGTAGAGAGGGATGGTATGCAGGCCTAGGTGAGCCAGCTATGAGCAAAGGTGACTTGGCTAGAGGGAGAGGTATCTAGAGAGCATGAGGAAGGAATGGCGGTAAGATGGGAGCGAGACAGGCTAGAGGTAGTGGTGACTATACTGCAAGCGAGGGACAGTGAGAGCCCAAAGGAGTGACAAACCAGTTATCAGCGGAGACCCTGGCATAGGTGGAGAGAGACCTGTATAATTTGAGGAGATAGGTGGAGGGGTTATTAAGAGATAGGACTAAGCTAAGACGAGAGTGGGATGAGCTTTGTGACAGACTCAAGGTAGTAGATCATATAGTGGGAGACATGGGGTTGATACAGGAGAGAGAGGAGGCTATGAGGGCCTAGGTACAAACCTTGCAGACAGAAAGGGATGCAACACAGACGCAGGTGCAGACCCTGCAAGGTGTGAGGGATACGACGGTAGTGCGTGTACAGGTTGTGGAGAGAGAGAGATGCGACACAAGCACAGGCAGTGTAGGGTGAGGGTGGCGAGATAGGGGCAAAGGTACATAGATTGTAAGCAGAGGCACAGGATATGCAGTATGAGAGGGATAGGGCTATAGATCAGGTGTCTTGAATTGGAGTAGAGATTGGCCAGCTACAGTTGGCATATGATGCATGGGTGCAGGAGAGGAGATCCATATGCATATTCCAAGATAGGTACAGGGAAAAGCGGGATGGAACCAAGTATCAGGTTGTAGATCAGGATGAGTACATGTGAGAGGCTAGCTACTATATGACGACCTACTTCATGGCAGTGCAAGATTAGACACAACGGGTACCTACCTTCGTCAGAGTGGTGCCATAGATGCTGGCACCATTCTAGTCAGCAGGGACACATACCCACAGATACAATAACTATAGAGAAACCTCTCCATGCAGAGGGGGAGTGTCAGACTCACCATAGAGGTCAAATGTGGGAAACTCAAAATAGAGAGGACAAAGGACATGTGACAAGATACTAGTTTTTGACAAGTGCAGGATAGGTGTACAGTACAAGGTAGCAAAGATCAAAGTTGATTCAGAGACTTGTACTTTATTTCATGATTACAGATGTATATGATGGACATGTATTTTGATTATATGATGGACATTATATTTTGATTTTTATATGATATACGATAGCCCTTATTGACACTACGTTATGTGTATGTGATGGATGATTTATTTATGCATATGTGTATGTTTATGATTTTATGATGGATGGTCATGGATGTATATGTGTATGATGATGTACATGCATGCTTATGATGTCTAACGTTTATGATGCAAGATGTGATGCATGATTTATGACCTTATATGCTATGAATATGGATCTTAACAATTTGTGATGTAGGTGGTGATGTATGGATTAATATGGAAATGAATGGATAATAAAATGAATCTAAGATACTTCGAATAACCAAATATAATTAATCTAAATAACTTAAAATAATTATTAAAGGATAATGCACATAGTAAGAAATGCAATGAACCTATAATGTGGGATGAGATGAAATTAAACACTAATAGATAAATGAAATGCAATGTGGGCATGGGCGGTAGTTTGACTTTATTTAGGATCATGCTTGGTTTAGCTTATACAAAATAAAGGTGTGTGATAGGTGAGTGAGATGGCCTAACGTGAAATACAATATGAACATGAATGTAAATAAGGGCTTTCATGGTAATGAGGGATGATGGTAGGAATATTGTGGGTTTAATGGCAAGTACTTTCCCTGTAATCATTACAAAATTAAGGGAGGATGGGTGTGAAACTGCACCTATCAAGAACCGTAGGTATCCTGAGGAGGGATGGAAGGTGAATGTTTGCACAACCAAAATCATAGGTCATAGGTCAGGTATGAATGCAATGCAACATAAGTGATCATGAAATGCAATCCTAATGCAATTTACAATTTTCAGAGCACTGATTTTTGCTATAGCATAAGACGATAGGTGCCATGGTATGTAAACCAAGGCGAGTTAGCATTAAATGCATAAAACAAACACAACAGACAAGAAGGATATCCCAACACCCCAAAGTCACGAAGACTTTGGTCAGGCCACGCATTGGGATAACCACAAAAACAAAAGGATGCACCAACATAACACAAGAGCACAAGGATATTGGTCGGTACTACATGGGACAACCAAGAAGACAACAACAAAAGAAAGATCAAGATATGCCCCTATGCTTACTAGTCAAAGCACACCATGATATGATAGATCAAGGAGACCATGACATGGTATGATAGGGAGCTCAAATGATAAAGAAAAGCCAAAAGTATCAAAATATCGCAATCAATTTCAAACGTCCTTTTCCATAGGATATCGAGGATGGATGGGGTTGATGAGGTCTGTTAGGAAGGATACATCCTATTGATACCAAAGATGGATACTAAACTAAAAGATCGATATGATGCAGGAGACTCCAAAACTGAATGAATCGCATGATACAAGTGGATCTCATTTATGAAGAACCAATTAGACAAGGGAATACTTGACAACACAACACAAGATGTGAGACACAAGATGCAAGACCGACACACCCTAAAGGCCTAGGGGCTTAGGGACTGATCAAAGATTAGCTTTGCCTGCGAGAAAGCGTAGAGCCCTCGTAGTTTAAGAAAAGACCATGGATAAAAGTAGAAAGAGGAAAATGAAGATGAGTGATGGAAGCCATCAACTAGACTAAAGAAAACCAAAGCCCCAAAGGTGGATCAAATGATCGACCTTGCTTACATGAAAGCATAGGGGCAACGTAGTTCAAAAAAGATAAAAAAGATCAACATGATAGGATGGGATCTAAATGGAGACCAACACAATGAACGAATCTAGATGGAAGTGAAGGACTGATAGGATGACAAGACTGACGACACAAGCTCAAATTAGGATAGAAGCTTAGGATGACAGATAGTAGATAACGATCGTCCAATGCTCAACCAAAATATAGCAAGTGACCGGATGGAGGGTGCAGATGGAAAGATAGGATTGATAGGATGGTAGGATATGCGATTAGGATGGGTGAAGTGTAAAGTAACTAGGATGCAAGGTAGATAATGATTAAGCCATGTATGAATGGTGTCCGTGAGTAGGTTTTCTCCAAACGTACTTATCCAAGGCACCACCAAGGGTGGTTTTCACCATAGGATGAATTATTTCTCTTTACTATTTTTCGATTTTTTTGTATTTTTTGACCTTTTTTACTTTTTTTGTTTGTTTTTTTGGATTTTGTAGGATAGGATGCCCCAGCTGATTTAAGTGTAGAACCTTTTCAAGTGCATGATGTTAATGGGATCTTCAAGAGGATCTCCTTCAGGCATGGCAAGTCTATATGCCCCTGATCCATATTTTGTTGTGATGACATAGGGACCAAGCCAATTTGCTTCAAAGTTTCCCTTCTTATCTCGATCCTGCTAAGTCTGTTGATTCTCCTTGAGGACTAAATAATCAATATTGAATTGGTGAGGATGGACCTTCTTGTTGTAGCTTCTCTTAAGGTGATTATTATAGGCTTGAAGATGGTCATACACTTTGATCCATCTTTCATCGAGGAGTTCCAACTGGCTGAGTCTTGTGACCCAAGCATCTTCATCACTTATAAGATTCTTCAGGGATTTTCTCAGTGAAGAGATTTATACCTCAATTGGTAAGATGGCCTCAACTCCATAAACAAGATAATATGGAGTGGAAATGGTAGGAGTACAGATGGAAGTGCGATATGCCCAAAGGGTAGGGTGGATGTGAAGGTACCAATCTCGACTAGTATTGTTGAACAAATTTTTAAGGATTTTGATTAGGGTTTTGTTGGTGGCTTCGGCCTGTCCATTACCTTGAGGGTAATAGGGCGTTGACCAAAGATGTTGGATGTGGAAGGTGTCTGAAAAATGTGTTTCATGGCTTGGTTCTTGAATGGTATTCCATTATCAGAAATGATGGTGGATGGAATTCCATATCTACAGAGAATATCGAAAAGGATAAATTTGGAAATCTAAGTACGTATGATTTGTGAGAGTGGCATTGCTTCCACCCACTTGGTGAAGTACTCAGTTGCAGTGATGATAAAGGTATGGCCATCAGAGGATGGGGGATATATCTTTCTGATTAGGTTGAAACCCCACCAAGAGAAGGGCCATGGTGTTATAAGAGGCTGCAAATCCTGTGCAGGAGCATGTATCAAATTTGTGTGTTGTTGACAAGGTAGGCACTTCCTTATGAACTCACAAGAATCATGTTCCAATGTAGGTTAGTAGTATCCCACTCTGATAATTTTCTTAGCTAGTGCCATACCATTTGAGTGGGCCCCAAAAACACCACTATGTACTTCTGTTAACGCAGTGTGGGCTTCGGTCTCATTCAGACACCCGAGGAGGGTTCCATCATGCCCATGACAATAAAGTGTATCGCCTACAATGGTATAAGGGAATGTTCGTTGGATGAAAAATTTTATTTGATTGCGTGTGAGATCAAGAGGTAGGGTATTTTCATGAAGGTAGGTGTAGATATCGTGGTACCATGATGACGCAGGACCTAAAATGTCACACACCATCTCAGTTTTTGAGATATCATAAGCTAGGATTAATAGTTGTTTGACGAGGAACTCACACTATGTTTTGTCTTTAGGAATGTCAATTAAGGAACCAATGGTAGCCATGGAATTCACTGCTTTTTTCTACACTCTTGGAATCTGATCAAACTGGATGAAGGTGAAATAATTTTTGAAGTCATCTACCATGTGTTTGTAAGGTAACAACTTATCATCTTTTATCAAAAACGCATCGTTGACCTGCTGGATGATTAGTTGGGAATCACCAAAGACTCTTAGGTGAGTGATATGCCATTGGATTGCAATTTAGAGGCCAGTAGGAAGAGCTTCATATTCAGTTATGTTGTTTGTGCACATAAAAGCCAACTTGAATGACTTCGGTATATAATCCCCTTGGGGGGTGACAAGCAAGATTCTTGCCCCTGATCCATTGTGCGTGTATGACCCATCAAAATAAAGTGTCCATGTGGTTGCTTCGACTACTATAAAGACCCCTTCATCAGGAAATTTTGTTTCTAAAGGATAGACATCTATCAGGGGACCATCTACCAGCTGATTAGCTATCACTTGTCCTTTAATAGATTTTTGATCCACATATTCTATATCAAACTCACTTAACAACATGACCCACTTAGCCATGCAACCAGTCATAGTTGTTCTCGATAATAGATATTTGAGTGGATCAACCTTGGAGATGAGCTTTACTGGGTGATTGAGCATGTAGTGTCAGAGTTTTTGCGAACTGAAGACCATAACTAGGTAAGCTTTTTCCATTGAGGAATAATTCAGTTTATATCCTATGAGGGTCCTCCTAATGCAGTAGATTTCTCTTTCCTTTGATGACTCGTCATGTTGTGCCAGCAATGCCCCCAGTGCCATTGAAGTAGCAGAAATATACAACAAGAGTGGTTTACTAGGAATTGGTGGCATAAGGATGGGCAGGTGAGCCAAATATTCTTTGATCTTGTCAAAGTTGAGTTGACACTGTTGATTCCACTTAAAGGCCATATCCTTCTTTAGGAGATGAGTGAATGACTGGCATTGTCAGATAATTGAGCTATGAATCGTCGGATGGATTGCAGCTTACCTTGAAGGCTCTTTAATTGTTTGAGATTGCATGGCAGAGGCATATCCATGATTGACTTGAATTTCGCTAGATCAACCTCTATGCCTCATCTAGAGACAATAAAACCCAGTAGTTTTCCTAATGTGACCCCAAAGACACGTTTCTTCAGATTTAGTCATAGTTTATAATGCTCTAGATGCTCAAAGATCTTCTTAAGGATTGTTGGGTGCTCTTCCCTTGTTCTTGATTTCCCTAACAAATCATCCACATAATCTTCCACTATTATGTGAATGAGATCATGGAAGATGATGGTCATGGTTCGCTGATAGTTTTCCCCTGTGTTTTTAAGGCCAAAGGGCATAACATTATAACAAAAGGCGCCCCATGGTGTGGTGAAAGTTGTTTTATGTTGGTCTTCGGGTGCAATTCTGATATGATTATACCAAGATAATCCATCCATGAGGGAAAGCATCTTGTGCCCTATAGTTAAGTCTACTAACATGTCGATGTTCGACAAAGGGAAATCATCTTTGGGACAAGCTTTGTTGAGGTCCCGAAAAATCTATGTAGATCCTAATATTTCCCTTTGGTTTGGCAACTGGCACTATGTTGGAGATCTAGTCAAAATAGTCGATGGGTCTGATGAATCCAACTTCTAATAGCTTCTCCAACTCTTTCTTGACTAGTAAAGCCACTTGGGGGTGCATTTTTCAGAGTTTTTGCTTGACAGGTTTGGCATCAGGATGTACATCTAGATGATGTACAACTAAAGCAAGATCAAGACCTGACATATCTAAATATGTCCAAGTGAAATTGATGATGCCTTCTCTGAGAAGCTTGGTGACGGTAGAATATTCATCCTCTAATAGTGCTTTAGCTACATATTATATTTTGGGATCCTCTTCTGTTCCCAAATTTCTTACTTGTGTTTCCTCGATCATGATGGATGATCATCCAGATAGTTGAGTTCCTACAAGGGGAAGATGAACATCCCCATCTTCTAGTGCCTCATCAAGGTTTTCGCTATCAAATACACCCTTTGTTTTTACTTTTTCAGAGTCACAAAGTGCCTCGGGGAGGTTTTCACCAAGTGACCCTTTTTTTATTTTGCTTCTTTTTACTTTTGTGGTTAGGGCGTTCATCTTCCCCCACTCCCATAAAATGTACATATTGATCTACTAAAGGAAAGGTATCGATAGATGTGCTACCATGTAGGTCCCATTCTATGAGTTTAGGATGTTGAAGGGATAGGCTAATGGTGCAAACAGATAGGCATTCAAACATGGAAGAAAGGTCAATGTGATCTACATCATCGTATGCGTGTATGATGGAATCTTCCTTTGGTATGCCTTCAAGGAGACCCTTTCTCACACTAACGTTATTAGAGGCACTAGATGATGCCATAGGACCCTTTTGCTTAGTATCATAACCCATGCCTAGATTTCGCGAATGTACAAAAGTATCTATCGGTTGTTGTCTTTCTTGTTCTTCTACACCATGGCATCCCCCCCAATAATTGTGTTTCTCTACAAACTTAGAAGGCCAAGGATAGATCTCTTGGAAGTATTCTTTGAAAGGGGGAGAGGGTTCAGGTTCCTCATGATATACCCATAAGCTAATGTCATCTTTTGGTGTGTCTTTCCTTAACCCAGGAGAGCGGAAGGTATTGGATCCCACATTCTTGGAGCTTAGGGCGATCTTCTCTTCTTCTTTTGGTGCTAAATGAGACGGTTGGCCATATGTGTGTGGTGAGGGTGGCATAGTTGCCACATTTAAAGTTGTGTGCATTTCATATTCACCACACCCCTTGTCAATGATCTGGACTTTGGTAAGGGTGGAATCAGATGTGGATGATGGAGTGATGATGGAGTGGATGAAGTGGTAGCTAGTGCAGAGGTAGATGAGTGGGATGATGATGTATGCAATGGTCTTATTTCCACTGCAGGACAATAATGAGAGTGGGGGAAGGAGGCTTCTAATGCGCAACAATATTCAAAGGGTTGAGGATCCATGTGTATGGTGACTTCTACCCAATTGAATGGGAATTTTAGACATTGATGGTATGTGGATGGAATGGCTTGCATGGCGTGAATCCATGGATGGCTAAGGAGGAGGTTATAACGGAGTTCTAGATCAAGGACATGACATGTAGTGTATTGCACAACTGGCCCAACCTGGATTGGAAGACATATTGTCCCTTCAAAATCATGCTCTACATTATCATACGCCTTAATAGTGATGACTTGATTATTTAAATCAACATGGGTGTATCCCACCTATTTTATAAATTTCAATGTGCAAAGCTTCATGGTTGAACCATTATCTACCAAGACCCTCTTTACTTTATGACAATTCACAAGGACCTCGAGATGCAGGGGATGGTTATGGTTCGAGTCAATGTAGGGCATGTCATTTTGGCTAAAACCTAGTTGATAGGTTGTTGAAAGGTGTCCTACCAATGCTTTAAATTGCATAGGGTCCATGTCATTGGGAACTTAGGTGTCGTGTAAGCCATTATTTAATATTTCTTAGTGTACGGGAGAAGACTTGAGCAAATATAGGATGGATATTTTTGCTAAAGGATTTCCTAGATGATCAAGAATGTTGTATTGAGAACTCATAGGTGACGGTTGGGTGGGTGTGGAGGCTCCAAGGATTGCGATACGGGTTTGGCGGGTCATAACAACACATTGTGGGTCTTTTCCTTTTACGTGTACCATGGATACACATGGTTCTACTTGTTCGATGTGCATGACGATGCCATGATAATTAAATGGCACATTTTATAACTAATGTTGTTGGTATTGTTATTCTAGTCATTATTGTTACTAGGCCCTAGGTTTGAGTTTGATGTGCTAGGACCTTGATTATGCTTAGGGAAAGCATTCTGATATATCTGTAATTGAGCATTAGATGAGGATGTTGTGTTGGCATCCACATGTATGTCACCTTGATCTATGAGATCCTAGACGTACGTTTTTAAACCTTGACATTTTTTTAATGTATGCCCTTTAATCTTATGGAACTCACAATACTCATTTTCTTTGTACCAGGTTGGGCTTGGATTCGTCAATAGGCTTGGTCACAAGATATGTGATCAAGTAGTTAGCTTGAAGGAGCTTATGGAATACGGTGCTCAGCGGTTCTCCTAGTTGAGTGAATTGGTGTTTGTTATTCCCTTGGTTATTCTGATTGGATTGTTGGGTAGGACGAGGTGCCCCCTGTGGCACTGATATGGCATGAGGATTTGACTATTGTGGAGATAGATATTGTGGCTTCTCGGATGCATTGGCTACGCGAACATGTTTGATGTCAATGACACCATCATTGAAAACATTTTTGGTTTTTTTCCAATAACAAGGCTTATCCCTGGACAACTTCTCAGAGTTAAATTTTTTGACTAACCCTTTGTTAATAAGGGATCTCTCAAGAATAGGACCTTTCTCCACTATTTCCGTAAAAGTCGTGACACAGTGAAGCCTGAAGTTGTGGGCCATATCCGAATGAGACTTTTTGATGAACAAATGACCATGTATTTTTCTCTTAGAGGGGATTTAATAAGACTAGCTAAAGCTCGCCATCTTTGAAGATAGCTTGAAAAGGTTTCTCCCTCACACTGTTTTTCCTTCAGGAGATCTAACGTATCGATATCCTTCTCCAAATTAAAGGAGAAGCAAGAGATAAACTCTTCTGAAAGTTATGCAAAGGACTTGATAGATCCCTTTTCAAGACCCATAAACAAGTCAAGGGCTATCCCCTGTAAACTCCTAGGAAACAATCTCATGAGGTAATTGTCATTATGCATGACTTCTTGATAGTGGGCATAAAACTCTTGAAGGTGAGCTTTGGGGTCTTTTGTTCCTTTGTATTTATCAAATTTTGGCATTTTAAAATGCTTCGGGAAAGGAACCAATGAAATAGAGGGATGAAACAGATAGGTAAAAATGTCCTCAAACTTGAACGATTGTTTGTTGGTCCATGCTTACAAGTCCTTCAATGCATCTTTGACTTCTTCTAGATCTTTGTTGATAGGAACTGCAGGAGTCAAATTAGATGGACTAGGCTACATGTATGGAGGATATTGCTAATAGGATGAGGACGGTGTAGAAGCAACTTGATCATAGGCTGGTGTAGGTGTATATGGAGGTTTTTGTTGGTATTGATTGGCATGAGTAGATTGTGCTTGTAGATTGACGTAAGGTGGATAGGAGAATGATGGATTTTGGTAGTAAGAGGTGGAAGCTGCTTGTTGATAGGGTGGTTGTTGTTGATAATATGAAGTGGATGGAGCACCCTACTGATATTGCATGGAAGCTTGGTAGTACGATGATGTGGAAGCCCCTTGCTGATATTGTGGTGGTTGTTGATAGTAGGAAATGGATGAAGCACCTTGTTGGTATGAGGGTTGTTGTTGAGTGTAGTATGGATGGGATTGGCAATTGTACACAACATTGGGTTGTTGTGTAGTATACAAAGGTGGTTGTGGATTAGATTTTTTTTGGTAGGGATTCAAATGTGATGGTAGGGTATTGATGTAAAGTGGCAGTTGGATCCATGGTGGATTTTGAGAGGCCACATGGATATTTGGATTAGGAATGGCTATAGCAGCATAAGTGGTGTATGTGCTTGACAAATGGTAAAGATATTGTGTGAGGGGGTTACGTTGCATTTGTGTGGGAATGTGCATATGTTGGGGTGGTTGTTGTTGTTGTGGTAGTTGTTGATAAGATGGATGAGATGGGATGTGATGATGTTGTGGGATAACTGGGGAAGCACACTGGGGTGGTTGCAGAGGCTGCGATGTAGTTTCCATCACTTGATGTGGGGGTTGCGTAGGAGCAGTAGTGTGTTGTTGAGGAATTGGAACATTTTGTTGCAAAATTGTAATGCTTTGTTGGGGGATTGTGATGTTTTACTGCAGAGGTTGCTGATGGGGTGGAGGTTGTTGATGAGGTGATTGAGATGAGATAGTCATGATAGTAGCATGTTGTGGCGGTGCTTACGAGGGAATAGCGGTGTGTTATGGACGTGCTTGCAACACGGTGGAGTGATGAGGATTAACTGGTGGCTACTGAAATGTAGGGACATTACCTTGAGGTGGTGGTGGTAGATTGCCAGTAGGTGTGGGTCCTGGAGGTGGCATCAATGCAAGGATAGGAGTGCCCCCAGTGTTGACAGGCGGTTAACTAGGATGTTGAGGTAGAAGTGGTGGAGCTGATGGAATGCTCTTTGGAATGTCATAGGAATAGGGGTCATTAGGATAAGGTGGAGCCACAGAGGCTACAACTGGGAGGCAAGCATAACTTACGACTTAATGTTTCACAACATTTCCGAACTCAGGATGATACCAATTGTCTATAGGTGCACCTTCAGGGACATGTATTTGCTGAGACATGTATTTCCTGGGACATTTTGCGAAGTCTGCAAGTCTTGAGGTGCAAGAAGAGACTAGGTGCTAATATATTGTTACATATCAAAATCGGGTGGGGATTTAACTCCTTTCATGATCAGAGTGGCAAGAATCCTATCCCCATGCTGGGAACCCTGATCTTGTTGTTCTACCATTTATTTCTTGGCTTACGATCGGTTCTAAACGGGCATGAAAGTGCAGGGCTACTATGTGAGCTAAGATGCAGCTAAATTCCAAGATGCAATGCCAAAATGACCTAAATGATGATTGAAGGATTGATTTGATTGGATGAGGGATCAGTTGACTGGATTATTGGATAGGATTGATTGATGAAATGATTGATAAGATTGGATGATGGATCAGATATGATGATGAAAGAGATTCTAAACCAATTTCAGAGATCACCCTAGGTGACTTAAGGTGTTGATTGATCGGATTAAGGATAGATAGATGATTGCGACACCGCATCCAACTTGAGATGGAAGTGGATTGATTAGGCCAAAGACGATGACTGACTCAGGATGAATGATGATCCTAAGTAGATGTTGAAGGATGATGATCGATTTTAGACACCTAGGCTAATTCAGACAATAACTTCAAACGAAGTTGAGGGGATTTAGATTAAGAAAATGATGATGGATATGCAACATAGAGATGATTAAGGATGTACCTATATGACTTGAATGATGATTGGATGCACATGGATTGGAATGTAGATGGAATAAAGTGAGGATTATGAGTGAATAGAAGGTGCAAACAATTTATAAAACAACAAGCTTTTTAGGAGTCTAATAGATTAACTTTTTAGACAAAGATCACCCAACTAGGGTGCAAGGTCACCCAACTTTGAGGCAAGGTCGCCCAACTCAAGGTGAAGGTCACCCAACTTAGGGTCAAGGTCACCCAACTCAAGGTCAAGGTCACCCAACTCAAGGGAAGGTTCGCCCAACTTAGGGTCAAGGTCACCCAACTCAGGGTCAAGGTAATCCAACTCAAGGGCACGGTTGCCCACGTCAAATGTAGGGTCACCTAAGTCAAGTGCAGGGTCGCCCAAGTCAAGGACAAGGTTGCCCTACTAGGTGAGAGACTCGCTTAAACAGTTTCTGAACTTGTCTAAATCTGAGAAATACTCAAACAACATCGATAAGCAGGATAAACAAACCCACTGAATGGGCAAACAAAGTATTAGGACGGGCAAACGGACTATCAGAACAGGAAAACGGACTACCGAAATGGGCAAACAGACTACCAGAATGTAGAAATAGATGCTTAGAAATGGGAAATGAATTCTCAGAACAAGGAAACAGATGCTCAAAATGGGAAAATAGACTCTTGGGACAGGGAAACAGATGCTCAGAATGGGCAAACAGACTCTTGGAACGGGGAAATGGATGCTTGAAATGGGGAAACAGACTAATAAATTGATTGAACCAAAGGCGGGATTGACTATTCAGAGTGCAAAATCACCCGACTATGTTGCAAGATCACCCAAGTATGAGGCAAGGTCGCCCAACTTGGAGGCATAATCGCCCCTTTTGTTGAAATAGGTGTATGCGATAGGTTGTTTGACCAACAATGAATCAGATAGAGGGAAGAATTGCCCCTCTAGAGGTCAAGGTCACCTATCTTAGGGGAAAAATCACCCTTGTTGAGGGCAAGGCCACCTATTTAGTGAAGGATGGGCGATTTTAATAGGAACAGACTATGAACTAACTTAAATAGAAGGCAAGGTAGCCCCTGTGAGAGGTAGAATCACCCCTGTTGAGGGAAAGGTTGCCCCTGTTAGTAGACCTGGACTTAACTTGGATGAAAACGATTATTGGAAAAGGACAAAAAACACAACAAACAACAAGTAGAAGGTAAGCTTGACTTGACTAAACAAAAATTCACTGGTTTTGTATAGAAAAGACACTTCAAGCAACACAATCCTAAGATTAGTAAGATGGGTATGGCCAACACGGTCCTCTAACTAGGCTAAAAAAGACAAAGTAGGGAGTCCTCAATATACGCACGATACGTGAGGCACAACCGTGAACACTAGCCCGTCACAAGCATGAATTGAAAGCCCCAACGAGGTACTAGAAACTTGGATCAACTCTTCATGTCTTATCTAGGTATCACCCTAGCTTCGATGCTTCGCCAGACACAACGTGATTGGATTGGGGTACAACTTTGACTCTCCCCTCTTTATATACCCCGCCGATACATGTGGTTGGGATCGTCTCTTAGGGTGATGAAAATTCCAAGTAGGTCCCGCTAAAAGAAGACACTAAACATTTTTGGCTAGTCCCCAGGCTCACACGAAGTGCAAGGGGAAAGCTTAAACGGTCTAGTGCCCCTTAGGTAACACAAAGTACTAAGTGAGCTATGATTTATCTTCACCTAGGATCACCAAATGGCGCAAGGGGATTGGATACGTCAATAGCCCACTTTCAAGCACAACAAAGAATATTTTGACTCCCCCTAATTAGATCTATGTGCCTAATTAGTATGAAAACAACAAACAAACAAGCTAACTAATGTTCTTAGACCGCTCGTCCTACAACCAATACGTTAGTGGTTAATCCTCTGGTCTTGGAAAAACATGAAACAGTTGCACAAACGTTAGCAAAAATTTGACACACTCATGAACAAACACGTTAGGGTGTCAGTACCTGAAACGATAAGAAATGACCATTGAAACTTAAACTTAAAGTCACTGTTTTACCTTAGAATCACCTCTGTCAAAGGCAGAATTTCCCCTGTTGAGGGTAGGGTTGCCTGTCTTGAGGGCAGAATCACTCCTGTTAAAGTCAAGGTTACCCCTCTTAGTAGTAGGGTTGCCTGTTTAAGAAATAGGGAGCTGATTTTCTCTTGTTTCACAGATGGGCGATTCTACAAGGAAAAATTGCCCTTGTTGAGGGCAGGGTCACCCCTGTCAGCTGTAGAGTCACCTCTGTGTAACTTGAACCTACAAAAAATTAAACAACAAAAAACATAAAAGTACCAGACCCATTTGTGGGTCCTACCGGGCGTGCTAGAAATGTAATGTAGTGTGATTTCTAAACCTAAAAAGTGCAAAAAAATAGAAATGCAAAGGGCAAGCACACACAACACCACCTCAAGATTAGCCTAAGTTGAATTTAAACAAAGAAAGATGAAACAAAAAATATACCTTGTCTAAGTTGATCTTCTTGGTTGGGCCTTTGATGAAGATTTGATGTGTGCTCCTTGATGGCAAATATGATGAGGATGTAATGAGGCTTCAAACGATTCAAATGGGTATGTGAGTGGATGAGAAAAATGGATACAAATGAGCTTGAATATTCAATAATGGAGGTGTGAGAGCTTGAATGCAAGTGCTTGAAAGTTGGAGAGCTTGAATTGTGAAAATGCATGTCATGAGTGTTGTGAAAAATGAGGCAAAATCTTCCATTTTAAGAGAAGAATCTCTAGAGAATTCAATGGCCAAGATTTTTCCAACATGGGCAAGATGAAGGGATATGGTGAGTTGAGGACTCACAAGCCCTTACATCTTTCCATGTGGAAAATGAGGTGTCAAAAGGACAGGTGATGTGGAAAAATGACATGTGAGGTGGAGGTTCTTGCAAGTACCTTAGGATTAGGGGAAGATTTCATCAAAAAGGAAGTTCTTGTCCCCATATGAGGATGATGGTGACAAGTGAGGAATTTTAGAAAGCCCTCTTTTATCATCATGGGGATGAGAGAAGTTGTTGGGGGAATAAATGTGAATTTTAAATTCACATGATTGGGGAGTACCTTGGGGATAAGACAAGGTCCTCATAAAGCAGGCATTTGTCCTATGCGACTGATGTGATCTATGAAGGAATTTAGAATTTCCCAACAACCTACATGGGGAATTGAAATGCATTGAATGAATAAATGTGAATTTTTAATTCACATCGGGAAGAGGTCAAGGTCAAATAAATAAAGTACTTATGAAAAGGTTGACTTGGAGGACATACCAGAAATGGCATGTGATTAGATTAAGGTTGTCCAAACAAATGATTAAGAAGATTAATGAAGGATTAAAGACAAGTGGCTAAATATGGAGGATGTGACATTAATCCTAATTAAGGGTGTGCACATCCTAATCATGAATTAATTAAATTAATCCATATTAGAAGAAGATTATGGAGGATGTGACGAGGAGAGAGAAAAGAGGAAATTTAAAATTGATTTAAATTCAAAAAGGCTAAATGACTAAATTAAACAAAATGATATATTTATTTAATTTAGAGAGGAAATGATGAAAGGTAAAGTATTTAATTATTATTAAATTAAATAAGTCATCTAATTAATATCGATGGAATAGATGAATAAAGGAGATGGATTTGACCATATGGGAGTGGTCAAATTTGGATGTCTACACTATAATTATGGGGATCAAAGTTCAAAATCCATTATATCATATAAAATCCACAACCCTCTAATGTTAATAGTTTCTTGCTTAAAATTTCTAACTTCATTGATTCTAAATTGCATTCAATATACAAAAAACCATTAGGAAGGGATTTAAAACTTACTTCTTCCCCCATCTATCTTTCCACCATTTACGCATTTTACCCAAGGGATTCATTTGCCAGCCCACTTGGCAAAGAAAGACCTACTTTTGAGCCTATCAAATTCATTTTGTATTAGTTTTGTATTCATGATAACTGCCTTACTACTGAGGAATTATATTTTTCCAAAATATAAGCCTCTCTGACTCAGTGCCCACGATTGAAGCAATTTGACTTATACGCCTCTGACTTAATATATTTATCTAATCTCCATTGATGCATCCTTCGATCATATTCCCTCGGAGCCCTCTCACTTGTGCATCTCTACCCTAAAGTAATTTGATTCACACCTGTGGCAAAAGGAAAGATGTGATCCATGCCCTCTTTTTCGCTTATTTCCTCCCCATCCTACTCAGTGCCCTAAGTGCCAAACTGGAGATTTTAGTTACGACCCTTTTTCACTTTTTAAGATGTGACACACTATTATTAGAATAGATATATTTCTATTTTTTTTACTTTTATAGATTCATTTAAAATCATTTAACACACAAATATTGTTTAGTTTTCAAGAAATATAACAAAAATCTATAGATTTATATAAAGGTATTTAGTATCAATAAATTAAATCATGATGCAAAATATGCAACTAATTGATCAAATGAGAAAGCAAAAAATTGCAAGAACCTATACATAAGTTTTTTATGCAATTAGATTAAATCCAAAATTAATTATAAGCCTACTTTCTCCTAAAATTATTGTCAAGATAATTTGCATGTTCTTATGTAAGTGATTTTGTGAGTTGAATAGAGTTTACTAGTTGGTATAGAATTTGTATAACAATATTTGTTAGTTTGATTGTTTATAGATTTACATGTCAATCTCTAATATCTAACTTATAGTATCTTGTTTTTATTTCTAATCCAATTCTTATTCATGTACTCATTCTTTTTGGTTTCTTCTTTTAGCGAAAAAAATTAGCATTGTTAACTGTCTTATATTAGATTATTAGTATCAAGCGAAAACACTATTAAATCTCACATCTTATAACGTGGAAGAATTATTTAGCCACACATTCATAAGTACAAATAAAAAAAAATATCTTTATAAATTTCTAGTATTTAGTTTAAATTTTAGTTACAAGGGAGCTTCCTCTTCAAATTTGAGCAAAATTTGTACCTTACATGTTGGTATGTTTTATATTATCCCAATAGGATAATTTAAATCACTATCATTTTTGGTAAAGATCATAAGGTTTGAGAAAATTTAGCCTATTCATCTATAAAAGCTAATGACTATCCATAGTGGAAACACTCTTGTACTCTATTTGTATTTGAATTGGATTGAACAAGACCGAGAAGACATCTTATATAGTTCAATCATGTTTATTTTTATCGTAGAAAAACCTTGCACATTGGAACATAGTTGTTGCCATTATGAACAAAGAATAAAGAAATGTATGCATTATAGTAGGAAGACCAATACCTTTATAACCAAATAATCCTAATTCAAACTAAAAAAGTTGGTAGATAAATTTTCTAGAAGGTTATGTGGAAATTAGATGAATACAAACCATTTTATGAGTTTTTAAAGATATAATTACAATTATTCTCCACCTTCAAAAAATAGGAGACCTTATTTTTTGTTTTTAAAACCTAAAGGATGGATCACTATATTAAAAAGTGCATATTTTGATACCAAATACAAGAGAAGTTATACAAGTATATCATATGTTCTCTAATGATGATTAGAGAATAGTCATGTGAACCTTGGAGTGTTGTAAAATTATTGTTTAACCTTCATTTACATGTTTTAGTTTACCCTATGTAGGTTAATATTTCTTAGGTGGCAACTTGCTTAGGTGGCAAGTTGGTTAGAGAGATAGTTATCTCTCAAAGGTTGTTGAGAAATTTGAACAAACCTTTCCCTCTAAAATTGCGAATTTGGTTTCCTCATTTCTCCTATAGATTCACCTCAATTCTTAATGCAAGATATATTTTAGCCTACAATTTCATGTGATATTGTAATTGGAATTTTTTTGGATTTCCTAGCTCCATTTTCACATGGTATTAGAGTCAATCTTTACAAATGCTAATTCATTTTCATTTAGTGCAAATTTATTGTTGGTATAGTGTTGTGTGATGTTATGGATTTGCATAAGATCATGGATCTTTGACAGTCATTGCTCCTATGAGGTTGTGAAGGTGAAAATTTGGCATTCTCTATGCAAATTTAGTATGATTTCATGAAGGTTCTATAAGAGGTCATAAATCTATTATAATCATGGATATATGACAAAGTTCCTATTCATGCATGCTTGTGATATTTTAACATGTATAGGATAATGCATATTTGTCTCTGCTTGCTCGCATCCAATCAAATTGAGTTAAACATTGTAAAGTTCTTCAATTAGAGGCATGGTTTGAAATTTTATGATAAAATCCAATTGGTCTTTGTAGTTTTCTTCTGATTTGGTCTCTCTTTTTTCAAATTTTGATTGATTTTTTCAAATTGAGAAAATTCTTTGTTATTTGTGGTCGATATTTGCATTATTGTTCAAATTCGAGTTGTCTTTGCAAAATTTTGGTCTATCTGTGTAAATATTAGCACAGTTTGAAATAATTTCAACTTCCTTTGGTGTTTATTTGTGCTTTTTACTATACTTTACATATATGCAAATTCATCGTAAAATGTTTGGCATAATCTACACAAATTCTTTGTAAAATATTTGTTGTAATCTCTACAAATTTGTTGTAATTTCTACAAATTCATTATTGAAATATTATTTCAACTTCAAGCAACTAGTGACAAAGAAGTGTGTGATGAGAGGGGAAATCTCTTGTTTTTACCATTCCTAAATTACCTTTTCTTTCCATCCATTTCATTACTCTTTTTATCCTTCCTATCATTAAATGCCTTAGGAAAATAAAGATAATTAATAAATTGAGGAGTTAAAAACTACTAAATATGCTAAAAATTGTAGAGTTATTGATTTGTTTTGTTGATTAAATATGGTAAGAGATAACCAAGGTGGAGTTGTAGTTTTTCAAGTGCATCGAGAAGAAGAAGAAAGCTGATTGCTAGATTTTTTTGTAATATCTAAAAATACTCTTTAATTGTTTAAAGGCTAATTTATGGCTAGCGGCCTATGTTTTGTAATTATCAAACTTTGGTTTTGGTTTATTGGCTGTAGAATGAAATAAACCATCCTTATATTGAATCTTCTGGATTAGCTTAGTTATGAGACTCAATATATATATGTGTGTGTATGCTTTGCAAACAAAATAATAATAAATAATGTATGAACTCTGTTTTTCTTTTGAAACTGTAGACACCGAAATCTGGTTTTAAGCCTGCGACTTCCATATTCTTCATATTTAGTATTTTTCATGGTCATGATTAAATAATGTCAATTATTTAATTATTCACTTTATCTTTAATTCTTCTATTAATTAAATAATCTTAATTATTTAATTAATTCACATTTTTCTTTATTCTATTTGATTAATTAAATAAACGCTTTTATTTAATTATGTTACTAATTAACCTTATCCTTCTTGTCAAATTAAATAAATTCTTATTTAATTTACTCTTTATCATATTTCAACTATAATTAAATAAATTCTTTATTTAATTATTCATTTAAATCCCTTCATCATTTAATTAAATAAATATTATTTATTTAATTATTCTTCAAATATCAAGTCTTGAATTAAATGAATTATTTAATTCATTAATTCTATTTTAATGCATTCCTCTATATTTTAGATAATTATGTGAGTTATCTAAGTATTCACTTTTACTTGACTCAACATCTATTTTAATCGCTCAGTTAACTCTTCATTTAATGTCTGAGTGGCGTTCTCGAGTAATCTCTTCGTCAGATCATTCAATCGTCTAGTTCTAACTTATTTGCGTGTACATGTGGATTAATTAAATATTCTTATTTAATTAATTAAACCTTGTGCATGCATTCGAACAGAGAGTCGTTATAATCAATCTTCATCTTTGTCATGCAAAGATAATTCTTCTGTTTTCGAATATCGAACTGAAGATTAAATCATTTATTTAATCTTTAAGTCTATTTCTAGTTTGTATCACTCATGTCACTACTAACAGTTATCAAATGCATGTCTAATCTGTCGATCTCAACCGTCCGTTGATCTTTCAATCTTGACCTATCGTTCGAATAATCAGTTTTCTATAAATTGATTTGTCATTCTTCATTCCAATCTCTCTTGCGAATTCTTATGACTTTTGAGAGCACTTTGTCTTGAATCTTCGATATTTTGCTAATCATTATCTTAGGCTATACTTGCACAAATTACTGGAAGTCTGAGGGCAATTATACCACACAAGCAAAATAGAGAAGGGAAATCAAGATGAATCATGGAAATACGTTCGAAATTGGTGAGATTGTTCTAGTTTTGTTTATGTTTTATCTTTCCTATGTACTTTGTTGCTTAAACGAATGAATTTGCATTTTAGATTTATTATTGCATGCTTGCTTCTAATCTTCTTTGTCTTCTATTGTTCAATTTTTATTATGGCGTTACATTTGGTGAACCCAACGTGAAGACACCATCTTCGCAAAACCATAAATCTTTTATTTTTGGTTTTTGCAGATTTTTCGTACGGAATGATGCATCTGAAGTTTCCTGAGCCGCAATTGACTTTCTGAACTGCATCTGACAGAGGAAACGATGCATCTAAATTTTCATGAACCGGAATTGAATTCCTGAGCCGCAATTGAATAAGAAACGACGAATCTGACTGGTAATACAGTGACACAATTGACTGGTAAAACTTTATTTCTATTTTTGAAAATCTAAAATTTTTAATTGATTTGGGTGTTACTAATATCTTATTTTCAACGTGTGGCCTTTTGGAGTTAACAAGCTTTTGCAGGACGATTGACGAAGACAATATTGCAAACTACTAATGAGTTTATCTGCAGGACGCTTGTTGAAGACCCTAGTTAATTTTGAAATAGATTGATTGGTAGTGTAGAAAATCTTTTGTTTGGTTTAAAATTAACAAGTGTCTACTGTGTTTGGTGCGAAAGCACAAGTTTGGTCACCCTTACGACTTGGTACATCGAAGTATCCTCTCCCCTTGCACATCTGTGCGATCCTGGGTGTAAGAGAAATGGTTACCAACTCTAGAACTTGGGCCTGTTCTAGTGGGAAAAAGTACACCCCAGGACGACTCAAACTGGTAGCACCCTGAACCCGAGGGACTTCCAGCCGGTATATAAAAGTGGGTTCTTGGGGAAACCCCAAGAATCACGAGTGTGGTTCCGATGAGATGGATTTGAAAGGGGACTCGCGCCGTATGGATCACACCCCACGAACGGAATGCCCGTACTAAATACCTTTTGTTTTAGAGACCGACCTATTTGTGGCCGTTGCTTGGTATAGTGCAGGGTACAATATCATGCCTGAATATTACTCACTACTGATCCCCTTGAGTAGAGACAACAGTTCTTGGGAGGTCATTGCCCAAAGAATTTGAAATTGGTGTGCTCAAAAGACGTTAATGAGCCGTGGAGGGGAGCCAATGCGACCAAATTTCTAAGCTATCCGGTCTCGAGAAGGAAAGGTGTTCATCACCAATCCGGGGTATTTCGGTGGGCTATACCAATTATACAAACCCTAGGCCTTTGGCCTATTAGGATGTGCTTGTCTGTTGTCAACTTAAATGTTCCTTGAGTCCAAAATCGAAACTGAAAACACTTTGTCTTACGATTGTCTTTGATTGTCAGAATTTGATCATGGAAAATGGAGTCAGTTTAAATTTCATGTCACTAAAAATTCACAGAGAGTCGCAACTGTTCACCAGAAACTCGCATCTGATTTTTAGAGTCACATCTTTTAAATTTTGAGTCGCATCTGTTAATTTTTGAGTCGCATCTGTCATTATCAGTCGCATCTGTCAAGATTAGGGTCGCATCTGTTAGTTTGGCTCGCATTTGTTTTGAAAAACCGCATGCGTTATATTTTGAGTCGTATATGTCAGTTAGAGTCGCATCTGGTAAATTTTGAGTCGCATCTGTCAGTATAGACCGCAATTGTTAATTTTGGACCGCATCTGTTAAATCCTGAGATGCATCTGTCTGATTATCAGAAAACCAAAATTCACAATCACTGTCCAGTCAACATGTTTGCATTAGTTTCAGTTGTCTTCACACAAAGCAATCCTTGAACAGAAACCTGAAACAATTTGCTCAATTTTGCATCCTTTAGAGTCATTTAGTCATTACTATAGTTGTCTTCATTTAGAGTTTAGTTTCATTTTAGGGTACATATTACCTTGCATTAGACTTCTAGAAAGGTCACTTTTACAAACTTTAGGAGTAGTCCACCATCTATACTCTAGAAAAATCATAGTGTCAACAAAATTTTCCATTGAACCTAGTCTTATCATCTTATACTTTGTCCTACAGAGAGTCCTCCTAGCTCATCAGTCTAGTTAGGAAACTTAGCTTGTCTTTGATCCTCGTCCTACATTGGTTCTTTGACTTAACTAAATTGACACCTTGGTTTGACTTTAGGCAGTTGGTCCCTTCATCTTGGGTTTATAGAATTGATCACTTTAGGGTCTTGCTTAGACTTTTGCATCTTTAGAGTCTAGACTAGTGTCATCCTAGGACATCCCTTATTTTGCATACGAAAATCCCAAAAGCATAGACTAGAGTCATATTGTTCATAGATATAGTCTTGCATATCCTGCATATCTAGCTTGTCTTACATGGTTGAAACTAGGTCTAAGAGAAGAGAGAGAAAACATGTCGAACCCAAACGAGTTCATCAATCCATTTTCTTCAAGACCTCATAAGACTCTATTAGACAAATTCACCACTAGAAACACTCAAGGACATATTGCAGTAGAGGACATAGAGGCTGCCGCACAGGACCCTGAGTTTGCCTCTTTTGTAGATGAGTACCTAGCAAATGATCGTCAACATTTTTTAGGAAAATTGCTAGCTGAAGGTGCTACTTTACCTCCAGGATTTGATATCAACACTTTACAAACTCAACCTACATGAGGGACAAATACAACGACTGCTAGTACTACTATACCTCAGGTCAGCACAACAATGCCATCTACCACATCTACATAGAGTACAACAGTCCATATGTCTCCATTTGGTATGTCTAGCATGACATCAGGATTTAATTTCACTGTAGGGGCATCATCATCCACTCCCTCCGGTCCTCTTGTTGGGACTAAAAGACCTAAAACGTCAGCCCATACATCTTATGTCAGTGTCACAAGTGCACAATCAACAACCATACCTATTGCTAGTATCACAGGCACCTTACCACAGTCGATGGCCATACCTAGTGCTCAAATCACTAGTACTATACCAAGGATTACACAAACAGGAGGCATTCCCTCCTTCCAATATGGCAATCAACATCCACTCTTCCAGACTAGCAGTCAGAATCCACTTACATCGATCCCGAATCAGAATCCTTTTTCATAGATTGGTAGTCAGAACCCGTCCACATAGATTCCAAGTCAAAACCTATTCACATCGATCCCGAATCAGAATCCCTTTTCACAGATTGGTAGTCAGAATCCGTCTACACAGATTCCAAGTCAAAACCAATTCACACCGATTCTGAATCAGAATCCTTTTTCACAGAGTGGTACTTAGAATCCGTTTACACAGAACCCAGGTCAACACCAATTTATGTAGATACCAGAACAGAACACATTTACCAACATTCCGAATCCAAATCCACTTCAGATGCCAACGTTCAATTGAAACCCATCACAAGACTTTGGATTTCAGAACACATGCACAGATCTGCATAATCCTCCTAGCACATCTTTGACCCAAGTTGACGTCCTACAAACACAAATGTATGCATTACAAATGCAAATGGATAACATGTCGGTGTCAACTAAGAAATCATTTTCAACAAAGGACATATGCCCATTCCCCTTTGATATATCATTGTACATGACACCTTTCCCTCACGGGTATGACACCAAATCTTCCTAAGTACAATGGCAAACGAAATCCAATCGAACATATCAGGGATTTTTCTACCATATGCATAGATGTCGCTTATGACCCCACGTATCTTATGAGACTATTTCCAAGAAGTCTTGTAGGAATTGCACTAGAATGGTTTTCGGGCTTAGATTCTGGCATTAGATATTGGGGTGAACTAGTTGAGAAATTTGTGGAGCAATTCTCCTTCAACATTGACCACAAGATAAATATAGCAACCTTGTGTCACACAATGCAAGACTAAGGGGAAACATTCATTGCTTTCTTCCAAAGATGGAGAACCATAGCTAGTAGGTGTCCTGTCGAGATACCCGAAAAACAAAAAGTTACTATGTTTCAAGAAAACCTTCATGCAAAACTAAGGAGTAACTTAAGGGTACATTGCTGTACATCTTTTTCTGAACTAGTCGAAAAAGGGGTGATAATAGAGAAGGATCTCATTGAAAAGGGTGAACTCAAGACAACAACATCTAATCGAAACTCGATCGTACAAAACACCCCCACTGACAAAAACAAATTCTGGTCTCGCAACAAAAATGTCACCAATGATGGGGTAGTTGATGCTAAAACACTACAAGCAGGACCTCTCATCACATTACAAGGACCTCATACTTTTGCGAACACGCTTAATGCTGTCATTCAACCTCCTAATGTGGTCCAAAACACTCAACGTCCACAACAAAGGAGATTTCAAAAACATGAGTTCACTCCCTTAGGGGAACCCATTGAGTCGGTGTTCAAACAACTGTTACAACATAACCTCATACAGCTGCAAGAACCAAGACAATACGATCCAAGACAGTTTAAACCAGTTTGGTGGGATGATAATGCCTTTTGTGATTATCATAGGACTAAGGGACATAACCTACAAAACTGTCGACAACTGAAGAATATCATACAAGATCTTGTTGAAAGGATAATTATTGAAGTTAGTGGACAAAAACAAAAGACATCGAATGCTGATCATCAAGTCTTTTCAGACCCACTACATGACCATGGGAAAGGAACTGTCCCCAGTTCGAGTACTAAGACCAATATGTCAGCCAACTATGTGAGTATCAAACATGATTATGATAGTGACAAAATCATTCATTGCCTTCGTGCCGCTGATGAAAACATCAGTACCATTACTATCAATGCTAATCCTGAGTGTGCAGTCAATACTCGTCGTACTAAGTTCACTATCCAGGGCCCTCCATTGCAGAAAACACCACAATCTTCCAAGTTACAATATAACCTACTTGACCAGTTGGGGAAGACCCCAGCCCAAATTTCAATCTTGGAATTGTTGTGTATTTCCCCTGAGCATCAATCCATCCTCGATAAGGCTTTATAGAACACCACGGTCCCTAATGACCTTGATGTCAATCGTTTCTAGGAAATGGTGGGCTACTTGACCAATAATCACCATGCCAGTTTTTCTAAACAAGACTATGCAACACAAAAGACGAACCATAACGACCCTTTACATCTAGAAGTCCTTATTGATGACACCAAAGTTAGATGAGTTTTGGTAGATGGAGGAGCAGGGTTAAATCTATACACTTTAGAACTAATTAAGGCATTAGGTATTTCAGAAGCATGCGTAGACACCACTAAGAGTATTGTTATTAAGGCTTATGATGATGAAGAACAAAAATCAAAGGGGGTGGTAACACTTCCTATCAAAATTGGTCCTGCGGTAATGGAGACAAAGTTCCAGGTCTTGGATCTCACCCTCCCTTATAACCTTCTGCTAGGTAGACCATGGATTCATGCCATGAAGGCGGTCCCTTCCATGTATCATCAGTGTCTTAAATTCCCTTACAATGGCACCGAAATAACTATAGATGGTGATCCCGATCCTTTCCAGTATTGAACCAATCTAAAGGAGATCCCTCAACGCCAAGTGCCAGTAAACCACGAGGCCTCATCATCCAATCCATCTTCTTATGTTGACCCATCCACACTCACTAGAACATCTGTTTCACCCTCACTTCCTACCACTCCTAGGGTTGAGATCCAAGACAAGGGTTGTGGAGAGTATTACATGAAGACTTCTTATTGTGTTAGCCATTTGGTTTCTCCTAAGTCATATGGTTTACCTACAACAGGTAGGGGACAGTCTATGATCACTATACATGTTCCCCCCATGACAACTTTCACTAAATGGGGTGAATTAAGCAAAGAGGTTGTCGATGCAGAAAATGTCACTTCCTGGCTGTATAGGGAAGATGATGAAAACCATTTTTACTGGCTCATATTCCCACAAATCTATATGGAAAAGGTTTCAAAATTATGCAAAGCAAAGGATATGATGGACAAAGTGGTTTAGGCTTAAACCAAGATGGCAGAATTGAACCAATATTTGTTTCTCAGTGGCCAAAAGGAGTGGGGCTAGGGTTTCAACCGATCTAGATTGGCGTTCCTAGTACCCCATTACCCTTACTTGAGGAAGTACGTGCTTTAGAAGATATTAAGACATCTCACGAACCAATGGACCAATATAATTATGACTCCCCCAATTCTAACGATTATGAGTGGGATTCCTTATCCTCTACTTCTTCCATGGACCTTGACAAGTTATTTGGAGAACTTGACTTGATGTTAAGTTCCTCACCCAATCCCTTAAATTCTTGTCCGCCAAAGAAAATGACAAAAGAGGAATGGTTTAAACACTACTATTGGGAATCACTTGATCCTACCTCTTGGCAACCTGAGCCACCTATTTTCAATAGTCAAACCTTGGCATTAGGCCCACCTATTCATTCGCCTAGACCCAAACTTAAGAGCAAAGAGGACCTGGTACAAGACTTTTGTAACCACATGAATAATTCAATCTTTACCTTGACCCCATTAGAATTTGATAACTCCAACGATGACATGTCCTTAGTTTATCCCCAGCTCATTGATTGGGATCAACAAGACACACCCGTCTTAGACACTTTTGAGAATGACAAAGCAATTGCTGAGTTCCTGGGATTACGAGAAGGCATACCTAACGGAGATCATAAGGCTAGTTTTACCATTGACTTGGATAACAAAGCATATTTTGGGGAATCTGTTCAACCCTCCAGTTGCAAAAATGAGAAAAAGAATAAACAAAATAAAAAAGATGAGTCTCTAGGTGAAAACCGAAAGGCACCTCTAGACAATGAAACAGTAAAAAGAAAGGACGCATCCGAAGGTGAAAACCTCTTTGAGGCACCTAAGGATGGAGGTTTGAACATTCTTCCTGTTGCACAGGAAAAGTCACCCATGCTCGTTGAAGATTCAGTAGAATTCAACATAGGCACAAAAGAAAATCCTCGACTGGTTTATTTGGTAGCGTCATTGACAACAGAAGAGAAAACAGAGTTCCACAACTTCTTTGCACAAAGACAGATAAATTTTGCTTGGTCATATGCGGACATGCCAGGGTTGGACCCTGAACTTGTTCTACATCACTTTCCTTTACAACTAGGTGTTAAACCAGTAAAACATAAGTTGAGAAAAATGCATCCACAAATTGCTTTATTAGTCAAGGAAGAACTCAAGAAACTCTTAGACGTTGGTTTCATCAGATCTATCGACTATGCAGATTGGATTTCCAATCTTGTACCAGTCACTAAACCAACTAGGGGCATCCGCATCTGCACTGATTTTAGAGATGTCAAGAAAGCTTGTCCTAAGGATGACTTCCCTTTGCCTAACATAGACATGATAGTTGACATGACAGTGGGATATGAGATGTTGTCCCTTATGGACGGATTTTCAGGATATAACCAGATCAGAATTGCAACTGAAGACCAACCTAAGACAGCTTTCACTTGTCCTTGGGGAACGTATTGCTGGAATGTTATGCCCTTTGGACTCAAGAATGCAGGAGCAACCTATCAGCGTGCCATGACTACTATCTTTCATGATCTAGTACACACTTGTATGGAGGATTATGTCGATGACCTTATTGTAAAATCCAAGACAAGGTCAGAACATCTACAGGTTTTAGACAAGATATTTCAGAGGCTAGAAATGTATAAAGTGAGACTCAATCCAAAGAAATGTGTGTTTGGAGTCAAGTCAGGAAAGTTGTTAGGTTATATCATTTCTAGACGAGGTATTGAAGTGGATCTGGCTAAGGTAAAAGCAATCATGGACATGCCACCACCCGCTAATCTCATTCAACTAAGGACATTACAAGGAAGGTTGCAATCTATCAGAAGATTTATAGTGCAGTTAGCCGATAAGACACATCCATTTCAACATCTACTAAAGAAAGGAGTACCCTTTGCATGGACAGTTAAGTGTGAAGAGGCTTTTCAATTGATTAAGGAATATTTACTCACACCACCTATCTTAATGCCACCTGTTGAAGGAAGACCATTGATTCTTTATATTATGGCAACCCATTCATCACTCGGAGCATTGCTTGCATAGAATGACGATGAAGGTCATGAAAGGGCAGTCTATTATATCACTCAGACTTTGGTCGGTTATGAGCTCAACTATAGTACCATTGAACGTGCCTGTATTGAAGTAGTATTTGCTACCCAAAAACTGAGACACTACATGCTAAACCATCAAACAATGTTGATTGCTAAAATAGACCCTCTGAAATATCTTCTCAGCAAGGCAGCATTAACAAGGCGACTGTCCAAATGGGTTATGATACTTAGTGAGTATGATATCCAGTATGTAGAAAGAAAGGCTATTAAAGGACAGGTCATTGCTGATTAGTTAGCTGACGCACCCATACAGGAAGATCATCCATTGGTTGCAGACTTTCCTGATGAGTTCATATTTACAATTGACACAAACATAACATGGAAACTGTACTTTGATGGCTCACATACAAATCATGGTTCAGGGGCTGGTATACTGTTTATCACACCACAGGGTGATTCCATCCCTAAGTCATTTAGGATTGCATTTCCATGCACTAACAACATGGTAGAGTATGAAGCTCTAGTGACAAGGTTACGCATGGCGGTCAAGTGGAAAATTAAGGTTTTACAGGTATATGGCGATTCTCAACTAGTAATTAGACAGGTAAATAATGATTATGAGACTAAGGATGAGAAGCTTGCTCCATACAAGCGCATGGTTGATAGCTTTAAAGAGTACTTTGACAAAGTTGAATTTCATCAAGTACCTCATGTGTTAAACAGGGCAGCAGACGCTATGGATACTATTGCATCACTTCTTGACATTCCTAACAACGTGCCTAAGTTTGAGTTCTTGGTAGAACAACTTTTGGTCCCAGCCTACGATATCCCAGATTCTGAAATGGTGTGTGACATTGTTGGTCCAAATTCCCCATGGTACAAAGAAATCTATGATTACCTTCATGCCGAAGTCATGCCCACTGGCCTATCAAATAACCAACGTAGGACATTCCTCCGCAAATCAGCCAAATACACCATCATCGAAGACACCCTATATAGACGCGCCTTAGATAATACCCTACTGAGATGTCTTGATTCTCTGAAGCATAAGCAACCTTGCGTGGGGTGCATGAGGGTATATGTGGTTCCCATTCTAGCGGTCCTACCTTAGCCAAAAAATTATGAGACTGGGTTATTACTGGCCGACTATGGAAAAAGACTCTTATGTCTTTGTAACGAAATGTCGTCAATGTCAAGTTCATGGAGACTTGATACATGCCCCAGCATAGGAGCTCCGTCCTATCACGTCACCATGGCCCTTTGCCCAATGGGGACTCGACCTCATATGAAAGATCCACCCCACATCATCTAATGGACACAAGTTCATTATCACTGCCACTGAGTACTTTACGAAGTGGATTGAAGCCATTCCCATGACATACATTACCGGCACATAGATTTCTAGATTTATCCTGAACTATATCATCTGTCGGTATGGTGTCCCTCAGTCCATCATTACAGATAATGGCCGCCCATTTAAGAACCAAGAAGTCCGCCACCTATGTGAAGAATTTCATATCCAACATCACTTCTCCACTCCATACTATCCACAAGGTAATGGCCAAGCAGAGGCATCTAACAAGACCATCATTAGAATCCTCAAGAAGACTGTCAATGATGTTGGTCGTGACTGGCATTTACAGCTTAACCCTGCCTTATGGGCTTATCGCACAAGTATCCGTACTCCCACTGGTCCTACCCCATATTCTCTTATTTTTGGGTCTGAAGCCATTTTGCCTATTGAGGTTGAGATTCCTTCCCTAAGGGTATCCCTGAAAGGCCACATTGATGATGAAGAGTACCGAGTGTCGAGACTCCATGAGCTAGAATTCCTGGATGAGCGAAGACATAAGGCATTAGACCATCTCCAAGCATATTAGAATCGCCTTCATTGTAGCTATAACAGGAAGGTATTGAATAGAAACTTTGACATTGGTGACCTGGTTTTAATGGAGAATCCAAAGAATCAAGCTGAAAGAGACAAACCAGGAAAGTTTGAACCTAATTGGTGAGGACCTTATATTGTTATAGAAGCTTTTGGATCAGGAGCGTACCAACTCTTTACTCCTGAAGGGGAACCATTGTCCTCACAAATTAATAGTCTGCATTTGAAGAGGTTCTACACATAGCTTATGCGAGCCTTTGTCTTAATTAGCAAAAATACAAAAGAAAAATTTAGAAAATCACAAAAAAAATCGTTATCAAGGTGAAAACCTGGCAAACAGGTGTCTTGGTAACACTAAAAAAATTAGATAATATAGAAAATAGTAAAGACAAATCATTCGTCCAATGGTGAAAACCACTTTGGTGGCACTTTGGATAGGTACCATGGTGAAAACCTGGCAAACAGGCGCCATGTGTACTCAACTCTGCTCCTTTGTCTACTATTATTCTAATCCATTATCTTGTACATAGTCCACTACCTTGTACATAGTCCACTTTCCTGTACATAGTCCACTACCTTGTACATAGTCAACTTCCCCGTACATATTCCACCACCCTGTACATAGTCCTTATCCCTGTACATAATACCTATCCCTGTACATATCCCTTATCTTTCATGTCCATCGCTTGTATATACCATTCATAATAAGTGGTAGTCCTTCCCATAGCTTGGAACGATTGACATCGAGAGCATTTCATATCCCCCATCTTACCCTATTCATAATCAATTCGTCTTATACTCGACTGGGGGCAAACACTTGACATGTGTCATATTGGTTCTTACATTGGTTGTGTTGAAGACGTAAAACCTATGAAATCTGTGAACATCGCAAAACAACCTAAGAAAACACAAAAACATCAGAAAACTTCAAAAAGAAAAAAAAATAAAAACATTTCAAAAATCCAAAAAATAGAGTCAAAGTCAGTCGCACTTGTTATTCTTTGTCGTTTGTCAAACTACGTTGCCTCTGTGACTGGACGTAGGCAAGGCCATTTGACGATGTGCCCCCGAGGCATTAGGTCACTCTTTTTAGGTTAGTCTATATAAAATCATGCGTTAATCCACGTGTCTATATGACAAGGTCATTAGTTGTGTCGAACTACGAGGTCTCTGCATGTACAACGTAGGCAAGGCCATCAATCGATGAGCCCCCGAGGCCGCACTAGGTCAGTCCATTAGGGTTCATTGCATTCACTTTCACACATGTATTCTATGCGTAGTCAGTCTTGTCAGTCAAGTCAAGTCGAACTACGAGGTCTCTGCGTGTACAACGTAGGCAAGGCCATCACACGATGAGCCCCCGAGGCCGCACTAGGTCAGTCCTTTAGGGTTTGTCGTCACACACAGTCAATTGTCCACACATCATATCAAGTCATGCATCAATCTGGTGAATAAGTCAGCAATGTCTCTGAGTCAAATCAAACAACTTTCAAAACAAAACAACCAAAACAAATCAACTAATGTCTGCTACAGGATGTGTCCTTCCTAGAAACAGACATCATCATGGCAATCAATTTGTATCTTATTTAGGATGGGTCCTTCCTGAATACTGATATCAGCAAAACAATCTATGTCTTATACAGGTTGAGTCCTTCCTGCATAATTGACAAGGTTAAACAATCAACTATAGCCTTACACAGGTTATCACATCAATGGCATCTGACTCAATGTCTTATACGATACATGTCTTTATGAAACCAGGATTTGTCATGCCTTATACAGATAGTGATAACATCGAAACCAGACACACAGTCTCATCCGGTATGTGTATCTCCTGAAATTGGGCTCTACCAATCAACAAATGAAACAAACAAATCATGTCTTGGCAAATCTTTTTCTGGCTTTTTGACTTTATGGCTTATTTATCTTATCATTTATCTTGAATTGATGACTGGGATTCATGTTACTAGCTTTCTCAAGGATGTCCCATGAAGGATTTAGAGAAGCAACGATGTATCAGAATTCTATTTTCTTTGACTAATGTCTGTCGACTGTCTTTTAACTTTGATTTTTGAGTCATGTTACTAGTTTCCTCAAGGATGTCCCATGAAGGATTTAGAGGAGAAATGACGTCTCATGACCCATCTTCTACTTTGATTGCTGTTTGTGGTTTGTCCTGAAAAAAAGACTGGGGCAACATGTGCCCTTAGTATGAGTTAATGACAATCCTTGGCTGTGACTGTCTGTTGTTAGCAAGTGGATGACCTTGCACACCTTGATCTATGTCATATCATGGTGTTTTTCTCCATTTGTATTAGTCCCGCCCAATGATGATAAAGTGCAATACCTTTTGTGATATAGAAAAATATCGAAGATTGCTAATACTAACATTTATCTCATGTCTTTCATTCTTTCTCGATCTTTCTTTCTGCACTAAGAGTTCTTCTTTCTTGCATTATGATGGAGTCCTGTGACACAAAACATTATACATCATCCTGCATCAACATACATGTTAGAAACATACATGCATATGTACATATCTCATATCTAGATCATCATGGCATAATAAACAATCATCATCAAATAATACTTATCATAAGTATTCCATGTACAAAGCAATTGTAAATACATGCATCACATTACATTTGTATAGCATCACATGTCGTCTGCATCATACATATAACATCATATTGCATCTCATAATCATATAGGATCAACAACATATAGAATCATACATCACATAAAATCACCATTATATCATTAACTGCATAAACATCATAAAATAAATATCATCATCCATCACATAGGCATATCATATAAACATTACATGTATAAATAAACACTGCATAATCAGTACATAGAAATGCATATCATGAGAACCACCGCCAAAATCATATATATATATATATATATATCGCTCAAATGTGTCACATGACAATTTCATAATGTATCAATAATACATGGAAGCCCGTAGGCTATAAGATTAAAATTCAATGTCTCAAATGAATCTCAAGTAGTATCTCTATCCTGAACTGCCACTGCCATCATGTTAGAAGTGTGTGGGAGAATGATGCTGGGAACATGCTGATCTCTAAGCTGTGGGAGGTCTATCATATGGCCCTGCTCTACGTGGCTGATCCACCCCCTCTGTGCTCACTGTCCGCGTGTGGGTCCTGGTCTGGGACCTGCTACTGTGTGCTGCTGAGAAAATGGGAGCCCCGCTCTCTAGGGGAACCTCTGCCTCATATAGGTCCTGATAGTATCTCTCCCTCTCTCTAGCTCTGACTAGCTCTCTGGAGAATGCAGCTGATGGTCCTGTACATAATACCTTGAGCTCTGTAAACCTCTGCTCAGTCTCCTGCCACTGAGCTATAGCCTGATCCTTGTCCATCAAAGCTCTATCCCTCTCTATCTGATAGGCATCCCTCTCGGCCATCAACACTCTCATCTGCTCCTCCAAGGAGGCAACCTGGGCTCACAATGTATCCATGTCTGAATCCTTTGCCCCTCTCTCATCCTGTCTGGCCCTGTCTCTCCCATCCTCCTCCTCATCCAACTCCTCCAGGATCTGATCTCAGATCTCTCTCTCATGATCGTCATCCTCATCATCATCCTCCTGGTAGGCACCTAACAACCCCAGAGCATCAACCTCTGCCTCCTCTCTGCCTGCCTCCTCGGCACCTGCCTCCTCCTCTACCGGGATATTTGGGATATCTTGTATGATTTCCTTCGCCGGCTGCGCCTCTTCTCCACCTCTGGCCACATCCTCCTCTCCACCTCGGGCCACATCTAGCATGGCTACATCCTCCTCTCCTCCCCTCTCCTCCCGAATTGGTGACAAGGCTAGTCCTCGTCCCCGCCGACCACGCCTCCCTCTCTTGCCTCCATGTCATCCTCCTCTTCCATCATCCCCTCCATCACCATGGCCTCCTCTGTCTCCTCGGCCTCTCCCTCTACCTCGCCTACCTCGTGGACCTGTCCCACATCGCTCTACTAGCGCTGGCTGCTCTCGGTCTCTCAACAGGATCGGCCTGTGTGCTGCCCACCAGTGATCGTACTCTGGAGTGGTCCCTAGGTCTACTGGTCCGTCCCTCCATCCCCATGGAAGTGCCTGTAGTCCATCAATATCTGCCTTTGCCATGGCCACTAGAATCTCTAGCCCCCATAGCGGGACCTCCCGTGAGGATCTGGAAAACTCTGCTCTCCCTCGAGGTACATCTTGTACCTCTCCAAACTGTCTCAAGACTCGGTCTGGCAACTATCGCTCTATAATATGCACATGAGACACTGTCCGTCCCACCAAGTACTATGCCTGTCTATAAAAAGGCAAGTGCTCATCCTCATCTGACCACACCTCACAGCCTAGGTATGGTCTTCATGTGAACTGCTGCATCGTGTCTATAGCATGTCTGAAGTAGCCTGTGTCTCCAATATGATGTTGTGTGGTTGCCCCCGCATAACGGAAGGCGTATGGAGCTCCATGAGGTAGGTCTACTGTAATAGGTGGTCTGAAAATAGCTATATGCCCCCACGCCCATATCATCAGGAGCGTGGTATCACAGCTCATCGACTATGCCTCTCTGTAGGCAATATCATGCAGATGGAAGTACAACATCCCAAGCACACATGAACCCCAGGCATACACAACTCGCCGCTCGAGCATGCCCACTAGCATCTCTCCCCATCCCACATGAAATCCATGACCTCGGCGGTCAGGCAGTACTATACTCCCTATCAATGTAGCCAATAGACAGTCCAGCTGTCTATACCTATGGGCCAATACCCGCCACCTAATCTCATAGTCATCGAACCCTAACTGTCTAATGTCGGCATGGGGGTAATACCTACACATCTCGGCAGCACCCCTCTGGGTATCATAGGCCACCCATGTGCCTCTAATCAGCAGTCTAAGGATCCTATACACATCCTCTAATGTCACCGTGGCCTCTCTAGTTGGTAGGTGGAAGGATGATGTCTCCGAGTGCCACCTCTCACATAACGCTGTCAACAGTCCCCGGTTTGCCCGAATCTGGGGTATATTGGTCACATGCAATAATCCAAGATGCCGTAGAGTCTGTCGCTCGGTCGGCCGCAAGCTATCTCTAAATTCAAATGTCGTGGGTCTTGACTCCCGTGTATACATCGTGTCCAACACAACCTGCAATGGCATTATACATGCCCCATGTCAGCCTCAATAATCTATTCTAGTGCAAAATGGATATACTACATGAAATGCAAATGTGTCGTTATTTTGCACATGCGTCATTATTTTTCACATGCGTCGCTTTTTATTAAATGTCGTTCATTAAATTCAAATGCGTTGCTTTTTAAACATATGTAGCTAACTTTGTCAAATGTGTTGCACTACATTCATATGCGTTGAAATATAGATGATGTGTTGCATAAACTTCATATGCATTATTATTAAACAAATGCGGCTATTCTAAATGCAAATGCGTTTCACAAATTCAAATGTGTTTCAGAAATAAACACATGAGTTGAACTGCTAAATCTTATTAAAAAATGACCGACGTAAAACTACAGATGCGGTTTTCCGCAGTCAAATGCGTCGTTCGCGCACGCATATGCGGTTCAAAATTAAAGTGACGCATATGTAAAACATGAATTAAATGCATTAAATAACGTGCAAATCAAAAATTTCAAAAGGCATGTTTTAGATACATACCGGGGGGTCTGCGTTGGCTGGTCTCTGGTATGTCCGGATCCTGTATGCGCGATGGTGAGTAGCTGGAACTGAAGACATCCTCGCTAAAAAGTCAAAGCAAAATCTCAATTTCTCAACTAGGTGGGTGAAAATGAATAGGTTTTTACCCCTATTTCTTATATATACCTAGGGCTTAGCTGGCATTTCTCTCCTACTGGCCGCGTTAACTTCCATTTTCTATTTTCCCGTACCCGTCCCTCCCATTTCTAAACTCCATTCTGTCAACTCCACTGCATTTCTGCCTATCCAATGGACTAATCAGGAGCATTTCCAAATTTTTTTGAACTTTTCAAAAATTTGTCAATTTTCCCGAGGGGGCATACCTTCACCTGTTTTACATTGGGGCATTACTAGGGCATATTTCTTATCGATTTTCTTTGACACAACGCTGAAATGACATTGTATCAAAGAGGGGCAAATGTAGACACCGAAATTTGGTTTTAAGCCTGCGACTTCCATATTCTTCATATTTAGTATTTTTCATGGTCATGATTAAATAATGTCAATTATTTAATTATTCACTTTATCTTTAATTCTTCTATTAATTAAATAATCTTAATTATTTAATTAATTCACATTTTTCTTTATTCTATTTGATTAATTAAATAAACGCTTTTTATTTAATTATGTTACTAATTAACCTTATCCTTCTTGTCAAATTAAATAAATTCTTATTTAATTTACTCTTTATCATATTTCAACAATAATTAAATAAATTCTTTATTTAATTATTCATTTAAATCCTTCATCATTTAATTAAATAAATATTATTTATTTAATTATTCTTCAAATATCAAGTCTTGAATTAAATGAATTATTTAATTCATTAATTCTATTTTAACGTATTCCTCTATATTTTAGATAATTATGTGAGTTATCTAAGTATTCACTTTTACTCGACTTGACATCTATTTTAATCGCTCAGTTAACTCTTGATTTAATGTCTGAGTGGCGTTCTCGAGTAATCTCTTCGTCAGATCATTCAATCGTCCAGTTCTAACTTATTTGCGTGTACATGCAGATTAATTAAATATTCTTATTTAATTAATTAAACCTCGTGCATGCATTCGAACAGAGAGTCGTTATAATCAATCTTCATCTTTGTCATGCAAAGATAATTCTTCTGTTTTCGAATACCGAACTGAAGATTAAATCATTTTTTTAATCTTTAAGTCTTTCTAGTTTGTATCACTCATGTCACTACTAATAGTTATCAGAATGCATGTCTAATATGTCGATCTCAACTGTCCGTTGATCTTTCAATCTTGACCTATCGTTTGAATAATCATTTTTCTATAAATTGATTTGTCATTCTTCATTCCAATCTCTCTCATGAATTCTTATGACTTTTGAGAGCACTTTATCTTGAATCTTCAATATTTTGCTAATCATTATCTTAGGCTATACTTGCACGAATTATTGGAAATCTGAGGGCAATTATACCACACAAGCAAAATGGAGAAGGGCAATCGAGATGAATCATGGAAATACGTTCGAAATTGGTGAGATTGTTCTAGTTTTTTTTACGTTTTATCTTTCCTATGTACTTTGTTGCTTAAACGAATGAATTTGCATTTTAGATTTATTATTGCATGTTTGCTTCTAATCTTCTTTGTCTTCTATTGTGCAATTTTTATTCTAGTGTTACAGAAACTATTCAAGTGTGTTAAGCATTTTGCATGAGTAGTGTGGTGTAAAAAGGAAGACTTTATTTCAGCCCTGGGTGATCAAGGAGGGAGGGCCCACTTCTTGAATTGCCAACAATATGTTCAATTGTCTTACGTTGGCAACATGTGTTTTTTTTCTTTCTCTATTGTAATTTAATGTTGTTTGAATTAAACTATTGTTACATTGTGACTAAATTGGATTAAGTAATACTAGTTTTTAGATAAGAAATTTATTGATATTTTACAATGTTAATCTATTTATTTGAGGATTGAGTCAAGAATTACATTCTAGACTTTTCTGCAATATCATTTTGCAGTATGTAACAGTTCTTGTCATAACTTATATAACAGTTCTTGTCATAACTTATATAACAGTTCATGTCATAGCTTTTGTTACAGTTCTTGTCACAACTTCTATTAAAATTCCTATCAGACTTCCTATCACTTCCTGTCACTGAATAGATGTAGGAGAATTAAAATAGATTTTCATCTTAAATAAATCTTGTGTTTTTAGATGCATATCATTTTCACTTAGCTTGTTGCTTTCAGTCCTAAGGTATACAACCCTAATGTATTTCATAAGTTCTACATTCTCAGATTGACACAAGGAACAAATTGAGATATCCTACCAAGAATGTAGCCACAACCTTAAAGTTTCTCATCAAAATTTATTCCAAACATTTTGGCACCTTTGCTGGGGAAAGGCATTAAACGCCTAAAAAATTAATAAGTTAGGATTAATGCGCCAAGATGAAATTCCATGCAACTGTCAACCTTGCCTAGGTGATTATCCTTGGTTTGCTCTATTGTAGATCATATAGATGCATGAATTATACTAGAGATAGTAAAGGTGGGTTTGTTAAGAAAGATATAGGAACTCGTTCAAAACAAGAAAACCCAAAAAAAAGGATTAAAGCCACTAATTATGAATACAACATCAAGAAAGGAATTAGTTGAACCTAGTATTGAAAAGTGCATAATTGAGTCCACTACTGTCAATTCTAATTTTGAGTCACCTTCTAGTACCCAACAAGAAAATATTCATTTAAGGATCTTGCCAAATTATTTCAAAAATCTTACGAACTTTGAAGTGGTAAAACTCCAATAAAAAAAGATCCTAAGTTGTTCTCATATTTTTACACCCCTTGGGCATTTGAAACCATGGTCGATAACAATAACAACAACAACAATAACAACGATGAAAGAGCATTGGCCAATAAAAATCCTGTCACCTTTGAATTTCCTATTGCCCATCGACCAGAAGATGCTCCCATGAAAAATATACCTCATTCTACTTTGCATATTTTTCGGGGACTTTCTATTGAAGATCTTGACATGTTTCTCTTTGAATTTGATGTTTTATGTCATATTTATGATTATCAAAATGGCACACAAAATCTTAAATTGTTTACAGCTACTTTGAAAAGTGCAACATTACGATGGTTCATGGGCTTAAAATGTGAAACTATTCACAATTGGGATAACATGAAGGAAAAGTTATTGGAGAAAGACCAGGAATATTGTAAGACCAAGGAAATCAGAGATGAGATCTTTTACGCAATGAAACAGGAAGAGGAGACCTTAGAAGACTACCTTGAGTGATTCTTATTTAGTCTTCAAAGGACTAAACAAACATGATTGAACAATGATACTGTAAAAATGTTTTTTCTTAATGGTATTCGTGATGAATGTATGGATGTTTATGCTAAAGGAATTTCCTTATTTGAAGTTTATGAGCTTATTTTGTCTATCAATGACACATACTGCTACAAAAAGGATGCAAGACAGTGAAAAAGATCGTGGTCGTTCATTGCATAGGAAAAAATACTACACATTAAATTCAATCTCACTTAAGCTTCCTTTGAATTACATAAAATTCAATCTCACCTAACCTACATAGTCTCTTTCATCGCCACATTCATTTACATGTGACATTTTATTCGATGGGATTTTATTTACAAAACTCGAAATCCTTGAAATTAGACGAGGAGCTGAAGAGTTGTTTTCCTACAAACATTTTCTAGTTTTCATGGAGTTCCTGATAGTTAGCGTCACCTTCTTAGGTCTTCCAGTGAAGAAGTTATTATTCGTTTATCACTGAATTTGTTGGGAAATTTATAAAGCCTTCTCAACAAATCCATTTGGTGCATATCCTACAACCATTGCAGTCCAGTAGATCACATATGTGTGAGGCTTCTTGTCAAACAATCAGCGAGATGCTAGCAAAATTTGTAAAAAATGAAAGGATCAACTGTAAATTTTGGCAATCCTTTTCCCTGTAGCTTTTTTCTTATTGCAAATGAAATCTGTTCATCTTTTAGGACACCATTTTTTCCCACAATTTAATGAACAATGAACTTATGAAAATTTTTGACCAAGACATAGTGAATGCATAACATTAAACATATCCAAACAAACAAGGAATTCAATCTAAATTTCTTATTTGAGTGGCCCTGAAGGATTTACAAATCAAGAAACAAAATTAGAATAGGCAATCCGTGGCTTACGTCCATATTCTGTAATGAAAGTAGGAGGCATTAATTTAGTTTGGGGATTTGTGTGAAAGGGGAGAGTAGAAATCTTTAGTTTTGGACATTACAAAAATTTCAACATAATAAATTATTTGAAAGGAAAATCATTACCGTGTCTCACATCTTTCAAAACTAAAATGGCTTGAGATGAGTAAATGGGTGAAAATCAACTTGGGAGTGTGCTTTTGTTCTAACAAAAATATTTTAATCGAAAAAGGGTTTGAAGCACTAAAATTAGCCAATTGCAAAGTGTGTAAGAGCACATAACCCACTCGAATGTGTAGAACTTCTAATTCCCTTCTAGTTTCTTGTCGATATCCTTACTAGACCTCTTAAGCATGGGACTGTTTCGGACAAGGTTTGGAGTACTTTCTCCCAAGTATGATGTTTTGCATTCTTATTACCCTCTTGGATCCCTAGAATCTATAGTGAATCATTTTCAACTAACATTGCCTACAGAATCCATGGCTCCTGGGAGATATACCCTAAACATTACAAGGATTAATGGTTCAGTAACTGTGGACACATTTATTGTTTAAGCTTATATAACTCAAACAATTTTTTATCAAAAACCCCTAGAAATATTTGTAGTGCCCAAAGGATTTCACAAGAAAACAACCCCAGGTTGATATGTACTACTTTATGCTTCTTCCTTGACCAATGAAATGCAATTGGCAAGTGTAAAGCCAAATTCCAACATTCTACCTGTATGCAAAAATGGTAGCTATCAAATAGGGTATGGAAACTTATTAGGCCACGTGTTAGCTCAAGTAGGTGGTCTCATTTATTTTTAGTCTCAATTTAATAAGTGACCATCCGAAGAGAATGCGTCGAAGTTAAGGTTTGCTATGTGGCAAAGGGAAAATGAAATTAGGTGTTGGGCATTTTAAAATACCATGAAAGCATTAAGTAAACCCATGAAATCATTAAAATACCCATGAAAGTAACATTAAAAATCTAATTAAAAACAATCAAAAGCGAGCAGGGAAATCCCTTACTTAGCTACGATCGCTCCAACAATGTCACCTGCAACCAACAAGAATAAATTAAACTCTCTAAAGTCAAACACTTTGAAGTTTGTATAGCTAAGCACATACTTTCCACTCCCATCATACACTTCAAACATGTACCAATAAAACATACACCGAGTGTATTATTTTTAGTTAAATGCTTATCTATAACTCATCTTTCTTTGATATGTCTAAGTATGGTTAGAAATTTTCCTACAAGAGTTATCTCCACAAGACAACTGCAAGGTATGTCCTCTGATACCATTTTCATTTTGAAGGATTCTGCCTTCTACCAAAATATAAATAAAATTTAATGAAATAAACAAATGAAAAACCACTACTACTAGGATTTAAAACTTGAAAATACCACCAATTTAACACATATAAATTATAAAAAAAAAACTGGTAACTTTAAATTGTTAAGAGACCACACTTAAACCATTTACCACTTATACAAATGACAATCGAGCAAAAACTAGTAAGCTTTTAAACTTTAAAAATCTACACAAATGATGAAAAAAATAGAAAAAAGTCTCTACAAAAATGATAACAAGGGTTTGGAAAAAGAGAATCAAAAGAAAAGGTAATTTGTAGGTATAGGAAACACAATTCCTGTGCATGATTCATTATTTTACAATGTGTTTAATTTTTAAATTTATTTCAACAACTAACCTATGCCTATAGGTTTATTCCTAGCAATACTGCTATCGGTGACTAGATATTCCAAGGAAATGCTTCTTCTAATATCCTTGATTAAGATTTCAAACACATTAACAACAGTTCAATCATATTATAGCTTTAAGTAGTTTCCAAATGCAATCTTGAAGAGCAAGATCCAATTGTTTCCATTTGAGTTACAGTTTTTGACATTCTTACAAACTTGTGTGATGCTCATTCGTTAGCATAAATGTTGATTTTTTGGACATTTGTGGTTTTTTTTTTTTGTTGTTGTAATGTCGAGTTTTGCAGGAAATACAAAGTGGAGTTTTTGGTGAACATCATGGTCTATAAATCTTATGGTTCATACTTTCCACATACAGGCATAATGAAATTGGAAAATAGTCAAAAGTCGTGCAAAAAACTAAAATTGAACATTGAACAAACCAAACGATATGCTACTTTCTAATATGAATTTTGAATATAAATTGTTGTTTGTGATGTGAAAAATTATTTCAATGTGGAGTATGTTCTTTGGATCGTAGATATAAGTATTAAAAAAATCTTAAAAGGTAGGAAAAATCTTAATGAGAGAGATGCATGAGGTGAGATGAAGAGATTTATATGAAACATATGGTTTTCAAAGAGAGGTGTAGGAATTTTGTTTTGAAGGTATTTCTTTTATTTTGGGTTTCAAATAGAAATATTCTTCAGTCTAGAGAATTATTTTGTGGGTTTCTATTTTGGGGAGTTTTCAGTTGGGGATATCTTCTTTTGTGCATTTTATTGGAAAGGTTGAAGGACTCGACACTTTAAGGTGAGTGCTTGATTTTTCATGTTTGGAGTCTCAAGCTCTCAAAGTACTAATGTATACTCTACATTGGTTAGCATTCATAGTTTTAATGAGAAAAAAATAGATTTAAAGATATTTTGATATGCAAGGGTTTGTATGGAGGTTTGGTAGTATTGAGTGTAAGCCTCTGGATTTTATGTATTCTTTGTTGCCTTAATGGCCAGATTTATTCTGAGGGATCCTCGTGTATCATTCTAAATAGGGTTTGGATAACCAAAAACCAAAGTCTATTGATTTTAATGAACTTTGGGTTTTGTATATCCTTAAGGACCTCTCCACAAGTGCCATATGTTTGTTGATTTTATAGTCAACAATAACAATTTCTTTTTATATTTTTATGATCAAACCATTCATCTAAGGGGTTAAAAGATTCTTTAATGGGATAGCTGGATAAATTTTTGCATCCACGAAGTATGAATGTCCTTATTTAGTCTTATAAAATTAAATTAAGGTTCTCATTTCCTATATCTTTGTTGAACTTTTAAGTATCCTTTTCATGTTATAACATTCATTCATACGTTATTCAGTGATATGATAATAGTTCCCTAATCATTTTGTGCCAACATACTAAGTTATTTTCCTATATGCTTAAATCTATTTGCCCTGTCTACTCATTTTCATAATTGGGCTACCTCTTATGTGAAGTTCTATAATTGGTCTTTGTGGTTCAAGGTGGATTATATTCAAAATAGGAAGCATCTTCTATATGCAGGAAAAAGATCTATTGATCTATATAATATTACATTAGTAATAGTTGGATGATATCTTGATTGTTTTATGATAGTGTTATGTTTAATTGTGTTGTTCATATATCATTGTGTTTAATATAAGCTAAATAAAATAAGATAGAAGATTGTAGATCTCAACTTTAAAAAACAAATCTTGTCTACTTTTTTTTCAATGGGACTGTGCATGAAATTTGAAGAATTCAATTTGATGGTTGAGCATATTTTGTGCTTTTGTCACAAAAAAAGTTGCATTTACAAAAAAATATACTCTTTCACAAAGAATATTTGAAAACAACTCTAAAAAAATAGACCAAAATTTTCCACAATTGACCATCCACACCTCTTCAGTGTACCCATTCAACACCAAGGTGTGATAGCTATTCTAAATATTATGGTGGGTGGGGATATTTGTAAATTAAAATTTCATGATATTTGTGATGTTTGTAGGAATTACTCAAGATCCACTCAATTGATAAGAGGATACCTTAGGAAGCATGTCTCTTCTGAAGGCACATCAGGTATCACGAAACGAGAGCTAGGTACATTGCTAGAAGATCTCAAAATTGATCTTTTAAGCAACATGGGTAAGAAAATTGACACTTTGTACACATGTAAGAAACAAGAAGATGTTGAAAAGCATTTTCTATATTTTATCGAAATTGTTGTAAGAAATATAGTAACGAGGAATGTGCTTATAGAAAAAAAAAATATTCCTTAGAAGATGCTACTAAGGCTACTACATTATGACCTCTTCCAACATATATGGCAAATGTGAAATTTAATGAAGAACTTGTTTACTATATGGCCCGATAGAGGCCTTGGCCTCCACAAACTATGACCCCAATGATGAATGAACTTTTTACACCTCTTAATGTAGGGCCTAGTGATCAGCACTTAGTTCCTTTCCAACTCAAACAGGATGGTATGGAGGGTGGCAAAAACCTCCACCTTAATCACAATGGAAAAACCAGTACCAATATGCCCCTCAACCTTGACAACAAGCGTGGAGGATGCCACAATCATAGTTTCCATAATATACACCTTATCCCACACCACCTACAGTTACTCCATACCAACAACCACCATGATAGTATGGTAGGGCCTAGTGATCAGCGCTTCGTTCCTTTCCAACTCAAACAGGATGGTATGGAGGGTGGAAAAAACCTCCACCTTAATCACAATGGAAAAACTAGTACCAATATGCCCCTCAACCTTGACAACAAGCGTGGAGGATGCCACAATCACAGTTTCCATAATATACACCTTATCCCACACAACCTACAGTTACACCATACCAACAACCACCATGATTCTTGCCACCAATACCACCCTCATCTAATGGTCCACCATCCAACCCATCACAACCACCAAAGGAAACACCAATTCCTACACAACCATCTCCAAACCCAAATAACAAGGTGACACAACCAATATACAATAATGAGATGGCAAGATACCCAGCCTACACTATCAATACACTAAACATTAATGGACTTCAATTGAAATCAGTTAAAGCCCTCAAGGGGCCCACTATTACTGAAATAATGATGAACTTGAGGAACATCTAGATAAACAAAATGAACCATCTAGGTTACCTCCATATCCTGTCTGGTTTCAATCTCAACCAAAGCAAAAGGAAGTGGTTGAGCCAAAATTTGATTTTGTAAATGAAATGAGAAATGTTAACATTAAGATTCCTCTTTTGCAGGTAATCAAGGATGTCCTTGTGTACAAAAAGACGGTTTGAGACTTGTGTACCTGAAAGTAGACAAAGAAACGAGACCCAAAGATAGTGCAAGTTATTGGGCACTTTGTTGATCTCATGTTGGGAAATATTTGAATTCCCAAGTATTATGACCCAGGGAGTCCTATGATTCAGGTAAGTATTATGTCTCCATTCCCTGGCATGCACACTCTAGTTGTCCCCAATACTGGCACAAACATCTACAAACCTCAGTTGCTAACTGATAAGGGGAAGCATCACTCAAGTGATTCTCCACCAACCATACACTCAAATGTGGTCCCTCACACATCTATCATATGATAGATGGCCCTACCCTTTGACAAAGAGATTGGTTGGAAAACCCCATAACAATAACCTATCTAAGCTTAGTGTTGTGTCCTACATAACTAGAACTTGTAGACCTTACAATCTTGAATTAGCATGCATAAAAGGAACACAGTGAATTGACAGTGCAACCACTATCAAATTACACTACTTTGGCCAAGGTATTCTCACCTAGTACTTTGAGTGGCAGTCATCCTATTCACATACACTACCATAGCTTGATTTGGATTATGATCAATCATATACTATGCTTAGGTAATTTCCCTCTATAGGTAAATATTAACCTCAGAAATAACCTATTCCCATTTTCCCAAAACATAATGGTATCATTACCAATAAAGCATAAGCATAAGTTACCCCCCTTCAATGGATATTCTAACCCCTAGGAATATCATACAAGATTTTCTAGTCTACACATTAACTGTATATAAACAACTTAACAAGCTATTCCCTTCAATGGACAATGTAGTTCAAGGAATAACCTTATATTCTAAAGTATGGTTATTTAAGCTTCATCCTATCATATAATGAATACTCATAAATAACTGACTTCATTCATGAATATACCACATTAGTAAGTGATTCTCATCAAGAGTATAATCTCATTAATAATTGACCTCAATTGAAGAGTAATCATAATAGTAAATGATTCTATTTGAGAGTGTAACCTCCTTAATAAAAGGGGTTATTCAATGAGTAGAATCATGTCAACAATATGAATTCACATCAAGAGTATAAAGCAACCTAAACAAGTAACAACTATACCCAATAGGTAATCCCACCTATGACTCCAACAAATAGTAGTTCATAAACTCAAGTGATCTTCTTAACCACATAGGTGAGTCTCAACCTTGGCATACCCTAATCTCATATATAATCTATAATCAATGATCAGTCTGATTATGTAGGTTAATCTAAACCTATGTGTTATAAACATGCTCAACTACATAACCCATCCAAGTAGGTTATTTTCAATCTATTGGTTCCAATGGGTATTCAAGTAAATATTCCAACATAGTAGGTAATTCTCAATATAGGGTTTCAATCATTAATCCAATATACTTTTCGACCCAAATAGGTTACTCTCACCCTAGGGTTTCGTTCAATAGTAAAGTAATGATCAAGAGATCATTCAAGTATAGTTCAACAATATGATGTCTCATTCTATCATATCTTTCACACTATCATTGTTTATGTATTGCTAAACCTTATTATTCCTAAGGCTTCCTAGCATTATAAACTAACAATATCAAGTCACTTCATGTCATTGATATGTTTCACATTATACATGTAGTGTAAACTATCTTTGTATAGAACCATTCTGAATACCCATATAGGGTATATAAGAGTATTAAGACACTTCCTTAAGCTAATCACATTTCATCATTCCTAGTATATAATACTAATGACGATAATCACTCCTTAATATGGAGAATATAAATATACTCATTAAGAAAACATAACATGATTCTTTTCCTTTCCAAAAATAAACAGTTCATTTCTCTAATGCAAGCATTCTCATGCAATTCCAAAAAATTCAAACAAGACAATCAATATTTCATATCAAAAGATAAACATAAGGAGAATAGAATCTCATGCCTGTTGATCAATTAATCCAATTAACCAAAATGGTTCTCTACTTTCCAGAACAGCTTGCTAGGCTTCTCCTCAAAACACTATATCCACTCAATGCAAAATCTCACAATAACCTCCCTCGCTATGCTCTCACATAATATCTCTAACTCATAAATGAATAGCTCTAGAATAAAAGCAACAATAACGTAACTAAGAATGGGTGTCCAAATGAGAGAAATAGCTCATCTATTTATATAGAAATATGAGACAAGAATGCCTATTGATTTGCTACACAAATCGACACTTCCCAAGAATATGGTCGACTCAACTCTCTCAAGAAAAAGGTAGCAACAATAAAAGCAAATACTCAGTAATTAGAACAGATCAACCTCTATCAAGGCCAGCTATGGTTTGACCGATTCCTATTTGAATATGTTTAAAATATAGTAAATCGATTTTGCAAACTCAAACTTCTATTTGGTTTATGCAACTCATAAAATGGTGCCACCAAAAACACCATATTTTCTATTCATAAGGTTGATGTTTAAAATAGAGGAATAACTCAGACTCCTTTTGGCTGCGTATCAAATAGTCAACTTGGTCATGGCTATTTATTCTACACTTAGAAAAATGCATCGACTTTGTCTATGGCATTCTACCTTAAACACCGGTCTTCTTCTTATTATAATTAATACTTATTGTTGACTCAAGACTTGGTTCACTTTATGAACGTGGAAGTTTTGTCTTCACTCCTCCATTACTTGTTGTGCATATACATATCGTATTCTACGTTTAACTTCCATGCTTCATGCGTTAAACAATATTAAAACGCATGGGCTTTATGTCGGGCACAAAGTTTGTTATCATTCATGCACTATTTATAAATATATGTGTGGGCTCTATGTATATTACTTAAGTGCTACGTATCACAATGCCATATTCCTTTTAATTCAAGCACTCTATAACATAGGTAAACTTGTATATATTATATATATATACATATTTAATAACCACTCACTAATAAAGCATTTGATATAGAATGCATATATCCATGCTATCATTTTCATAAACAATACGCGAGTGTATATACATACACACACATATTTCTACATACAATTGGATAATAACGATATATATGTTTATAAAAATATACTTATATATGTAATGTACATTTCGGTTATGTACTTCACACACACATATTAGTATATACATATATTAGACATATATATCATTACTCCAAATCTTTCATATATATTTTAATATGCCTATACATACACATATCATGCTATTATTTCTTATCAACATGAATACATTCATATACTTGTCGAAATACATATACATTAAGCATATACACACACACACACACATATATATATATAATCGATTCCTCGTGTATGTATGCTCATAAGTATTTCTACTTACATACCTGTGCATATGCTTATGCTCTCATACATGGATCATTATATATACCCATATACGTGTATACATTTAACATACATATGAATCAACATAAATATAACTATACAGAGAGCTCAAAGACTCGAGGATTCAATCTTGATAACTTGATCAATTGATCAAAGTCAACCAACTAATTCTAATAAGCCAAGACTAAGATGAAGGGTTCACTTACTAAATCCCAACTGACTCAACTCTTTTAAACCAAGTTTAGGTCGTGAGTGTGTGTAAGCTTAGTAAGGTTTTATTAAGGAATACCTGACCAATCATTTCTCTGAAGTGATACTTCCCCTCCTTTCTAGAGGATTGAACCTATACTTGCATCCAACTTGACACATTTGCAATGGCAGTCAAATGTTCACATGAAATCCACTTTCATCATAAACATTATAATATTAATAATACATATTCTTTCATTATTTTTAATTAGAGGTAAACAAGTTTTGAAGGGACCTCGAAACCCTTTACAAAAAAGAATAGTTGAAGTGAAAGAAAACTACACAAAGCAAACAACAGCCAAAACACAACAAACCATCAACATGACAACAACCAAAAAGAAAGGACAAAAGCAACAAAACTACATATTCTTTAGGATATTTTCAGCTTCCATGTTGCTCGCCATAGTCTTTTGTAATCATCCATGACTTCAAACATATCTTTTGTAGGGACCCTAGCCTGCACCTTGGTCTTATTGCACGTTCTAGCACCAAGCCAACCCACATTTACCTCACTAATCAAAACATTTTGCAACCCACCAACCTTTTCAACCAAAACCTCCTCCTCCACATGCCTTTCACTAGCACCAACTTCCTCACCAGGAGCAATCTCCTTGCGTTTCTTGGCCATTTCAATAGGAATAGAAATGCCCACAGACTCATACTTCACAACAAATTTAGTTCCCTCCCCAACCTTCTCCAAATTTGCACAAATTCTTTCCATTTGGTCTTCTAGGGTCAAGATTATTTGTTCAAACATCTGCTTCATCTTCAACGTTTCCTCAACAACAGTCTTCAAGGAATCAAACAACTCATCAACTTGATTTTGAACTGAAGATTCACCCACTTTACTCACAACACCCCATACCCTAACATTGGTCATGTTGAGCTTGTGAAACACCCATTTAAACAATTTAAACAAGAAAATGGAGCCCTCCTTAGCCATCCCCAAAATATTGGGAACATCCTCATGGTCAAAGTTAAAAACATCCTTAACCTCTGCATCATTCTCCTAGGAAGAACTAACCTTTTCCTAACTAACACATACCTCCTTACCTTTACCTTTAGCAACCAACATTTGAATCTTGCGAATTGAGTTAGAAATTTCCTCAGCAACAAACCTCCTTCTATTTTGCACCTCCAATTCCACACCCAAAGAATCCAAAGCATCCTGCCCGCCATCCAACTTCAAGAGATAAGCAACTTGCATCTCCACCATCTGGCTAGTAGACCTAGTAGTCATTTTTTTATAGCTGCCCTCCTTCAAACCCTGCTTTCTCTTGGTCATTAAAATAGGGGATGACGAAGACATATCTCCAACATTCGCAATCCTATCCTTTAGGATAGTGGAAGGGGAAACAAGCTTAGATGTACTCATTTTTTCAGCAGCCTTTTCCTCACTACAAGTCTCATAATCCTTTTGTTTAGGACTTGAATCCCATTTAATAAACTTACCCACATAAGGAGGTTGTGAGATTACTTCCATGGAGGCCTGAGAGTCTGGTACATAATCCATATCCTCCTTCGTATCAGACTCCTCTAGGACTTTTTTCTTCTTTCTCCCTTTCATAGTGACTAGCTCATCTTCAGAAACAGTTTCATATTCCACAGCTGGCTTCTATTGCTTACCCTTAAGAGTGATAGTAGGTAGCTTAGAGACCTCAAAAGCTTCAGCATAATATGAAATTAACAAAATGAGATAGAAATGCAACACTAGATTCTTAGGGTTCCTTTTGTAATCCTTCAAACCATACTCTAGAGAAGCTAAGAGATAAAATGGAAAGGAATTTTTCTTCTTATGGTGAAAATGATTCAAGAGAACAAAATGATAAGAATTAACTGCAAAAAATGACTTTCAAGAGTAATGTAACTCATCAGTTCCTCTGCAACATCCCCCCAAAGAGCTTTGAGCAAACTGTGCTAGTACCTACCACTCTTGGCCTGCTTCAGCTCTTGTTCTTTAGCCCCTTTGAAGAAAATCTGCATAGCCGCCTTAGATTCTTTCTTATCTCTGTAAACCTTCTTTCCTTCCGTAGAGAGACCTATGATATTTGCAATTAAATCCTCATTAACATTAAATTTTGTGCCACCTAGTTTCAAAACCCTGTTATTCCAACCTTTGGAAAACAAGGCCATAGCCTATGAGTTGTTACCATGCAACCTCTCCAGATAAGGTGTAAGCCCACCTTTCTCCAGTATACAATAGATCCCTTATATGATAAACCCCACGAAGATATTTTCTCAAAGCTATTTTAGCCCATTCACTCTTAGCCAAAATAAGGTTCCACAGTTGTTTTCGAAGAAGGGCTAGATTAAATTCTCTTATTTTACTAATTCCAAGACCTCCCACCTTTTTGTGCCTACAAAGATCATCCTAGGAAACCAAATGGATTCTTTTCTTATCCTCAACCCCAGACCAAAGGAAAATTTTCTAAATTCCTTCCAACTTATCCACAATTTTGCTTGGCATATAAAACAGGTTGAGAGCATAAATAGGAAGATTATGAAAAGTAGACTTGATCAGCTACACTTTCCTAGCTTGACTTAATAGCGTACCCTTCCAACCAGCTAATTTGGAGTTGAACTTATCTTTCAACCCCACCAAAACGACTTAGGGACCACATTGGAGCACAAAGGGAGACCAAGATAAGACACAACAAGCTCGCCAATCTGGCACTGCAAGATTCTAGCAATTTTAATCTGCCTATGGTCAGGAGTGTTAAAGAAGAAAATAACACTCTTGGGTAAGCTAACCTTTTGCCCCGAAGTAGCCTCATATCTTTTCAAAATAATTTTAATATCTTTGGCTTCCTTAATAGATGACTCCCCAAGCATGAGAGAATCATCAACAAACTGTTGATGGGAATAAATAAGATTACTAGAAGAAGGAGTCAACCCAGACATTAAACCAGAACTAATAAATCTCTAGATGAGGTGACCTAGTGATTCCACCAAGATAATAAAAAGAAAAGGAGATATAGGATCTCCTTGTCTCAACCCCCTCGAGCAATCAAAGAGAGGCGAAGGAGAGCCATTGACAAGGACAAAGAACCTCGGGGTGGAAATAAGCTAGAGAATAAGAACCACCATTTTCTCCCCAAAACTGAAAGCTTTTAGAATCTTAGAGAGAAAACCCCAATCAACTCTATCATAAGCTTTAAGCACATCAAGCTTCAAGATAAAACCAACACGCTTATTAACAGTTAAGGAGTGAATATTCTTATGGACAATAAGGATGGAATCTTCAATTTTCCTACCTGCCACTAAACTATTTTATCAAGGAGAAATGATAAGAGGAAGAACCTTTTGCAATCTATTTTCCAACACCTTGGAAAAGATCTTGCAAATCGAATTACATATTCTTTCATTTTTCATCATCAATATAAACATAATTACTCTTTCAAAGTAGTAACATCTTAATACCTATTTTAGTATTCCATTCATTTATCAAACATATCAAAATTATGATTGCATTTATCATCCTATTAACTCGTGAAGGTAAAAGTAACTCAATAACAATAAGATGAGGTGTGACACATTTCAAATAGGAATTAATTGGAAGAAGGATGAAAATATATAATGATGTCTAGGAAATTTTCTCACGTGTCACCATGTCCATGGAAAATGATGATGCCACAATCAAATTAGGTACATTCCCAATCAATGAAGAATGTGGCAAACTAGAACTATGTGGAAATTGACGATGAACAATCTCCAAAGGAAATTATGGTTTTACAATAGTAGTGTAATGATTATCATCAAATAGGAGAGATAACCCCTCTAATGTGTCCTAAAAATATGTAATATGAGACTTAAAAAACAAATAAGATATAACTATCAAATGATCATCCCATAAAATTGAATCTAAACAACAATGATGGTCTTGTTGAACAAGAATGATGGAAGTCTTAATCAATGATTCTACACAAGGAATCAATGAAGGTGAAGGATCAACAACTATCTTTGAAGGAGGAGAAGGAGAATTTAAATAAACCTTATTATCCTCATATGAAGATTCAAATCTCACCAAGGAAACAAACTTGTGAATATTATTAGTCATAGAGTATATTGTTTGAAACATGAAGAGACACAAGACAATCTAAAATAGGATCATCTAGGAATGGCTTAGTATTGAGATCTCTATGTATATCCCATGTCTTAGTCCAAAGAGCATGAGGACACTGAAAATGAACAAGAGCATTGAAAATGTCATCATTAACATGTATATCAATCACTCAAGTAAGACATGATTCCCTTTACAATTCCAATAAAATTTCTTACTAGGTTTACTTGGAGGGCAAACACGACCACCTAAATGTGGAAATATATGAAGCCAATGTTTTATGATTCCATCTCTCCACTGTTTATAGTTCCCCTTTTCAAGATAATCAGATAATGGTGAATTGAAAAACCATGATGAACTATGAAAGATCTCCAAAATTATAGACATAAACCCTCAATAGCAAATATAAACTCCCAAATATGATGAATACTACAAATTAAACCCTCCCAAAAAGATAGAGCTTCTCCAAGTGTTAAGATGTCCAAGTAATCGATCATAATGTGATATTTACAAAAAAATAAAAAAATTACCCAAGTCTAAATCTTAAAAAAGTGCATAGATAAGACAAAATATATCCTCAATACATTTCTAGTGTCGCAATAATCATGAAAATCGAAGATCTAGGCAAAATTTGTAATGTCCCTTTTTGGGATAACCCTAAATCTTGTCCTAGAATCACAACATTAATGTAGTAAAGGTTATAACTTACCACTTAGATTCTTAAAGAAAGATAAACCTTGGTTTGGGTCCTATAATCATGTTAAAGATCCATCACTCAAGTAGCCTGACAATTGGTACTCCATATTGAACCTTAGAATAAAACATGGGTAACTCTATTTTAAATGGTATTTTTGACCTTAGCAACTTCATAATGAACTAACTATTCCTATAATATTTTTTGCTCAATTATGGATCATACGAAATGAGGATGATGATAGGTGGTCTCAGTCTCTCCCCTCTTCATGTGGCACATGTCATTCATATGACTTGGTGAGACTCTTAACCTCCTTGTCAACATTTGTGTTCCATCTCCCATAATCGACCTTTCTCCCTTGTTACACCATGGTAGGAAGGTAAGATTACAATGGTTAATCCCATGATTGAACTAGACCTAGAGGCAACACCCTTTGACCCCAAAGGCAAAGCCTCTCTGGCCCTTGTGGGCTCATTACGTCCCACCCTTGAGTGGTGTATCTAGTGGAGATCAACCTAGACCCAAAGGCAGTACCCTTTGATCCCAAAGGCAATACCCCTTTGGCCCTCATGGGCTCATTATATCCCACTCCCAGCTGGCATATCTAGGAAACCCCATTGCATGAATTCCCCTTTGTAATCCATCTTCCCCACCATGGTGGAAGCATAAACATGACGATGGAATTCTTAAATAAGTATATCAACAAGTAAGGACTAATAATATCACACACGGATCACTCCTAAATATCCTTGAGTAGTAATAATAAAATGTTATCTATAAGTTGTTACTCCTAAACACATTATTATCAACAACATTACTTTGCGTCCAAGTAACAATAATGATGTTCTAAATAACATCATGCATTATTTACAGTTATGATTCCTTATTATCACCTAATTATCTTTATTCTTAACATTGTCATTAAGTAACCATAATGATATCATAAAAATATTAAATATCACCTAACCCCTATGCTTCCCTAATCACATAAGATTATCTTACTCACAATGATAAATAATATTACAGTAGTATTCTGATTTATGACCTTTAAGAACCACCTGATAAATATTTCTGATTGTGCTTGACTGATCTATTTTTATTACTAATGCCTCTTCCTTTTTCATTTTTTCACCCAATGACCTACAGTTTGTATTTTTTTTTTTTGTTCCCTGATTCGATGCCCCTTCTCTTCTCATACGTTCCCCTTTTATATCCTCCCACTTTGGAGAAGAGATGCAATTTGATATGGAGGTACATGTCTTTTTGGGAGGTTGTGACTTTTAAATTTATTGAATTGATTCATGATTAATTATGATCATTGCCTTTCCTTAAGTCTATTCGTTGGTTAAGAGGGTTGATCGATACTTCTATGACTGCAACGTTTCATTTAATAATTGTTGCTTTTAGATTTAGTGATCATTGGCTTTTGTAGCAGTGGTTTGGTTATTTATTATTTTAATGGCATGGCCAGTAATATTCAAAAATGGCTTACACCTATTGTTTATGATGATAAACATCTATTATCAACATAATATGATTTTAATTTAATATTATAATATTATCCATGATTTTAATGTTATGAACATTTGATAATTATAAATATAATCTTGATAATTATAATCATAATAACTTATATTTATTTGGTTGTGCTATTTGATCTTTTGTATTTAATATGTCATATTTTAATCATTAAAGTATAATAACAATAAATTGCCAATATCTACACTATTATTTTATTTCAATGTATTACAATCTTTTATATTGATATATTATGTATTTTACGTTAATATATTATAATGATTATAACATTTAGCATTTATATTTTGGTAATTACAATGTTATATTTAATATTTATAATTATAATATTATCTTTGATAATTACAATTATAATAATATTAAATAGTTAATGTTTTTAGTATGTATTTTGTTTATCTTGTTTTCAATGCTTTATATCTCAATGCTACAATTTCGGTGGACATGACAGTCCACCCCGCTCAAGATTGCTTGTCTCCAAGCAATCACAATTCCAAACATCTTTTCACATTAGGAGTCGCGTCCTTTCACACTTCCTCCCTATTCTTCAAGTCTCTTGCAAGGTTAACTAAGTTTCTATTCTTAATTGGATTCTTCCATTGAAATGCTCTCTTTTGTATCTTTATTATTGCACTTGGATACAAATAGTAATTCATTTTAGATAAGTTAATTTGTTAATGCCTCCCAACCCCAAGTATTTTGATAGACAACATTAACATGTTTGTAATTTTTTTAAGCATAAGTAAACACAATGATGAGCTCCACATGAATTAGAAATTAAAGCAGACAACCAAGTAGCTCAACCAAGCAGGCAAGTAGCTCGACCAAGCAAAAAGGTAGCTCAAGTAAGCAAGCGAGTAGCTTGAGCACATAGGTAGGTAGCTCAAACAAGCAAACAAGTAGGTCAAACAAGCAAGCAACCAACTCAAGCACATAGGGAAGTAGCTCAAGCACATAGGAAAGTAGCTCAAGCACACAGTTAAGTAGCTCAAGCACACAAGCAACCAACTCAAGCACATAGGAAATTAGCTCAAGCACACAAGCAACCAACTCAAGCAAGTAGGCAACTAGCTCAAGCGACTTGACAAACAACATTTTCATAGTTTTTTAAGCATAAGGTAGTCATAAACCTAATGACTAGTTCCACCATACATCACAAATACATAGTAACTATAACATTCATCACATACACAATGACTAACACACATCGCAATGGCTAACAGACACGTGTCCCTAATGCATCCGAGATAGGAAGAATATCGGTGCATTGAGCACTACACCGTGGGTCCTATCCTTTCCTCTGATATACATATGAGCACACAATATACAGTTGAAGTCACAAAGTATATGCAAGGTATACACATAGTTGCATAAATAAATGTAGGTCAAAAAGTATACACATGGAAGGAACACACATATGGAGATACATTTAACACAAGCTGGTGGGAACATGCTCTGATACCACTTGTAATGTCCCTTTTTGAGATAACCCTAAATCTTACCCTAGAATCATAAGATTAATGTAGTTAGGGTTATAACTTACCACTTAGATTCTTAAAGAAAGATAAACCTTAGTTTTGGTCCTGTAATCATGTTAAAGATCCATCACTCAAGCAGCCTGATAATTGGTACTTCGTATTGAACCTTGGAATAAAACATGAGTAACTCTATTTTAAATGACAATTTTGACCCTAGCAACTTCATAAGGAACTAACTAGTCCTACTTTATGTTTTCTCAATTATGGATCATACGAAACGAGGATGACGATAGGTGGCCTAAGTTTTTCCCATCTTCATGTGCCACATGCCATTCATATGACTTGGTGAGACTCTTAACCTCCTTGTCAACATCTGTGTTCCATCTACCATAATCGACCCTTCTCCCTTGTTACTAATGGTAGGAAGGTAAGATTACAATGGTTAATCCCTTGATTGAACTAGACCTAGAGGAAACACCCTTTGATCCCAAAGGCAGAGCCCCTCTGGCCCTCGTGGGCTCATTACATCCCACAGTCGAATGGCGTATCTAGTGGAGATCAACCCAAACCCAAAGGCAATACCCTTTGATCCCAAAGGCAATACCCCTTTGGCCCTTGTGGGCTCATTACGTCCCACCCCCAGGTGGCGTATCTAGGAGACTCCATTGCATGAATTCCCATTTGTAATCCCTCTTCCCCACCATGGTGGAAGCATAAACACAATGATGGAATTCTTAAATAAGTATATCAACAAGTAAGGACTAATGATATCACACATGGATCATTCTCCTTAAATAACACAAATGAAGAACTACCATCAACAAGACTATCTATATATAACATAAAATTATCACTCCTCAATATCCCCAAGTAGTAACAATAAAATGTTATCTATAAGTTGTTACTCCTAGACACATTAATATCAACAACATTACTTTGCGTCTAGGTAACAATAATGATGTTCTAAATAACATCATGCATTATTTACACTTATGATTCCTTATTATCACCTAATTATCTTTATTCTTAACATAGTCATTAAGTAACCATAATGATATCATAAAAATATTAAATATCACCTAACCCCTATGCTTCCCTAATCACATAAGATTATCTTACTCACAATGATGAATAATATTACCAATAGTATTCTGATTTATGACCTTTAACAACCACCTGATAAATATTTCTGATTGATCTGTTTTTATTAGTAATGCCTCTTCCTTTTTCTTGTTTTCATCTGATGACCTGCAGTCTGTATTTTATCTTTTTGTTTCCTAATTCGATGCTCCTTCTCTTCTCATACGTTCCCCTTTTCTATCCTCCCACTTTGGAGAAGAGATGCAATTTGATATGGAGGTTCGTGTCTTTTTGGTAGGTTGTGACTTTTCTTTATTGAATTGATTCATGATTAATTATGATCGTTGCCTTTCCTTGAGTCTGTTTGTTGGTTAAGAGGGTTGACTGATACTTTTATGACTGTAACATTTCATTTAATAATTGATGCTTTTAGATTTAATGATCAATAGCTTTTTGTAGGAGTGGTTCGGTTCTTTATAATTTTAATAGCATAGTCAGTAATATTCAGAAATGGCTTACGCCTATTGTTTATGATGATAAACATATATTATCAACATAATATGATTTTAATTTAATATTATAATATTATCAATGATTTTAATATTATGAATGATAATTATAAATATTATCTTGATAATTATAATCATAATAACATATTTATTTTGATATTTATTTGGTTGTGCTATTTGATCTTTTGTATTTAATATGTCATATTTTAATCATTAAAGTATATTAACAATAAATTGCCAATATATACACTATTATTTTATTTCAACATATTACATTCTTTTATATTGATATATTATGTATTTTACGTTAATATATTATAATGATTATAACATTTAGTATTTATATTTTGGTAATTACAATATTATTTTTAATATTTATAATTATAATATTGTCTTTGATAATTACAATTATAATAAAATTAAATAGTTAATGTTTTTAATATATATTTTGTTTCTCTTTTTTTCAATGCTTTATATCTCGATGCTACAATTTCGGGGGACATGACAAAATTTAAGAGCTTAGAAGTCCAAATGGAAGATTTCAATTCAAACAATAATAAAAACACACCAGCAAAAAAATATGATAATAAAACTTGCACCATTTGAAAGTTCTCAAAACCAATTTTTTGATGATATCTTGTTTGCCAAAATGTGATGTGTAATGAGTAAAACAAATGGCTTTTGGAGTTGCCCTTGATTAGGGTTTGAGATGCAAAGAAAATCTCTTGATGATGGTTGTTTGGCTATCAAATTTAAGACATTCACATGATGAAAATCATTTGGCTGTCAAATTTAAGAAACTCTATGATGAGAGTCATTTGACCATCAACTTGAAGACAATTATCGATGATTGTTGTTTGGCTATCAAATTTAAGACAATTGTGTGAAAAATAAAAAAAAATTAGAAATTTTTTACTGCCAAAATATGGAGGGTTATATATGAAGATACAGATTTTTAGGCCTTTTGGACCCATTGGTGAGGTTTTTTGGCACCAAAATGTACCCAACAAAAGCTCGTATCAAAATCACCCTTAGATTCAAGGAGTTCATAGAATTAAAGCTCTCATACCATGTAGGAGTTGATAGTGAGCTCCCAACACTTAGGATCACATACAAAATAAAAAACACACCCTCCACAAGAGAGTACGACAAGAGAATAGATTGCTTTATATTGATGAAATAATGTATAATGGTCAATACTGGATCAATAATAGTACACCCCCCATGACTTACATAGTGTGCAAGAGGCCTTGCTTATATATGCAAGGTGAGAGATAAGATAAGACAAGATCATGATAGGTACTTAATCTTGTGACATGAGACAACGAACATAACAAATATTAAATGACCTACAATACAAGAAGTAAATGACATAAGATAATATAAGATTGAATGACAACTAAGACTTCTAAAAAGATTCCTAGGATCTAAGTGTAGTGTAGGAAAAAGTATCCCTTTTTCACACTTAATTTGGGAATTAATATTAAAATGAGCTAAATTATGCCTTAATTTAGCAGTGTAATATGTATTTTACATATTCACATTAAGTTTAGGGCCCTACTAAATAAATGGAACTTAACTGTGCCTTATTTCTAGTGTTGTAAAGTGTATCTTTACACTTTCACACTTATTTAGGGCTTTATAAATTAATTGAGGTTAATTTTCCTTAATTGGCCCCTTTATTTCAAATCCAAGCTTAATTAATTGCAATTTTTGAAGAGAAAAACCCGACATTCATTAATGTCGTAACATAACACTTACCATTGAGCAATGTGTGTCCTAGGTAAGTGACCTAGGACCCATTCGCCCATGGGCGAATGGGTCCTCACTTAGGCCTAGGACCTAAATTCAAATTATGTTTTTGGTGGTATTTTAAGTATTTCAAATCTATATTCACATGTCAGCTTGTGTTATTTGAATTTTGAGAATTAATGTTAACATACCTATAAATATAAGGTCATTTCACTATGTTTTACCTAGTAATTTTGAAGTGAGCATTCCTATAACAAGTTTATGAGAAGATTTTTATGAGATCAAGTTAGAGTTCAAGAGCATTATCAAGAGAATTTCAAGGAATTCAAGAGCAGATTTATTGAAGAATTATTGCAACAATCAATATCCAATTATCATGTCAAAGTCCTCTTCCATCATGCATGTTATTTTAGCTAATATGTTGATGTAGTGTTCAAGATCCATTCAAGCATTTAAAGGAATTATTTCAAGTCAAGTTTCAAGATCAAGATCCACATCCATTTAAGCCATTTCATGCTAGTTGCAGATCTACATTCTAAGGTGCATTCAAGGGTTTGGTGAGTCGTAACATTGCATTTGTTCATTCATCATTCCTTAATGTTTCATTGTTTCATTTCATGGTTTAATTATCAACATGGGGTTTGACCTTAGGAAAACCTCCATTCACCAAAAAAAAAAACCATTTTTCCTTTTTGATGTGTTTGCATATTTTAGGTGGAAGATCTCTTGAGAAAAATTGCAAAGTTGCTAAAGTTGCATTTGTTGTCATCATTCTTGCAATTTCACGAAAACTCACCTACAAGATTTATTTCCGATTGTTCGACTGTGGAAATTGGGGATCTAGGAGTGCAGACACTAGAGAAGAGAACTCAAAAACTATTTTTACAAAGCCCTAGCTAGGACCCATTTGCCATAGGGCGAATGAGTTCTCAGTTAACTTCAAAAAATCACTTTTGGTGATTAGTACACATCATTTTCCCTTTCTCAGATCTACGTTTTGGTTTTTGGTTCCATCATAATTGAGCTTAATATATTAGATGCACTTTATTTCATTTTAGAGTTAGTTTGCTATTTTTAATAGATTTCTCCCCAAAGTGCTATTTAATTAGGACCCCCATCCTTACAAAAAAGGAAATCAGTAGATTCACACTTTGACTTGACTCACCTCAAGGCTGACAGTCCTTTCATTGTGTGGATCTCATTTCCTTATTAAATTGAGGAAGATGTTAGAATTGTGAAACAAGCACAAAACCACAAGCCACAGGATCAAACAACAAACAAGTACACCTTCCACGCAAGAGATTTGCAAACAAGAATTGCTATATTCATCAACAAGGAAAAGTTATAGAAGAAGATTTCAAGAAGATATGAAATCCGTGATATTTTCCCGTGAATAATATCTGAGTGATTACAAAGAGGGTTGAATGCTTATAAAAGTAAAACCCTAAAATGAGAAAGGATCAGATCATGACAAGTGTCAAAATCACATGAGATGTGACATAAAGATCTAATATTAACTCAACTAATAAAGCATTCCTAAGTTTAGCTAAAGGATGTGAGAATAAATTAGACTAATAATCAATTAAAGATTAATTGATTATTAGCTAATGTATGATAACTCTAACACCCCCCCTTAAGATGAACTTAGGGAGTAGCTAAAAACCCTAAAAAGAATGCAAGATGGGTCCCAACAAACAAGGCCAAGTAAGGTACCCATGTATAAACATAAGCTCTCTATAATGTGGAAAAATAGAGAAAACCTCATGGGAAAAACTCTACTCCAAACAAAGATGAAAGCCAAGTGAAGGACTGAAGAAGCCTCCAAACAAGGCAAGGTTGTCCCAAACGATAGAAACAAAGAGAACACCACAGAATAATGAAGAAGTTTCAAACACTATCGAAGAAGAACTATTGAAATGCTAAAAGAAGAACCTCTGTTATGATCAAGATCAAGAAGACAAGAATTTGTATGAGTGCCCCCAACGACACTACTCGAATAAGATGGCAGAAAAAGGCAAACAACTGGAACTCAAAGATACAGATGGCAAAGGTTCCAAAATTCTGAAGAACTGATCAAGTCAAAATGGAAGGTCGCCTCCAAAAATAGGAATGCAAGAGTTTCTATATGGTAAGTGCTCCATCTCACCGAAATGCATGGGTAACCAGCCGTTGCATCCGCCTAGTACATAGGAACAAATACTGTATACATAGCTCACTCCAACACGAAACCAAAGAAGCAGTAACACCAATAGTAGAAACCCCCCATAATGCTAAGAAGGGAGAGGCATGACAGGTACACTAAAATTGAATCCCTGAAAGTAGTGCATGAAGTGGAACCAAAAGCATCTAAAGGTGCAATCATGAAAGTACAAGCAGATAGAAAGGATGTGAAAACAAAAGTCACATACGCATGAGAAAGGTATGAAGGCAAACGTCAACCCCCATGGCACTTTATATCATAGTGCGACTACAACAAGGCACAAAGTGATGTGCAAGAATCCCAATACTACACATACAAAGCTGAGGCACTTTATTTCAGTGTGTTTACAGATGATAAATACATGCAAGTGAGCCCATAAGGTCCAAAAAAGGACAACATGCTGAAAAATACAATTCTCTTACAGAAAAAGAGGAAATTGGTAGCACCATGATGAAGTACACGAAAAAACATGCACTTTCAAAAAAAAGGCACCCAAAAATGTGTCCGGATGTAAAAGATATGGCTCGTCAAAGTCTCCAAAATGAGAACTAAACAACTACAGCACTGAGAAAATAGAATTCTGGAAAAAAAAATCAAAACTAGAAAATACTTGCACCATTGTGAAGAGGAAAAAATTCCACCCCATTTCAAAAAAATTGCACTGAAAAATCCCACTATATGGCTGAGATATGGCCTATGGAATATTGGGTGCAAATTTGAAAAGCCCAACGAAGAGGGGCTGAGTAGGGCATAAGAACATCTCCGCCAAAATTGTGAAAAAAACCTCTAAATCTGGAGGTCGACCAATTTTAATAGTGTTGGAAAAAAGTCCTCCAATTACAGTGCATTATTTTGCATAAAAAAGCAAAATTTGGCCATTTTATTTTAAAGAGAAAAAATGCCAAAAAAAACTATTACATTTTTTTTAAATAAAAAAAACATATAAAAAAATACTTTTGATTTTTAATTTTTAAAAGTAAAAAAAAACATTAAAAACTTTATATATTTTATAAAAAAAACATATAAAAAAAATTACATTTATATTTTTTTGTTTTAAAAAAATAAATATAAAAAATTGATTTTTTTTTTATATCATTAAAAAACAGGAGAGGTGGGCCCCTGCACAGGCTGCGTAGGTACGAACCTGCACAAGTCCTGCGTAGGGTACCTGCCCCCTTTTTTTTAAAAAAAACAAAAGTTTATAAAACTTTTTAAAAAATGAAGGCTTTTAAATTTTTTTTGACAATTTAAAAAACTGTGACATTTTTTTTGTCGATTTTTTTTTTTTACAAAAATATTACCTTGTTTTGCGTGCAGAAGGCCGTATGGGCCTGCACAACAATTTTTTTTAGCTTTAGAGGTCAACTGTTTAGATTTTGACGATTTGATAGGTGTTCTTAGGGTTTTTGGGCTTTCTGAGTGCAATGGTGATGTCTGTTCGGGCTCAAAATGCACCAAAAATATAGCTACCCTCTAGATCTGAAGACAAAGCAACTGATTCAAAACCTTGTAGATCTGACAAATGGAGTTGAAATCCGGTGAAACAAAAGCCAAATTTGACTTTCTCGATAGCTTTGGATCCAACGACAAGGTCCTTATTACACAAAAATGCACCGAAAGATGCCCACCTCCAAAATTTGCAAAGAAAGCAAAGGGGATTCAGATCTGAAGCCTGCAACCCTCGTTGAAAAAAAAACCTCATAAATCGAGAAGGGGTTCGCTGAATCCACACTCTGATACCATGTTAAAATTGTGAAACAAGCATAAAACCATGAACCATTGGATCAAATAACAAACAAGTACACCTTCCACGCAAGAGATCTACAAACACGAATTGCTATATTCATCAACAAAGAAAAGTTACAAAAGAAGCTTTCAAGAAGATATGAAAACCGTGATATTTTCCCGTGAATAATATCTGAGTGATTACAAAGAGGGATGAATTCTTATAAGAGTAAAGCCCTAAAATGAGAAAGGATCAGATCATGACAAGTGTCAACATCACATGAGATGTGACATAAAGATCTAATATTAACTCAACTAATAAAGCATTCCTAAGTTTAGCTAAAGCATGTGAGAATAAATTAGACTAATAATCAATTAAAGATTAATTAATTATTAGCTAATGTATGATAAATCTAACAGAAGATAGGTCCATCATAACCATATTCCCCTTAATTCCCATTGATTCACCTATTTTTCTTTGTTTCACTAAGTAAACTTAAGATGTGAATAGGACCTACTAGCTGAACTAGTTATGTAAAATACCTTATTCACACCAAAAATAACTACATCAACGCATTATTTTTTATTTAGAAATGAATAGTTAGATGGAACCAATTAATAATAATATTTTTGCATCTAATATATCTCTAAAATTGTGTGCAGTTGTGCACTTGGGATGTCAACCTACTCTACATCCATCATGCTTAAAATAGAGCTCTAAATAAATCTATGGGCATAGTATTTTCCATACATGTCTCGGTTTTCAACCAACACTATTAAATATATCCTATTATACACTAGCTCACATAAATTCATGTACACAAGAACAAGAAGTAGATAAAGACACCATATTTAAGTAATAAAAGTACAAAGAATGCTAAGCTATACACCACATATCTCAATTATTCAAGGTTTGTGATTATAAGTGTATAAATCTAAATAGGTGTATGAGGCAAGGCCAATTATTACCAAAAAATATAATGCAAAAGCTCAAATGGCATAATTATTAAAAATTATAATTTAGACAAATATCTCAAAGGTAAGATATTGTGTCAACCTCTTAAAACTCCCTATATGTTGTTCATATTTACTCTTTACCATTTTCTAGATATAAATCTTGTCATTTTACATGGAAAATTAATTCTCTCCATAACATGATGAGTTTATTGCTTCCTATTGTGACTTGTCAACATCTCGTGAACTTATTCTATTAATTTGCACACATTATTTTTATTGATTTTTTAAGTTCATATTTAATTCTTGCATATTTTCATCCTAGTTTAAACTTGGAAACTCTATATTTAATCCCTATTATATCAAGTCTCTCTATATAACTCTTTTTAATTAATTAAAGGTCTACATTTTAACAATCATTCACCTATAACTATGAATCTAATAATTTGATACCATTACAATCCTCTATTGAAGCTTTACTTTAATTTTTGCAAGAATTCATTTAGCCACTAGAATACTAGCCATTGATTGGAGGCTAAAAGGAAGGTGAGAATCCAATGAAATTTTTAACATCAAAATTTTCTCTACATCTATGATATTTCATTTTTAGGAGTGGATTACATATTTTCTTAATACATGAGATTTATTTTACTAGATTAGTTTGTCTCATTAAAAGATTATTTGGTAAAGAAGTCTTTGTCAACAATATAGATTAATTTTGATCTATAATTTAACAGTTAATTAAAAGATTTAAATGAGATTTGTTTATTTGCACCACTTCAAAGTTCTTTTATTATTCCTTTTTGCTTCAATCATTTTGTTAAAAGCTTCTTGGAAAAAAATTCAATCATTTTATTCAGAAAAAACTGATGTTGAACATACCGAAATACTAGAGGGAGGGGGTGAATTAGTATACTTCAAATTTCAAACTCAATCCTTAATTTTTGAAGCTAAGTTATATTATTTTAAAGCATTCAACCACTCAATCAAAACATGAAAGAAGACAAACATCCAAATAAGAACACAATTAACACCAATTTACATGGAAAACCCCACAGGGGAAAAACCATGGTGAGAAATGTTGTTAGGAGCTACTATCCTAATCCAACCTCATAAGTAAAGAATAGTTACAACTTTGATTTAGGGCTCCAACCCAAGGAAGCTACAACTCCTTGATTGAAAACAGCTGAAATATGACTGAATTTATGGCTTCAACCCACTGATAGTCATCAATTTTTCATATTAGATTTGAGATGGCTATTATCATGCTATGCTCATACACTTATACATCTTCAAACACTTCCATAATTCTCTTCTCATCTTTAATATTCTATATATATCATCTGCACACTTGCAAATACAAATTAAGTCATCCATAAACAATAAATTATGAAACTTGTAGCATGTCAGCCTACACATCCATTGGCGGTATACAAAAATGATAAATTATTATTTACATTTCTCCTAGATGAGTTAGCATGACCCATACAACATCTTCAAACAATCCATAAACTCCACTCATACTTGAACTTGTGGCACACATCATTAACATGCCTTAGTTGGTCTCATCAAAAGCATATCTTCACAAAATAGCTTGAAACAACTATGTGGTGTTGGAAACAAGAAAGATCTTCATGTGCTTCATACATTAGACACTATGAGACATGTGGAGTGTCCACACAACTCGTATAACTGAAATACATAATCTTTTGCAAGCACAAGTATTCAAACACGTTATAATAAATATTAAGCATCTGTAACCAACAATATCAATTTGCCACTTTGAAAACTAAACTTGCAGAGCACCATATCACTTGAAACTTCAACATAGCATACATTAGACATCACTAAGTATGTCCTCAAAATGGATTGGCCGAAAATTCATGTCCAAAGGAATGCAAAGCATTCCGACAGGTCTTCTGAACCACTTTGCTTTGCATTAACATAGTCCAGTACTCTATCACTTGTAACTTCCACTACAAAAGGAATATTGACATGACAACTTAGATATAACACCTTCACATATCCATGAGCTTAACTTATGAACTGTATGACTAAATATTGCTCTATTGAAGGATGCCGACCAAAATACTGTGAATTCCTTAGATAAAAACTTCTACAACCTGTCATTGAGTGCACAGTACACCAAACTGGCAAAATATCATTATACCCAACTTGAAAACACATCAAGACATGTATACCCACCTTCACATGATACATAGACAATAGCATGACTACTAGCCTTCCACATTACTTGGAATGCTGACTTGCACCATTAGATATCTCTGCACACTAACAATCTCTAAAGCATATACAATCTTAATCGTACTTTTGACATCAATGATAATCAAGCTTATGAAGCTACACCAATCTCCCCCTTTGTCATTGATGGAAAAACCAACTAATGTGCAAAAAAACTCCCCCTTTGATGCACATTTCTCTCCCCCCTTGACATCAAGGGAAAAGGGTGACAAACTGTCTCTGGACATACTTATAGACTCCTCCTTAATCTATACAACTTTTACTCTCTTTGGGATGAAGTCTGGTTACTTCATGAACAAAAATATCCTTATATCTACAAAAAATTCTACTCTGCATATACACAACATAAAAAAGAAAGATATTTTACATAAAAAAAACTTAGCTCAATGGGATGGCATAATGCTCTTATAAATTGACTTGAGCTAGAACAAGCTGCTATCCCATTGTTTTTTATTTGCAATCAAGGTCTAGACTTGATAAGTAATCTGCACATATGCGCCTTCTTCTTCCTCCAAAGAAGATAGAGCATGGTATTTATTAATCACACCATTGGCTTCCACTAGTAGTCCACTAAGCGCAACCTACCTTAGGATCATAAGTTGTAGCCACATTAGTGATCTACACTGCAATAGCACTACTCTGATCCTTTACACTCTTTGTTGTAGTATGCCACTTCAGATAGAAGACATATAATACTTTTGCTTCTTCCAAGCACTTCTAAATATCTTTGATGCATGATTGTAACTAAGCTAATGCATTGCCACACTTTTTGGAGGCAACTGTCAATCTCTTTTCATTTAACTTTTGTTAATATCTATGAAATGTGATAGAGCTTTTATATTAATTATGATTATTAATGATGAAGAGATGCTTTTGAGGGAAACTAACCCATGTGCAATAAAGGACCAACCACTCGTAACAAAGAGTGCCTGTCAACCCACAACAAAGGATGTCTATCAACCCATAGCCAAAGGAATGATCACCTACAACACATACAATCTCCTTCAACTGATGGAGGCAATGGATAAGTATTGTGGAAATGGTTTATTTATAAATCATTCTATTTTCATTAATGTTGTCACCAAAAATAAAGATAATCATGGAGATAAGAAGATATTTGTAGTAATGGTAGATCATGGTTCATAAATAGTTATGCCTTGTTCTCCATGCTTCCAATTATAACCACCTTTTTTATTATGTGGAGTCTTAACGAGACTATGACATTCACACCTCTGCATGCTTAGTTTCCCATTTTGTTTAGGATAGGAATAAGTCCTCTCCCTATTTTTTGGGTGAGTTGAAATTTGTTTACAAGTTATTTTAAGTCCAGAATAATAAAATTATCAAGATCTTGTGTGAAGTTAGAAATCTAGTGTTAGTAGATTTGGTTATCAACACTTTTGTCAATCATTACTTTGTTATCAATTTGTGTTATCTTTTCAAAATAGAATAAAAATAGATTTAGTCAATCATATAAAATTATGAGTTAAGATTTGATAGAGACATTATGGGATCATAGTTGCTGAAGCAAGAGCCACATTAGGTAACTATAATATGCCTCATAATTTTATATTGTTATTGATCATTAGCATTTGAAATATCCATTTGAATATAAGTTTTCCATTTTTATTATATTGGATAATCTATACTCATGCTTGTGATGTTGGCATGTTGGTTCTCCAAATTTTCAAACCATTGCCATTACAATTATAAAACATAGATTATCCAAAATAAATCATGTACACTGAGTGGAGTCTTGCATGCACATATATTTAATATTACCATATATTGTTATTATAATTTTATAATTTTCATCCATCAACAATGGTCAAAGAGTCATTAGTAAAAAAAGAAATATAGTTCCATAAAAATATACAAGATGCATATTTAACATGTAAACCTAAGGATAGCTTATAGATAGAGTAAGTTATCTTTCTAAGATTAAAATGGGTTAGTTTATTGTTTAAGAGAACTACTCATTTCAAGTCAGCTTGTTTAAGCGATATTGCATTCAATCGATGTTTGCTTTTTTTTCCCTAGAAGTGAATGTTTGTTGTTGGGATATTTTTACATTGTAAGAGATGTGGCTTTGTATATTTTCTACCACATATGACATGGGAAAGACTCTCTAGCTACGCAAAGTAATCTGGTGCAAGGTTCTCATATAACTGATCGTGGAATCAAATGGGCGCGTATTCATATAACCCGATCTCTTATGTTATTCTATGGAATTAGATATTTTTTAGTTGCACATTGAATTATTAAAATTATTTAATGTTTAAGGAGTAAGCCCAATATGTTTGTTCCTAATTGACCCTCTATAACTAATGCTAAATTATATGCACATATATTAGACTATTGTTTTCATGAAACTAATGATTTTGGGTAGAAAACTAGTGAGCTAAGTTACAGAGAAAACTTCTCTTGTGTGTTTGGGTTTCTTGCTAAATTCTTTATGTTTTGTGTTACAAATATGAAGGTGTTGTCATTGATGTCAATAGGAATTCTACTGACTAGTTTTGTCATTGATGCCAACTATGTGTTAAGGAAGTTGTTCCATGATGAAGATGCCAAGGATATTGAGAAAATTGTGAAAAAGAGAACAAGTTGTTGCAGGTTGTGCATGTGTAGTTGAGATATTGAGGAAGTGTTGTGAGTATATGAAGCTATCTCTTCATTGAAATGTTTGAAGATGAGTTGGAATGAAGTAATGAGCTAAGATGATGTCTTTGGTACTTAGTTTCCAAGTGCTTTTGAGAAAATTTGATAAATAGAGAAAACTGTGTTGTGGAAGTGTGCAAAGTGTGCTCTGCTTTTCTTCTGTGTTGATCCTATGTCTGTGTAGATCTGATATGTTGTTCAAGGACGTCAAAGGTTTCTATATTCAAAATTTAGGTTTCTAGATTGTTGTATATAGCAAGATATTTTCACCAGTGTGTGAACTAGTTTTTCACTGATGTTTTCTTTGGCCTAGGAGAAATGTATTTGCTCTGCATTTTTTTGCTATTTGGCTTTAGGTTGTGCATATTTTGGAAGTTTCTTATAATGCTTGAATCTTTTGGATTTCAATATTTCACTTGATTTGGTGCAGTACAGAGTGAGTTTCACATGTCAGTGTGTGAATGAGGTTTACTAGTTGTTCTGAGCCAAAGTATTAGTATGATGTGAGTTTGGATGAAGTGTTTGATGAATATTAAGTAGTTCGTGGGTTATTCTAGATCATGTTCAAGTAAATTTTGTTTTTTGAAAGTTTCATTTTAATTTAAGGAAGCGTGTACTTAATGTTATGGTGTTTAACATGGGTATTGGTTGACCTTGTGTTAGCACTACATGCGAAGCTCGTGGAAGCATGCTAAGGTGTGTTTGGATATATTTGGGTTCTAATTAAGGATTTATGTAGGTTTCCTTCATTCCTATCCACTGCGAGATTTTTTAGGTGCCAAACTATTTTGAATTTGTATATAAAACAGCTAGTTATCGACATTGAAGAAGGTTTTTGAGGTTGATATTGCTAAAAATAAGAGTGGTATTGTTGTGAGATGCATGAAAGAATCAAGAGAGAAGGAAGATAGATGCGAGTTTGATGAGAGTGATGTGTGTGATGCGAATTTGAGTAGAGTAGGATGAATTTCAAGTGTTTGGATTCCATAAGGCAGTGAGCTGAAGGTGTCCAAAATATTTCAAGCAAGACTATGATATTGTTGGAGCATTGTGGTGGATTCCTTGTTTCATTGAGAAAGTGTTCTTTGTGTAACATTTCTCTTCTATATTCTTGTATTTCTTTCTATGGCAGTGAGCCTTGGTTGTGAGCCCTTTTTGGATAGTGTGTCCTATTTTGGTAGTGAGCCCTTGTATTGGTTTTGTAATTACTTATATTGTGAGCTAATCCTCATCATGTTTTTTCCCTCATTGGGTTTTCCACATAAATATGGTGTTCTCTCATGTACATGGTGTTGTTATTTAAGTTTTTGTTATCTGCATTTCATGTTTAATCACATTAACAAAATAAGGGTTTAATGGATGCAAGTGGATCTAATCAGTGTTGAGGGTTTTGAAGGTTTAATTTGCTACAATTGATTCACCCCCCTTCTTAGTTGTCTTGTTCATTCAACATTTTATTCTTCTTTCTTTCACCTTTCTAGAGCATAATGTATTTTTAAATTTGGCCAATGGATGTAAAAGTTATTATTGTTTAAACATTGTCCTATTGCATTGCAATTAACAAAATAGAAATTGATAAGTGATGATACAAATAAAATATGTGAATTCAATGGGTATTATCATTATGTATAAATGTTAATTCCTTGGAGCACTATTATTAGAACTAATACTAGTATGGGTTTGTCTTTTGGATATAGTTTTATCTATTTTGATCATAGTGCTCGGTGATGAAGACATTTTATGCTATAAATATTAATTATCATTGGTTTAAGCACATAGATTGGGTTTATTTGCATTCTCTAAATCATAATATTCTATCAATTGAAATGGACATTAGATACATGATTCATGAGCATATAGGTATGCTAGCTTATCAAATATTCATGTAGTGAATAGATTCTATCATGCATGTTGGCCACATAAGGCTAAATCCTTTGTGATGGGTTAGGCTTCTGTAGTGGAGTAGCACATGGAAACTAATTCTTTGTGGTAAGGTGGATATCACTTCGACGATTCTCTCTCTTTCTTCATCTTCATGTTATGAATGAAGGAAATGGAAGAGGTTTGTAATGCAAGTGCTAATGTATTTATCTATCTTATGACCTACTATTTGGAAATAGTAGATGGCTCTTACTTATTTTCTTATATTGTAATTTACAATTCATAATTTATTATGGATGAGCATGGCCATTATAATTATATTTGTCACATATTCATCAATTTAGTTTCAAGGAGTGTGTATCTGCATCTACACATAAAATAAATCGAGTTGTGTAGTTATAATAAAGTATTGTATATAGACTTGCACCAATTATGATGATTGTAGACTCATTTATATATTTTGGAAAAAAATAGTTTAGTTAAGTGTTTGACTCCTTGATGCTAGATTATGTTTACTTTACTCATTTATATCATATTATATTAAGTGATTATGTGGTGGATGTTACATTAGCAATTATCCTAATGATAATTGATAAGAAAAATTAGGTTCAATTTATAAGTGAGAGAGGAGGATTCAAGAGAGCTTGAGATTGGAGACAAATATTTAGTAGGTAGATTGGTGTAAAATATTATGGATACTTGTAGTGTATAATAAAAAAACAAAGATTAAGCCTATGGCTCATAAGTAGGAGATGCTCAACATATTAGTCAATAAATTATGAATAATGTTGATAGAAATCACTCAACACAGTTTTATATTTTTATCAATAAATCTATCACATTCATTAATTTTTAAAGAAGAGGAATTTATTAAAGGTATACTTAATTTCACATTACTAGAGTTGAGATTTGAGCTTTGAATTAATATTTGAAGAAGACTTACATTATCAATATAATTAAAATTTTACAATAAGAATTTAATGCATTCAAAATATAAGAAAATTTAAATAATAGTGTAATTCTTAACATGAAACAATAGGAAAATAAATAAATAACATTTTCAAAATCATTAAAGTAAAAAAATTATTATAGATTATAGAATTGTTGCTCATTGTTTTTTAATTCTATAAGATAATGGACAAATTAAATAAAAATGTATCCAATAGATATATTAATATTCCTATGAATATAAAAACTAATAAGAAAATAGAAAACCTCACCCACTAAGCATATTCTAATAAAAAAAGTAGCAACAAAATATTTGACTTCCCTTATATTATGATATAAAAAATCACTCCAAGAAAATGGACCTAAAAGGTAAAGACATAGGTTTAAAATTTTTATTATCATAACAATTGTATAAATGAACAAGTACCACATTGATGAGTACTTGCCTTTCTAGTATTGCAATAATAGTATTCATTGTCTTGTTGGTAGATGAGTTATGACATATTGATTTCAATATAGGTTATAGTTTGAGATAATAGACCCTTGCAAGGAATATGTATTGCAACCATGTAGAGGGCTAATAAAAGTATTTGTTGCTTAGTTGATAGATGAGTCATGACAATGATTTAGAGGTATAACAAACACATTTTGAGATAAATTATTTTTGTAGATAAATGCTATACTTGTTATGGTTGACTTAAAGGGGCAATAAAAGTATTTGTTGTTTAGTTGATAGATGAGGGCCATGACAATAATTTAGAGGTACAGTAGATACATTTTGATATAAATTATTTTTGTAGATAAATGTTATACTTGTTATGGTTGACTTTGACTCAAAGTTTTATTTATAGTAGCATAATTTAAGTTGAGTTTGATCATTAAAATAAATATTGTTAAATATTGATGAACAAACAATTTGTTTGTAAAGAGCTTTGTAGTTTAATTGGTTTGATTTGGGTTTGATAGGGAAAACAAAATAAAACAATTCATTTTTTGTAATGAAAAAACTTAAGTTGAAAGTTGAAGGCAATGCCAGGTCTAACAATTATAAAATTTAGTGAGACAATAAAAGTGATACATTCATCTTGTACAAATCTCTTGATTTTAAACCATGTATTAGTGAGTACTTGTATTTTAGTATTATAATTCCAATTGTAACCCTTAGCTTTGTTCTAACCCTAATGCTAATTCTAACCCTAAACATGTTCTTAAATCTAAATTTAATCCTAATTTTAACCCTAATCTAAACCTAATCCTAATTCTAACCCTAATCATATTTCTCACCTTGATTTTAACCCTAACCCTAGTCATATCTCTAATTCTTAGAACCCTAATTGTAATCCTAATTTTAACTCTAACCCTAATTCCAACACTAACCTTAACCATAACCCTAATTTTAACTCCCACTCTAGCCCTAACCTTAATTCTAATGCTAATGTTAACTTTCACTCTAATCCTAATTTGAAGGCTAACCCTAGCTCTAACCCTAATTATATCCCAAATACTAATCTTAACCATAACCCTAATTATAACTTTAATAATAAACTTAATTCCAACCTAATTCAAATTCAAATTTTAATTGTAATCCTAATTCTAAACGTAATGTTAACTAATTTACACCTTAACCCTAATTCTTAACTTGATTATTTTACCCTAATTCTAACCTTAATTCTTAACCCAATTCTAACTTTACCCCTCAATATAACCCTAATCCTAATTTTGACCTTAATTTCAACCCTAACTTCTAGTCTAAGATTATCCCTAACCCTAATTTTAACCTTTATTCTAATGATAATCCTAACCTTTATCGTAAACCTAATTCTAATCCTAACAATAGTTATGATGATTTTAAAATTACAATAATTAATAAGAATTAGGGTTAAGAAATATAATATAAGTAATAATTATAAAATTAGGGTTATACTTTATTATTTTAATTATAATCGTAAAATTATTAATTATAACCCTAATCCTAATCAATAATTATTTAATTAAAATATTTAAAATCATTATTAATTAAGGTTAGTGGGTTGTAGGGTGGGCGACTTTCCACACTGTCAGTTTGTGGAAAGCTAGCGGTGTCTGTGCTATTCTCCCTTTTGTAATTGTTGACATGGAATGCCAACTTGGGTTCGAGTGACGGCTGGGCGAGGTCACGTTGCTAGCATGAAACTGTAGGATGGGTTGGGAAGGCGATGAATCAACAATGATTACCTCTTGATAGATTTAGTATGATGGACAGATCAATTTAATGATATCTGTGTCAGGGGTTATATGAAACTTTCTTTTGTATCCTTAGGCAGGTGGTTAGAGTATGCGAAGCTCTTGTATGAACGACCGTGGAGAAAATCAAGCCCCCTTTAATGCATGCCTCAAGTGAACTCTTCTCGGAGGAGGATATCAAGAAAGGCATAAAAAACCTAGCAAGTGGTAAGGCTCAAGATATTGATGGGCTGCAGGCTGAATTCTTAAAATGGGGTTGTGTGCTCCTCACACCTCACATCAAATACCTCTTTAATAGCATCACTCAAAATGGCTTTCCGGCTGAATGGGCTACCAGTGTGGTCATCCCCTTACATAAAAGTGGGGATATCAATAATCCCTCTAACTATCGAACTATAATGGTCAATCCTCTTCTTGGTAAACTTTATGGGAGCATGTTAGAGCGCAGAATCAGTAATTGGGCCGAAAAGGAAGGTAAAAGGGCAAAGGGGCAGGCTGGTTTCAGACCAAGGCATTCTACCATAGATCACTGCATCACGCTTAGGCACTTAATTGAGAAAGTTTGGGACACTCAAGGGGCTGAAGCTTTTTGTTGTTTCGTTGATTTCAAAAAGGCCTTTGACACGGTACCTAGGGACAAATTGTGGAACAGAATGAAGGAACTTGGTATTCCTGATGAACTTAGAGCAGCAGTCCATAAACTTTATGAGAAAGTTAGCGCTAAAATTAGAACAAAAGATGGTATGTCTGAATGCTTTGGTAGCGACATCGGGGTCAAATAGGGTTGTCCACTATCTCCCACTCTGTTTGGATTATATATTGATAAGCTTGAAGAATGGTTAAACAAAACTGATGGGGAGGGTATTCAACTAGCTAGTTATGTGGTGAAGTTACTTTTATATGCGGACGATCTTATCTTAATTGCAAAATCTGCTCCGGGTTTGAGAGGTCATTTAAAGGCTCTCGAGCTCTTTTGCCAAGAGGTCGGTATGCAAGTTAACACCAGCAAAACCAAAATCATGATTTTTTCTTTGAAAAGGAAGAAGCAGCAGTTTAATTTCATCTTTGAGGGCAGCCCTTTGGAGGTGGTGGAAGAATACAAATATCTAGGGATTGATTTCCATAATAGGCTCAGCTGGGAGACTTGCAGGGCAAAAAGGATTCAGGGTGGCTGGAAGGCGTCTTATCTACTACAAAACAGATGTAGGAAAGCAGAGTTATGGGATTGGAAATCCAAGAAAACCCTTTTTGGTTTGTTGGTGGCACCGGTTGTCCTCTATGGTTGTGAGGTTTGGGGGGGTAGCATGTCAAACCACAAGTGGAGGCAAGTTGAAAGAATTCAAAAACATTTGATCACTACTAACATCAAAGTCAAATCTTCGGTTCCGTATGAGATTCTCTTGGCTGAAACTGGTATGTTCCCGTTGGAGGCATCTGCTGTCATCCGGTTAATAAGTTATTTAAAAAAAGTTGAGAACATGGATTTGCACCGCTGGCCCAAAATGGTTGTTGGGGAGGAGCTAAACCGTAGAAAGAAGACTTGGATGAAGCAAAATAGCAAGTGGTTGAACAAATGGAACATTAAACTACATGAGTGCCCCAACACTAATGCTGAGATAAAAAAGTTTGTGCTAGAAAAGTTTAGGTCTACTATGTGGACTAAGCAGGTTGGCCGTAAAAAGTCACATTATATCCAGGTGTTCAACCCCACGTGGGAGCATGATGAGAAAGACTATTTAAGGGTTACAATTAAAGGCAAGGCTAGGCTTTTGGTCGCTCAAATAAGAACCGGGTCACACCATCTTAGATGCGAGACAGGTAGGTGGGCTGTTCCCAAGGAGGCTTGGGAGCAACGAACCTGTATTTTTTGCAACAAAGGGACTGTCGAGACTGAATGGCACTTCATGATTGAGTGTGCTGCTTATGATGATATCCGTATCCAATATGAAGACATTTTGAAGGTGGACAATCTAAATGAGCTTTTTAGGGAAACTAAGCTCCTCAAAACTGCTAGCTTTCTGATCAAGATCTATAATAGAAGGGCTGACATGGAAAAGAAATTGAAAATGGTTAAAGTTTCGGTGCTTGGTCCCATAGACTGATGGTCTCGTGGACGTCATTAAAAACCATTCATTCATTCATTGCTCGTCTTTTCATCGGTACTTCAAGCTTGTGTTTGGCGATTTGTGGTGTCGAGGTGGTGTACTCACAACTTATACAAGCTAGTTCCCTGTGGGGAATGCACAATCAAGCATTAAACATAAATGCTAGATTTGGGCACATCTTCATAGAATTATCGGTGGCATGGGGCTGTTTCGACGCATTTGCTTATAATATTGTTTAGGTTGGGCTATTAATATTATGGCGGCTCTGGCATTGTGGTGACTCTCTGGTTTTGTGCTGGCTCTCTGGAATTGCAGTATGGAGGAGTGGTTGAAATTTGTGGTAAGGATGTTTGTAGAAACCCTGATGAGCATCAGTGCAACTACACCGATCTGCTTGAAGAGCATGGGTAGATAGATGGCGTTCTGTGGGGTCATCATCGACCAATGTCTCAAACGCATCCTCAGAAGGTATGATTCCCTCATTCTGGTGGCGGTTAAAATGGTTCTTGGGAGGGGTTTTTTGGAGGATGACGACTCTTACAGAGTCGACACTTGCATCACCTCCCGGTTCTTAGCCTCAATCTTGGAGATCAAAATGGAAAAGGTGGAGGTCGAGGTGTTGGTTCAGAGACTCTTCCCCTCAGTTTTACTGGTGGGTATTGAAGAAATTCTCTATGCTGTGTCTCTTGGTATGGGCCTTCCTCATCCATGGGGTATGGATAATCTTCACATCTCGGGTGAGGTGATCAATACTATCCATTTCTACTCGATTTGAAAGGTATGACGTTGGTTGAGCACAAACATGTGGCTGCGGTAGGGGTGGATTACTTGCTGAAGGTAGTTAAGCTTCCATAATCGCAATGTGGTTGTTTGGTCTCAGATTTTAGAGGATTCACTCATGCAAATTGACTTCCTCGATAGTGGTCGGTTTGATTAGGGGTTCGGTCTGTCTTGATCTTAATTTTTTTGGTATATGTTTTAAGATGTATGCATGCTAATAGTATAGTGGCAGTTTGCCTTCAACTAGTTGTTTTTTGAAATTCATGTTATCAATGTCATATGGCGTGGTGGTAGTTTTTTGCTGGTATATGGTAGGTGGGGTCCTTGGTTGGTTAGGGGTTGGCATAGTTTGTCTGGTCTGGCAGAAAGCTTCTACATTTTGGGTCTCCTGCATCACAAACGATTGTATACCTTTGCTATATCAATATAAAACTCTCTTGCATATCAAACAAATTATTAATTAAGGTTAGGATTATAATATAATTGATTAAAACATTTATAGTTATTTAATAATTATTTGAAAATTTTAAATAATAATTTATTAAATTATAATTAAATTTTATGTATGTTCTAACCCTAAAATTACATAATTATGAAACTAAAATAACCTATATAATTCTAATTCTAACTCTAATTTAGAATTATAAAGTTCTATTTAATTTTAACATTAATTTAAGATAAATAAATCTTAAATTAATTAATTAAATTATAATTAATTATAATTTTAATCTTCATTTAATTAAAAAATCAATATAACTTTAATCTTAAATCTAACCTTGATTCTAATCCTAGTTCTAATTTAAATGAATTTTTTATATAAAATATGCTTAGAGATATTCTTTTAGAAGTAAACTAGTGACATGCCTAGAAACAAGATTTACTCACCCTTTGTTGAATTGTGGGTATAACAAGTTTCAGCTGTTGGTAAATCAACTATTATTTAATAGGAAAATCCTCCAAAATATCATGTGAAATTGTAAAAAATCTCACCTATCATGTAAAAGAAATCGTAAAAAATCTCACCTATCATGTAAAAGTGACATACATATTAGCTTTGGGAACATTCTATTTTCATTCACAATGTTTTTTTTTTCAATTTGATGATAACTTCCCTTTTTTATTTGCTCTAACATATATTTTCTATCAGGGTAATCCTTGAACCTTTTTAGATGCAAGTGTTAGTATATGACAAATTGACTTAAAAAAATAGTAATATATAACTACTTAGAATCTAAAATATTAAATTTTAGTTAAAATTAAAAAACAGTTACAATTCTATTTTGTTTTTCTTCACATTTTCCCTTCAATATTATTTTTATATTTGATAATTTAAAAAAATCACAATTTATTAATAAAAAAATTAATTAACGATTAAAAAATAAAAATCTAATAATATTTCATTTATTATAATAGAATAATTCTAATTAAACCTAAATCAACTACAAAAATAGTTTAACAATCGGTGGAGAGAATGGAAAAAGTCATTATTAAACTAAGTTGTAGAAGATTGACACTTAACATTGCAAAATGGTGGATCTTAAAAATCTTCCATTCTAAGACTATGAATTTGAATTTAAAAACTAGAAAAAGCACCTTAGTGTGCAATGGGTATGCCAAAGAGGTGTGAAAGGTCAATTAGATAATATTTTGGTCTATTTTTGCATACATTTGTGTAGTACATGAGGTGAATTGGTACCTATAAAATAGTATGATAATATCTCCAACCCTAGTATTCAATATATATGAGTGCACAAATAAAACAATGTTGTAAAATACTATATAATTTAGACATCCATCTCCATACGTAAATTTCAACACCAAAATCAAACTTAGTTAGCTCAGTAGTGTTATCCTGACATTTCCATAACTACTCCATGATTCTCTCCAAATCCTTGTGCTCTTTCCTTTTTGAATACTCACACCTTATAAGTTGTCGTAGTTTTAATTAAAAACTTTCATCACACCTAGAGCCACTCCAAATAGAACACCCCAAATATGGTAAGTATAAACAATAAATAATTAATCAAACAAAACATTTCAAACATCAAGATCACAAGGTGTATGACACCCACCCAAAAAAATTGTTACTCCTTTTAATGCACCAAATCTAAATGTTTGGCTAACGATAGTTCCTTCAATGTTTTGAAATGAGATAGGATGCTTGAATGTGTGGACGTGAAACAAATGTAATTAAATGCCTTTAAATAATAATACATATCATGAAATTTTGCAAGGCAAGAAAATAAAGGAGATGAATTAGCCAAATTTTGAATTTGAGTTTTGAAAAGACAAAGGTCAAGTCCATAATCAGAAGGCCAACCTTGCAACTTTGAAAATGGCCTTGGACAAGCACATAATCATATTGGATTGTATAATAGTTATATGTAGGTAAGTGTAGAGATAAATGTTTTAAGTTCATACACAATGATAAGGTGAAAATTGAATATGTAAAGATACTTATAATGTAAGAGTAGGTAAGATTAAGAAAATAAACTTAATTTTACACAAAACTACATTTGTCAACATATTTCTAAAAATGAATACAAAACTAAGTAAAAAATAAAATGACACAATTATAGGCACATTTCATGTAACATCGACATTAGCAAGAAAAAGTTAAATTGTTTGTTCAACAATAAAATATATTATAAAGTGTTTGTGAGTTAAATATAAGAATTTTCGTGCCCATTCATATTCACAACTATTTACAAATAGAATCTAATGGGATCAAACTTTGAAATCTTCCTCTAAGAGAAACCCACTCCAACCATTCTTCTCTTATATGAAACAAATTTTAACAGAAAGTGAACATGTTTTGAACTTGTAAAATAAGCGAATTCAAACATAGAGGAGATAAGATTTACATAAGACTAGAATACTGAAATAAAGAGTCCCTGGCTAAGAAGACTTGCTAAAATTTGAATCTTAGCCCTGATGCCAATGCTAACTAACATACTCATTAAGTACGGTTACAATTTGGGAGAAGCTACCATTTATGAGCTCCACTAAAAGTGTGATCAAAATTCCAGCTGCTCGAACCCAAGTTGTGCGAAGTTGACATTTTTTCTAGCACTAGTGGTGTCTTTGAAGTACAATGTCTATCCGTCCAAGAACGTGTTGCTCTACCAATTTTGGCCCCAGTTGGGTGACATTTCTTGCCATATAGTCTTAGATCCCTTTATTGACACCACATGGATGTCCCTTGCTCCCCCAACGTTCGTGATGATCATTAAATTGAAGTACAAATGTCCATTATGGTGAATTAAAATCCTCCCTTGCATTGGCAAGGCACCCTGTAATAAACATTAACAAAGATATATGTTAAGCCTAAGTCGGTCACAACAAAGAAAACAAAAATGAATTATGCATTGCTTTGAAGATCTTAAGGCCACTTAGGATAAATTATGATAAATTTTGATCTTAGATTTTTTTTTCATACATTTATGTAGTACATGAGGTTAATTGGTAGGTCATCTAGCAAAATGATATTGTTTGTGTAAAAATGTCTCAATGGAGAAGTGATAGCTTCAAATCAATTATGCATCCACTTACAAGGATCCAAACATGATTGAAATTTATATTTCGATTTTACTAATTTATAACTATTAAATATAGATGTTTTAGCCCTTGATCTTTCTTTTGAATTAATGGTTGGAAATGTAATTGCCCTTCTATTTAAATTTTTTAATATTCCCATATGAACTAAGAAAATTATTGTCAAATTTGAGTATGAAACGTTCTAAGTTTCCTTATTTGGTTGTTCATGAATAGAATTGGTGATCTTACTACTTATATTTTGGGAGATTATAGATAAGTAAAATTGGGGGCAGGGGCAGCCAAACATTTCCTGCTAATTGTCCAACACGTCTAGAAAAAAGCAGAAGATTCTCAAATAGAGACAGTGAAGATGGGGAGTCATTGAGGGACAATAAGTTGGCATGGTATATTTTTTCCCCCTCTATTTAGACTTCTATGTTGTAAAACATATATTTTTGTTAAGGTCTTCTGTAATATATCCTCAAATTGATTATGATTGAATTGCTCTAGTTCATTTATTAAGGTGGACAAGAAGCAATTGGGAATTTTTGAATGAGCCTTTATAGTAAAAAATGGAGGGACATTCCTATAAATATAAAGCACAACATCATGTTTCTATGAAAACATGAAAAGTTTGTATGTACATAATTTACAATGAAAGTAACTGTAAATATTAAATTGGTTTCTCCAAAGCAACCAATATGGATATAATGACATTGGAGAGCATTTTACGAATTTTGGTAGCATTTAGTGTTAGAACTATATTGGACTATGATTTTGTGTGCTGGCATGGATAAAGATGAAGGAAAAGCTATTTAAGGAGAGGTCATAGATAAAGATGATGGAAAAGGTATTTGTGGGTGTGGCAGGGAAAGTTTCATCTTTCTTCTAAATAAAACTATGAGATACTTGATCAGTGGAAAATTAATTGGGATGTGAGGGATTCCAATAGTGGCTATCCTATAAATCAGTGGAAAATTGATTGACATGTTAGGGATTTCAATAGTAGCTATCCATTTATAGTGGTGGCGATGTAAAAATACATTACTAAGCCATTCTTCCTGTATTGTGGTGTGTCTTGATCCATAAATCATCTAGTTTGTATGAGTTTAAAATTAGGTTAAAGTAGTGGGCCAGTCTTGTATTGTAATTATTACTACTAATCTTTATTGTGAAGATGTGCAAGAACTATATAAAAGTCAAGATGTAAGAACTATATAAGTTTTGGTTAAGTTCTCGTCAGGGAGTTAACTCAGATGGTTAAAGACATTCTAATGGCTATCGTGTTCAAAATTAGATAAACAAGATGATTTTATTGTTTTCTCTATTTAAATTTTAGAATAATATAATTGTAATTACATTGCCTATTTTGATTTTGAATTATGAAAAAAAAGGCTTTATAATTTTTTCTTTTGATGTTGTCAAAGATAAGTTGGTAAATTTAAGGGCACTATCCACAATTCAATATTCTCGAAAGATCTTAATTAATTTTTTTTATGTAAAGATAATTGGACCAACTTCAACAATTCCTTAACATAGACTGTCATCTATACTTTATATATAAACATGATCAAGATAGTCTAATTTGATTTTCATCTAGAAAAAATCAATCTAACATAATGAATATTCCAGTAATCTCCTAAAACTAAGCTATGAACTTGGGAAAACCTAAATTCAATTACTTCTAAACTCATTTTTCGTTTCAGCTGTGTACGAAAGTGCTGGGTAAAGACCACAAGTTATAAGTATCTTTTGATTGAATTTAGTCGATAATTTGATTTTCATGTTGGAAATCAAGATTAAAATAATTAAAAACTAAAAGCAGTGGTGACATTTTCACTTTTAGGACAGTAGCTTTATAGAGGAGGTAAACATTCCAAAAAGTTATCGGCATCTTGGGAAAACAGTGAAAACACTATCATTATATGCACCTTCTAAAAATTTCACCAAAATACCCCAATCTGATGCGTCAGCTTAATCTTTCACGAATTGCATCACTACCTATTCTTATTTGTTGAAAAGCCTAGATTAATTCACTTGGGCAAACTGAGGAAGACATTGAAACAGTATAAAACACTACAGGAGTGATCTAGCTGGGAGAAGGATTGTCATTACTCATTATAGTTTGCAATCACACAGCATTTGCAAACAGTGAATAAGACATCACACTATTGATCAATCAATGACACAGCGAGCACGCTGGTTGAGATCTCGTTTATCTTCTAAAAGCAGGCGGTAATTTTCATTTTAATAAATATACTCTAAAACCCTCGTCACATCCTTATTTTCAGGCTGCAGCTCGCGAAATTGGAGAAGTGACACGTAAATACCAGCAAGGCAGAGTTTGAAGGAGGGGCGGGAAAGCAGCAAAAAAATGGCAGAAAACATCCGATAAAATGGATAACCTGAATGCTTCACGATTAAATTACTTTTATTCTTTCTTAGTAGTTCTGATGTAGCTACGTCTTGCTTGTAAAATTATTAATTAACTCTAAGAGAGTACCCATGATAGTTGTGCTAAACATTTGTTAGAAAGATATGGCGTTGTATACGCAGAAAGTCTGCATACTTCTTGAGACAATTGTTTTTTGAAGATTTAACAGCTAATGGCTTTGGTATGCATCCACATTGTGCATACAGATCATGGAATGTCATTCAAAAACATATATTAAAAAGCTGTTACATAGTTTTATTCACTAAGATTCATTGATTTATTCATTCAAAATGCCCCACATGGTAGCTCTAAGAGCTGCACCGCACAGTGAATTAAGATTTCATCGCTTCCAACACCTTTTTCCAGGCACGACGAGAGGAAAGATGTGAAAGACCTGCGACACTAAAGAAATCCCTAGCCAAATAGTCACTCTTGGAAAGCCTCCATATTTCGCGTGCCTTGTCTATGCTTCCACATTTTGCATACATGTCTACTAGGGCAGTTGTAACTACATCTAACAAATGCCCTCTATCCTTTGCGCTTTGGTGGATGTCCATACCCTGTTGCAAAGCCCTCATTTTGCACAAGCAGGGAGAATTGTGAAGTCCGAACTGTTGGCTACCTGCTACGAAAGTTGAAGACGTTCATTTTCCTCACATAAACCCGGGCAGGAAAATGCGAGCCAGTTCTAAGCATACGTACCCACTTGCAGGTAGTATCAAAGGCGTGTCAGAAAGTGAAATCACATTTGCAACATCACCGTACAGTTTTTCTTGCAATAGCGGTTTCGTAAAATGCAACTTGCGTAAGATGCAACTTGCAAAGGCCGCAATGCAACTTGTAGTTTGAAAATTAAAGGACAGGATGACTTTGATCATTGGCCGGGTTTATTGATAACAATGAGTCCTTGATTTAGCATTTGAGGTTGATCAACTTCATATTAAAAATTGGTGTAGTCAAAAAAATATGATGAAGAATGTAAGGCAGTCAAGAGATTACTAAAAAAGAAAGGAATGGACAAAGAGTACAAGAAAAAATATGAAAAATTGGTGCAGTCAAAAAAATATGATTATATAAATGAAAGAAGGAAGGAGCTAATCTCGCTTAGAAAACAGAACCCTAAAGGTTTTTGGAGAGAATTGCAGCAAAAGAAAAAGAGGATTGAAAACAGTATTACAAATGTCCAATGGCTAGAGTATGCTAGACTTCTTTACGAGTGGGTTCACGAGAAAGACCATCCACTTGTTATTAACACATCAATGGAACTATTCACTGTGGATGATATTAAACAAGGAATAAAGAATTTAGCGAGTGGTAAAGTATAGGACATAGATGGGTTGCAGGCTGAATTTTTAAAATGGGGGATCGAGACTCTTGCTCCTTACATAAAAAGAATTTTCAATAATGTCAATCAAGAAGGATTTCCTATGGAGTGGACCACTAGTGTGGTCATTCCTCTATTCAAAAGTGGTGATATCAACAATCCATCTAACTACCGTACGATTATGGTCAATCCTATCTTTGGCAAGCTCTTTGGGAGCATGATTGAGCGAAGGATCAGCAGTTGGGCAGAAAATGAGGGCAAAAGGGCAAAGGGGTAGGCAGGCTTTAGGTCAAGACACTCTACCATTGATCACTGCATCACCCTTAGACATTTGGTTGAGAAAATTTGGAACACTCAGGGTGAGGAAGCTTATTGCTGTTTTGTAGATTTCAAGAAAGCTTTTGACATGGTACCTAGAGACAAACTATGGAATAGAATGGAGGAATTAGGCATCCCAAATGTGTATAGAGCAGTTGTTCACAAATTGTATGAGAATGTTAGAGCTAAAATCAGAACAAGTGATGGTATGTCAGAATGCTTTGGTAGCGACATTGGAGTTAAACAGGGCTGTCCTCTATCTCCCACGCTTTTTGGGTTATACATTAATAAGTTGGAAGCTTGGTTAAGCAAGACGAATGGGGATGGTATTCAACTGGCAGGTTATGTGGTGAAGCTACTTTTATATGCTGATGATCTTATCCTAATTTTAAAAACAACGCATGGGTTAAGAGAACATCTGAAAGCTCTAGAACTCTTTTGTCACGAGGTTGGGATGCAAGTGAATATCACCAAGACCAAAATCATGATTTTCTCATTGAATAGAAAAGATAACCAGAATACCTTTCTTTTTGAAGGCAGCTCGCTTGAAATAGTCAAAGAATACAAGTATCTTGGGATTGACTTTCATTATAAGCTCAGTTTGGAGACTTGTCGGACGAAAAGGATACAGGGAGGTTGGAAAGCTTCTTACCTTCTACAAAATAGGTGTAGAAAAGCTGAGCTTTGGGATTGGAAAACCAAGAAAACCCTTTTTGGTTTGCTTGTTACTCTGGTTGTACTTTACGGGTGTGAGGTATGGGGAAACAATATGTCAAAGTGCAGTTGGAGACAACTAGAAAGAATTCAAAAACATCTAATAACAAGCAGTCTTAAAGTTAAAACTATTGTCCCCTATGAAATTCTTTTAGCTGAAATAGGGTATTTTCCATTGGAAGCATCGGCTTTAATCCGGTTGATAAGCTATTTAAAGAAGGTTGAAAACATGGATAACCATCGTTGGCCTAAAACAACTATGAAGGAGACGTTAAATCATAGGAAAAAAACTTGGATGAAACAAAACCACAAGTGGATGAACAAGTGGGACATCAATTTGCGTGAGTGTCCTAGCACCAATAGTGAAATAAAAAGCTATGTGATTGAAAAATTCAGAACTGCCATGTGGACAAACTAGATTGGGCGAAAAAAAGCATACTACATCAAAGAGTTTAACTCGACAAAGGATCATGGTGAAAAAACTTATTTAGGTGCAGCTATTAAAGGGAAAGCGAGGTTGTTAGTGGCACAATTAAGGACATGATCACATCACCTTAGGTGTGAGACCGGTAGGTGGAAGATACACAAGGAAACTTGGGAAGAAAGAACTTGTATTTTCTGCAATAAGGGGGTTGTGGAAACAGAATGGCACTTCATCATGGAATGCACTACTTACGAGGATATCCGTACTCAACATGAAAATAGTTTGAAAGTGGACAATATGCACCAACTATTTGAGAAAGATAAGATTAATCAGACGGCTAGCCTTCTAGTCAAAATTAATAGTAGGAGATCTGACTTGGAAAAGAACATGAAGACAAATTAAGCCTGTTTTGTCTCGGTCCCATAGACTGTTTAGTCTCGCGGACATCATTAAAATCTTTCATTTTATTTCATTTCATATTGAATACGCCATCAACGTAGAAGATGTCGCTATCAAAAATAATTACACAAAAAATAAAGTAGAAAAATCCAATGATAAAGGTACCCCACGTAACATTGATGAGAGCTCCGGCATTCAACTTTATCTTTACCGGTAGACTTAAGCCAACGTCAGCAAAACTGAGCTAACGTCAGCCGAAAACGATTTGAAAGATGGGCTAACGTCAGCCGATAACGATTTGAAATTCACCACTCCATATCGTGCAGACATGGCGGTATCAAAGCAGGAAGACAAACTCACGTGTCATGGGCAACGTGTCGTACGGTAAGTGGGGTCTCTTTCCGCTCCTCTTAGCGTTATTACCTAGCTAGGGTAAAACGAAACTGTGATTTCGCTTCTTAGAGATCTGCGAAAATAAACAAAAAGAGCCAAAGATTCCCATAGCCAGTAAAATATAAGTTGAAGATGGGTGAATAGAGAATAACCTGAAAACGAGTGTTATTGATCGTGGGTAACCGCTAGATTTTATAAGTATATACCTAATCGAGAGAAATGTCTGCCACAGTTTGCTCACAGTAACTTCGTTTCCTTGCCTGAAAACGCGATATACGCAAAGGGTCGATTATCTTTTCATTCACTTTATCGGAGTATTTTTTAATATTTATTATTTATATTGTATTTGGGCATGCGCTTGCCTGCAGAAATACCCGTTCGGACTAATAAAGCATAAAGTACATTGAAAGTGTGAAGCTCTTTTAAAAGTGGCGATATTTTGAGGATCAACGGACAAAAACATTCCAATGGACGCACTACTCTCAGGCTTATTGAATCCAGAACCTATTCGCATAGCGGTTACCCAAAATTTGCACTCCAAATTGAACTGTAGAATAGGAAGTGGGTACATTAATTCAGGAAGATCCCGTGTTTCCTTCCAACTAGAAGCGGGGCATTACTGCAGATGGCCAAATACATTATGTAGAACAAATTCAAGCAGAGAAAACAATGGCAACAACGGGATTAGTGTTGAAGACGAGAAAGGATGGGTACACTTTGTGGGCATTGGTGGAAGCGGGCTTTCAGCACTTGCCATGCTCGCCTTGAAACAAGTAAACTTTTGTTTTTCTTTTTTTACTTGCATGAATTCTTATAAATGGTCTACAGGATTTTTCCTCTTTCCAGCATTGCATTAACTTTCTTAGCAGACTCATTAGATTAAGTGTTTGTTAATTAAGCTTCTCTCAGCACAAGCCCTACTGATACCTATACCCAGATGAGACAGAAATAACTACAATTCAAGCAAAACTTTTTGCAATCGATGATAGAAAAAGAGGGATAAAGAAACTTGTCAAGGGAAGACCAGAGAAAGTTAAGGTTATCAAATTGAAATTCTTAAACGTGGAAGCAACATCCTTGCCCCACATATCTAAGTCCCATTTAACACCGAACTCAAAGAAGGCATAAACGGTTTTTCGAAAAATCGACAGCGAGCTCCATCGTACTCATGTTCAATGCCGGAGATTAGCAATCCCTCTGAATACTGAACTTTTTAATGGTTTTATCTGTACTCACCTTACTTTTTGGAACCATCTTACAGAAGGAAAGACGCCAGTGATTAGATGCCAATAAGAAAATATCTAAAGTTCAAGCTGGCTTACAAAAAAAAAACATTCTATTATTGATCTTATTTGTCACACTTAGACTTCTGTCGAAGATTTTTGTGACAGAAAGAATTCGAAATTTCAAATTTCTTTTTGCTTGCTTTGATGACCACAACCTAGCATGATGAATTACCCTACATTTATAGTGGGGCCGGATAAGATTCTCTTTTCCCCAGTCTTGGCAGCATGTCAATGGGGCCCTACTTTCAATTGGCCTGCAAAATAACAGACGCTTGCCAACCACTTCAAGCTTCCACTTGTAGGAAAGAAACAAAGAAAGAAAGTTATTCGTTCTTGGAATCAACTGTACAGTCTATAGGGTGCTGGTTTTAGTGGCTTCCAATCCTTTCCCCTTTCCGAGGTCAACAGTTACCCTTCTATACTAACTGTAGATTAGAGCAATCTCTCTCCGGCCAAGCAACCTTCCTGAAAGTTTGAAAGTAGTTCTTCCATTTCTTTGCCTGCCTATTTAGACAGTGGATAGTTCTGCCTTTTGGATGGTAAGTCTAAGTAGGGATGGATAGATAGTTCCCAAAGCTACCTCTCTATTCATTAAGTGGCTTCCAACCCCAATTGAGATAATGGCTTCCAACTTTTTGTTTGAAAGCCCATTGGAAGGAAGGCTTTGTCACTTCTAGGGCAGGGTTAGATAAAGCCCTACCATCGGAACAAGGTTGGGGAAGCTCTGCCTTCCCACATCCCTTTTTGTTTGAAAGCCCATTGGAAGGAAGGCTTTGTCACTTCTAGGGTAGGGTTAGATAAAGCCCTACCATTGGAACAAGGTTGGGGAAGCTCTTCCTTCCCTCATCCTTACCTGGTTTTGGACTACTACTCACCTAGCTTGGGGAAATTAACCCCTAGGAAACCCTACCATCTGCTCATGTCCACCCCGTCCTACTCTTCTATAGGCCCTGCCTTCTTAACTGGATTTACACTTAGAAAGGTGGGGCTATCTCTTTTCTCAACTACCCATTGAAGAAAGTTTAAAAGAAAGCGGAGAATAGGGTTACAACTATACGAAAGAGAGCTATCTAGATTCTATATTCACCATAGGCTAATGACATAGGAGAGAAAGATGGACAACAACTATAGAAAGAAAGAGAGAAAGAAAGAAAGAAAGAAAGAAAGAAAGTCCTATATCCCAACATTGAAACAATTGAATCAATTAATTGATACCTACTTTCCCAAGCCTAGACCAGGTAGGGGAAGGGGTCGTCTTTTTAATTCATAGGATAATGAATAAAAGGTGGAATTGAATAATAAAGTATTCTCTTTTCCTCCTTTATATCATAAATTCAAATCACTTATGAAAAGGAGGATCAACCACTCACTTTTGTTTCAATCTTAGAGAACCACTGGATGAGTGAAAAGCTACAAGAGTACTAGGGTGAGTTTATTTTTTGTAGGACAAGGATGACCTCGATTGAAGCAATGCCCACACCTTGGAAAGGAGAATTTCATTTAGGTGTGAGTAGAGTGAAAGGGAGAACTCATTGGACAATTGTTGGCATCACACTTTGTTGTCTATCTTTTCTCTATTTTTTCCCTATGTTGTGCATGTTGCCTTGTGTTATCCCACCTTTTATATCAATCTAAGATAGTCTAAGTGGGTTTTCCATGAGTCAAAATGTTGCTTAGAGTGCTGCCCCATGTTATTCTCAGTGTGCTTATTGTGTGTCCAAGGTTGCAAGAGAAATCCAAAAAACATCTAAGCATTGGATCTATTTTGGTTGTTTCCTTGAGTTTCGGATTTTAGGGGTTGTCCTTCTCAATATACCATTCTACCCATCCCCACCTTTTCCCTATGTCCTTATTGGCTTGTAAGACTTTCCCTTCTTGGTATGCCTTTCCCCTCACCATGACCTTCCAGTCCTTTGTAGTTAGAAATTTGCTAAAGTCTTTCAGACCAAAGTTTTGGACCATCCTTTACCCAGGTACGTTATTTGGACCTTCCCCAATTCCCGACTTAGTTTTTCCTTAAGTGTTTTATTAGAGTTAGAGTTGCTTGCTTCCTTTTGCTTGAGTATCCCTTCCTTGTCATCCTTGACATCCCAATTCCATGCCTTTTGAAAGTTTCCTAAGTATTTTTTCGTCATACTTTTTAACTTTCCCTTCTTGTCATGCTTTCTTTTCCAACTCTAAACCATTGACTTTCAAACCTTTTTACTATGTACTCTCCGAAGTCAGACTTTTAGGCTTCCCTCTTCCTAGGCATCTGTTGTGTGGTATGCTTGACTCCCAATCCTTGATCCTTCTGTTGTTGTGATCCTCAAAGTTCCCTTTATCTTTCTCCTTGTTTCGGAGTTCCCCATGAGCTTTGAACCCCAACATAGCTCCCCTTTTCTTGGACTTCGGACCTTTGGGGGAATTTCAAACCCTTACACTAAAGTTCCAGGGCAAGGTCCTCCCCAAACTCTGATTTCTACTTCATTCTTCTTTCCTTTTGGAGTTTTGACTTTCAGGAGAACCCCAAACCTTGGCACCAATCTCTAAGTGCCAAGTCCACCTTGGGTTTTTATTCTTGCACTTTTCTCCTTGTCACTCCCTCTCCTTTCTAGGTCCTTGTTCCAATTTTTGTTCCACTCTTGGAGCTCGATATCTTAGTGTGTCCTATTGGACCTTGGGTGCCCAAAGGAACCTTACACCCCGCCTTCATATCCAATCTTCTAGGTCCCTTTCGACTCTCGATTCCTAACCTATTCTTGTTGGAGCCTTGGAACTTCATGAGAACTATGCACCTCTGCACTTGCTTCCAATTCCATATTTTCTCCTGCCCCCCAATTCCCATTGTTTCATACATATATTTCTCCATCAAGCCAACAAATTTCCCTTGCACCTCTAGACTTGGTTCCAAGGTCCCTTCTAGACCCAATAGTTTGCTGAATGGCTTGTAGCACTCCAAAACCCTTGGAGCTTGTTCCCACCTATTGCTAGAGTATCTTAGGCTGCTATTTATGACCTAATGTGATGTGGTGACCTTCGAAATTAGACTTTCCTGCTCGGAAATGACTATTCATCATTATGGGCACGGATTCACACATTTCTAGCAACAAAAAAACCAAGTCCTCTATGGTTGCAAAGTATGCATTGGAAGTTCATCTTAGAAATAATTTAATATTAATAATGTTAAATTTAAAAGCAATTACCATTGTAGGTGAGGTCTTATGTTGTATCATGCAAACATAAGTTGGTTAAGCTTGATCAAGATAAACTTCATGTTATTGCCCAACAAACATGTTTGACCTATCTACAACTGAAAAAAGGTTGGAAAACGGACTTAGATAAATGGTTGATGCATTGGAATATCTTTGATGGACTGAGCTTGATAGGGTTGTGCACTCTAAATTAAAACATTCAAACCTTTTGGGACTCACTCTTGTAGTGTCAAATATTTTCATTGAGTCCATTTTTGTTTCTTCACTTAGGTTTCTTTTTGTTCTTGTGTATAACCGATTTGAGAAATATTTGATAGGTTTTCATTCTTGTGTTTTGCTTAAGTATGGACCTTTGTATGTATTGTTCATGTCGAAAATCCATGCGAGTTTATTAAAATTCTAGGCGTGGGATGTTTTATGGGTGTTTTTCGTGTTTTGTCGGAGTTGTGGATTTTCAGTTTCCCTTGATGTCATGCCATTCACCAACTCCCTGATATCTTGACCAAATGCCTTAAATTTTTTTTTATTGTCAAGGTATCAAACTTGTGTCTTCTTTGATGCCATTCCCTTAGCATCCCCAATCCTCGACCCCCAATAAAATGCCTTTGTGTTTTAGTCTTGTTTGTCTTAGGGTCATCTGGCTTTCCCTTCCCCAAGTATCCTTTCCATCTTAGCCTTGCTGTCTTAGTCTTTGGTATAAAAGTTTGTCTAAGTCTTTTGGATTGGAATTTCAAACTATCCCTTACTCGAGTACCCTTTCCATGTCATCCTCAACTTTTTGATTCCTTGCCCCTTGAAAGTTTCCTAAGTACTATTTGTTGGTTTTTTGGACTCATCATTTCTTTCATACCTTTCTCAATTTCCTTGAAACTCTATCAACTCCTTTGTTTTTCCCTTCGAAGTCAAACTTTTGCCCTTCCCCTCACCTTTGTGCCTATCAATATGTACTTCTGAATCTCGATCCCCAACATTCTGAAAACTATAACCTTTTTAAGGGATTGCTCATTAGAACTTCCTCGATCCCACGTACCGTAATGGCATGAATTCCTTGCTACCTCCAATTCTTGACACCTTGACCAAAGGTAGGTGGTATGGATTCTCCCCAAAATCCGACAATTTAAAACTCCTGCCAATTTTTCATCATCTGTCCACCTACTTGTTGGAGTAGCCCATGGGAGCCACATGTGTTGGAAAAGGTTTGTGTACGCTAGAAAAGTGCCAACAACTATCAAAACTGTCATGACATTGTGTAAAGACCATTCTCCATGGTTTTGGTGCATTTTTCTTTAGTTTTCAACAATAAAAACTTGAAATCAGTTAGGGTTTTGTCTATTGGTTGATTTATCTCTACACCTACCCATGAATGTTCATTGGTTGTTTTTGTACCCTAACCTCACAAATCTAATGGAAGTTGATGCCATAGCCATGTTCAAATTAATGCAGGTGACCAAATCATTGCAAATATCGAACTTTTGCACCATTTCAAGTGGTAGTGATGGAAATGGCTCAGTGTCACCATTAATGTTCAACGACAACTTTTCCAACCACCTGATATGATTGGGTTGAGCACCATGATGAGTTTTTTGTGTTACCGATATACATTCAAAGAAGATAAGTAGAAGGGACTTATCAAGCTAATGCGGCTGTTAGAGTTTTCAAAACCTGAATACCCTCACATTGTGTGCAAAATGATTCGTAGTGGATTTTTTCTGGCCCATTTTTGCTCTACACACTCAAACCTCCTATCCATTACTGCTTTGGGTGATGGTGATTGAAATGATGAGTATTTTCTTTCTATTTGAGTAAAGACAATGGCGATGGTCTGAATGACACTTGCTGTATGATGCTGATATGCCTCCTCTGTAAACATCTCATGCTAGGGATCTATATGTATGCATGTTTTCTTGTTTGTAAATGTTGGTTAATTAGGATTTTCATTGTATCTAGTGCAGAACAGCCTAGGGTTTCAATTTTTCATAGCGTGTTTGCCATTAAAGTTGGTCTCTAAGTTGCAGAGAGGTAGCTACTGTAGCATGTACTTATAATTGTTTCCATGGATCTCTGTTAGTATTTTAGAGGGTTTTTAGGGTTTGAGGTGTGATATGCCCTCTCCTTGTAAGCTTTCTTTCACCACATTTGCTGGTGCAGCTGTAATGACTATTCGAAAAGTGTTGCAGCATTTTAATCTATTGCATTTTGTCATATGTGATAATCGTTTATCTACTATGGATGAATATTAATGAATTCAGAGAAGGATTATTAAGTAGAACTGTTTATTTTGCATGATACCTTTGCTATTCCTTACTGATTCTTGCTTGTAATGGTTGGACACAACTTTATTATTTAATAAAGCATCAGTCAATGAAGACCTTGACCTTCCACATTCATGAAAACATAAAAACTTTTCACTAGTTCTTATGAAAATAGAAGTAGGAAGTCTACATGCTGTCCACGATTCAGTAATATAACTATGAATTGATATTAAGTGAAATTGAACTGTCAAATGTTTAGAGAATCATGCCCAGCATGTGTATGTCTTGATGCATGTAAAATCTATTGAAAGAAATCAAAATTTATTGACTATAAAATTGCTGTCATTTGAAAATACATCATGCAGGGTATAGAATCAGCTACAAAAGGTCTGTTGCAACTGGTGCTGTCTTGAGTTAGTGATAAATTTTAGGGGTCAAGAACACAATTGGGTATAGTTGTTGTGTGATGCACTGATAAGTCATTCTTAACTGATATATTAACCCATTTAGGTGACCTATAGGAACACCCTCTTAGGTTTAAGCTGAGCCCAAAGGCAAGAGAGTTTACCCACTCTTGTAGTTAGCTTTTAACTATTCTAAGATTGTAGATGAGCCTCTCTTTATCTTCCTAAAGACAAACTCCTGGCCTTGTAGGTGGAGAAAAGCTCTAGGATCTGGAACCTGCTGTTTTAGGACCTAACAAAACCAAAACAATCAATGACCCCTAGAACACTGAAAATATCAAATACAATTTTTTTTTACTATAAGGGTAATGATCAATTACAAACTAGATGATCCCAGCTACTTGCATAAGGTAATCATTGTGAAAAGAAAAATGATAATAGCAATTCTGAAATCCAACTCTGATAGTGTATATAGAAAAACTAGTTGATAGATCCTTCCAAAAATATTTTTGGTAGCAAAGAATCATAGTTCAAAAACTTAGAATCAACAAAAACTTCGCAAGCCTAAATTTCATTCAGACTAAAGGCTTGGCAAAATTTCCAAACATTAAAAAAACACATATTTGTAAAATAATTTTAAAAAACATGCATACATTGAAACTTAGAGAACTAATGAGTAGTTTGTCCTTCATTTATGGATAAAAATGGAGTTGAGTGTTCATCATAGTGTCATGTTGTTATAAATTACAAATTTGTATAAATATTTTACAAGTTTCTTCTTTGACTAAATCTTTTAAGTTGTTATGTGGATGCCCTTGAATTGGATGGTGATGATTCCTATTGAGGAATAATGCCATCCTTAGGCATATCGGGATCATTCATGGAAGCCCCTATTGATGCTTTGCCTTTTGTCATGTCCTTGGAATCTCAACATTAAGATAATAATTAAATAAGATAAAAACATAATAAAAGTATAAACATTAGTAATTATAATTATCACAAAGACAATATTATAATTAAATTATCAAAGATAATATCGTAAATATTAAAATATGAATTCTAATAATTTAAATATTATTATAATATAAAATATAATAATATATATTGAAAGAAATAAATGGAGCAAGCAAAGAGATAAGGGATTAAAACAAGATAATTATGGAATATAAAATTGTAAATAATGGCAATTTAAATAATAAAATAAATACTAAAAATGTATCAAATTAATATAACACAATAAAATCAATTAATATAAATGTTATCATAATTATCAAATAATTATTAAGAGATAATATTATAAATATTAAAATATACATATTTAAATAATAAAATGAATATAATTTGAGATATCATCAAGGAATGTTTAACTAAAAGTCATGTCCATTTGTGGGGTTATCTCTATTCAAAGAGATGCCTCACTTCATGGAGGTATAAGGATATAAAATAAGGAGCGGAAGATAAAGGAAGGGGATATATGAAATACACATTAGATTTTAAGAAGATAGAAGAGTAAAGGAATGAAGATGTAAAAATGAGATCTATCAATAGTGTGTAGAGAACAATAAAATAGAAATTAGAAAAGGTTTGGAATTAGTTTTCAAAAGGCAGCAATCATTTCAAAAGGTTGTGTCCTTTCTAATGAATGTCTCTTTTCAAACTTATACATCTTCTCATTTGAATGTGAAGATATAAAAAGGGAAAGAATGAGATATGTATAGAAGGAGGAGGAAATGGAGAATAGAATGGGAAACAAGAGATAAAATATAGACTGTAGATCATCTGAAATTTATAAAGACAGGCAGATGGAAAGTAGATTTAAGTATTTTATGAATATAAGGAGATAAGTATTTTATGAATTTAAATAATAAGTTAGATAAATGTTTGTACATTTAAATATTGATGTTGATAAATACATCATGGATTTAAATAATAGTCTAATTAATAGTAATTCATGCATGATGCTATTTATTTAATGTTATCTATTTTTTTATTGATTGCATGGGGAATAATAAATGCTACTAGTTATCTTATAACAATGCTGATATGTTATGCTCCATTGACATTATTGTATGTAATTACACACACACACACACACACATATATATATATATATACAATACGATTATACAATAAAAATACTTGTAGCAATTATTGAGCCTTATAAGTAATTGTGTGATTATTTGATAGTAAAATGAATAAATTTATGAATGTTTTTATCCTATGATTGATCAGGAAAAGGAGAAAAAGAATGCAATATGAACACTAGACCATCATAAAAGGATATCTTCAAGAAATCAAGGCATATTTAGGGTAATCCCAAAATGGGGACATTACAGTGGTATTAGAGCATCTTTCTTGCCATCCTGTGCATGCTTGAGGGTAGTTGCTTGCTTGCTTGAGCTACTTGCTTACATGCTGTAGCTAGTTGCCTACTCGCTTGAGCTGGTTGCCTACTTGCTTGAGCTACTTGCTTACAGGCTTGAGCTGGTTGCCTACTTGCTTGAGCCGGTTGCCTACTTGCTTGAGCTACTTGTTTACATGCTTAAGCTGGTTGCCTACTTGTTTGAGCTAGTGGCCTACTTGTTTGTGCTGGTTGGTTGGATGCATGAGCTACTTGCTTGTCTACTTAAGCTACTTTCCTACTTGCTTGAGCTGATTACTTGCATGCTTGAGCTGGTTGCTTGCGTGCTTGAGTTGGTTGCTTGTGTTCTTGAGCTGCCTACTTGTCTACTTGAGCTAGTTGCATACTTGCTGGAGCTACTTGCTTGCATGCTTGAGTTGCTTGCTTGTCTACTTGAGCTACTTGCCTATGTGCTTAAGCTACTTGCTTGCATGTTTGAGCTCCTTGCTTGTCTACTTGAGCTACTTGCCTATGTGTTTGAGTTGCTTGTTGCCAGCTTGAGCTACTGGCTTGTGTGCTTGAGCTACCTAAGTTACCTCCTCTAGACAATGAAGGAGAACTTTCCTTAGAACTAGAATTCATCATTGACACCAGAGAAAGGAAATTAATGAATTGGGTCATCACCGAGTTCCTAATTAAATGGAAGGGACTCCCTGAAGACGATGCTACATGGGAAAAAGAAGAAACAATTAAGGCATTGAAGAATAAAACTTAGGAAGGGCAAAGTATGATAGCCCTTGACTAGAACAAGAATTGAACTCTTGGATGTAATATCTTCAAGATAAGTTAATAAGACATTCTTTGTGAACAAGGACATTCTTAATGAATATTGAGATTTGATTAAGGACATTCTGGATGAGTATCAAAAAGTTGTTCCTCCATCAAGTACGCAAACCCTAGGGTTGGGGCCAAGAGGCCGAATGACTAAATTTCATTACGCGCTCTTGGGCTTGATTGGAAAAGGAAAGTACATCCCCATTAAGTATGCCAACCCCAAGGCTGGGTCCAAGAGGCTGAATGAATAGGTATTCATTTCGTGCTCTTGGGCTTGATTGGGGGGAAAGGACTACATCCATCAAGTACGCCAACCCCAGGGTAGGGGCCAAGAGGCCGAATGACTAAATGTCATTCTGTGCTCTTAGGCTTGATTGGAAAAGGAAAATACATATACATCAAGTACGCCAACCCCAAGGCAGGAGCCAAGAGGCCAAATGACTAAATGTCATTCTATGCTCTTGGGCTTGATTGGAAAAAATAAAATAAATCTCCATCAAGTACGCCAACCCTGGGGTAGGGGCCAAGAGGCCGAATGACTAAATGTCATTCTGTGCTCTTGGGCTTGATTGGAAAAGGAAAATACATATACATCAAGTACGCCAACCCTAGGGTAGGGGCCAAGAGGCCGAATGACTAAGTGTCATTCCGTGCTCTTGGGCTTGATTAGAAAAAGAAACATACATTCACATCAAGTATGCCAACCCTAGGGTTGGGGCCAAGAGGCCGAATGACTAAGTGGCATTCCATGCTCTTGGGCTTGATTAGAAAAAGGAACATACATTCACATCAAGTACGCCAACCCTAGGGCCGGGGCCAAGAGGCCGAATGACGAGATGTTCATTCCGTGCTCTTGGGCTTGATTGAAAGAGAGAAATGCAGGATGAAGACCCTGTATCGGCAAAAAACGTAAAAAAGATCAAGGAAGGAAAGAATTGTAATGATTGCTTGAGGACAAGCAATGTCAAGCGGGGGTGTCCTCATCACAAAAGACAATCTAAGATAAGTATACATTTAATATATTTATATATTTGCTTCTCCAATTTCCTTAGAGTCAAAAAAGGAAAGTTGATAAATTATATTATTTGATATTTCTAATGTGCTTTTTGGTCCCCACGCTTAGGCTCATTGACCTAAGTTGTTTTTAATTTGTGGTCTCTCTTTTGGACATCCAAGTTGGATAAATTATTGCTTTTTGTAAAGTTGAAATTGCTAAGTCATGTTGGGTGCCCAAGGTCTTGGTCAAAGATGGACTTAAAAGATTATTATATTTCTCCTCATGAGGGCATCCCTTTTTGGAGGGAATTGGAGATTTGAATTTCTGGGGATTGAAGCTTATAAATAGAACCCCTCTCCCTCTCATTTGGTATCCATTTTTCTATCATAACGAAGTGTTGCCGAAATTGGTTCAGATTCTCGCTTCGAGGTCGAGATGACTCCTGGTTCTTCTTCAGTTTTGAGTTTGAGATACAACTCCTAGTTGATCAGTGACTGTTTCTTCTCTTTCTCCATGTGTCCTTTAGGAAGATTCTCACTTTGAGGTCGAGATGACTCCTAGTTGGTCTTCAATAGACGCGTCCTCTTTTTCCATGCGTCCTTCAGGAAGATACACGACTGATCATTTGCATCCTTTAGCTACAAAATAGCAGATAATTAAATACAATTTAAATACATGTGTAATATACTTATGTTTTAATGTTTATATATAATTCTTATGTTTATATTTTGGATATAATTATATTTAAATACTTATATTTATATTCATGGCTATACATATATCTATTGACAAAAAAAAGAGATTAGAATGTATACTTATCTTAGTTATTTTTGTAGGATGGGGACATCACAAGTCGCCCCTGCTTGATATTGCTTGTCCTCAAGCAATCTTCATAAGTCTCTTCTACCTCACTATGGAGTGTATCCTGCCTTAATCTGAGAGGAAGGTTGTAACAATCGTTACAACTAAACTTCCTCAAATCTTCTAGGTATCTCATTTCTTGAGTGTACCCAACCTTAATCTTGAGAGAAAGGTTTCAACAATCGTTACAATTGACTTCCTCAAATCTTCTAGGTACCTCATTTCTTGAGCATACCCAACTTTAATTTGGGAGAAAGGTTGCAACAATCGTTACAACTAAACTTTTTCATATCTTCTAGGTATCTCATTTCTTGAGCGTACCTAACCTTAATCTTAAGAGAAAGGTTGCAACAATTGTTACAACTAACTTCCTCAAATCTTCTAGGTACCTCATTTCTTGAGCATACCCAACTTTAATCTGGGAGAAAGGTTGCAATAATTGTTACAACTAAACTTTCTCAAATCTTCTAGGTATCTCATTTCTTGAGTGTACCCAGTCTTAATCTTGAGAGAAAGGTTGCAACAATCGTTACAACTGACTTCCTCAAATCTTCTAGGTATCTCATTTCTTAAGCATACCCAACTTTAATCTGGGAGAAAGGTTGCAACAATCGTTACAACTAAACTTTCTCAAATCTTCTAGGTATCCCATTCCTGAAGTATACCTAGCCTTAATCTGAGAGAAAGGTTGCAACAATCGTTACAACTAAACTTTCTCAAACCTTCTAGGTACCCCATTTCTGGAGCATACCTAACCTTAATCCGAGAGAAAGGTTGCAACAATTGTTACAACTAAACTTTCTCAAATCTTCTAGGTACCCCATTTCTGGAGCATACCTAGCTTTAATTTGAGAGAAAGGTTGCAACAATCGTTACAATTAAACTTTCTCAAAAATTCCGATTGCTTTTAATAGCCTGAGAAAAGATTGTAACAATTTTTATAGCTAATCCCTTCCTAGGCCTTATGGAAGGTCTTCCTTAATTCTTGTATTTCTGTAACATCATACATTTTTTCTCAAGGATGATTCCCGTGCAGGGAAATTGACTCATTGCTTATATAAGGAATATTACATACAATAGTTAGTTTATCCCTTGTCTTCCGCTTCCCTTTTAGACCTTTTGGTAGGATTTTCTTCATCCGATGCTTCTTCCATTCTATGTAATTGTCCTCTCTTACATCGGTGGTTTTCTTCCCTTGGTTCTTTGCACTTAAAACATCTATTTTTCCTCTTCAATTCTTCCTATAGTTGGATTGCTTCCTTGTTGTTGCAATGGTGTCCCTGTTCCCATGGTTCATGGCAGGAGTAGCATGATATTCTTTTATTATCTCTTCCTTGCTGATCTTGTTTAGGCTGAGATTTGTATGAAGGCTGCTTAGCTTTTTCTTTTGGAGAGCTGGATTCTACCTTGATGGCCCTTTGAATTGCTTCCCCCATGGTTTGGGGCTCCAAGGGATTTACTATGTTCTTGATTGACTCTTTGAGTTCTTCAATGAATGGATAGGTGAGTCTACTTTGAGATAAATTGGGGACCATGACCGCTATTCTTTGGAATTCATTTGCGTACTCTTCCACTGTTCCTTGTTGCCTATGTTTGGTCAGCTCCTTGAAATACCACTCGGGATGCCTTTGGTCGAATCTGTTAATGAGTTTTTGAGTAAACTCACTATAGGTGGTTACATTCCGGTGTCCTTGCGTAATGAGTCAATGGTGCCACCAATCATGGGCTATCCTGGATATGTGTAGGACAGCAAATTTGATGGCATCTTCTTCGATCATGGGGTTGAGGGAGAGATAAGTATTGAGCTTTTGAACACATGATTGAGCAGTGGTCTTCTCGAAACCATCAAAGAAAGGTAATGTCATCTTATTAATCTGAGATCTGAGGTCCTTGCTGGGATGATTCTTCCTTTTGCTTGAGTTGGCTTGAGTTTTGACTTCATAATACTCCTTGAAGGGCACGAGTTTTTGAATTGTTGGGTCTAATGCAGCATACATAAGTGCGATATCTTCTGCATTATATGAGTTTTGTTCTTCCATTTCTTCTATGACATTTTTGTTGGGAAGGAAAGGAGGCATGGTTAGTCTTTGTGAAAAACTTTGAGTCGAATGTTTGTTCTTAGAGTGATTTGATTGTACCTCCTTCCTTGGATTGGCTCTTTCTTGCGTGTGGTGGCTATTTGTGCTTTGAAGAGTTTGAAGGATGAGCTGGTTGGTCCTTTTGAATCTTTCATTGGTTTGCTCCATGAAGTTTTTCAACTCTTGGGCTAGCTGGTTGGCCATGTTTCCCCTTCGATGATAGGTCTGCATTTGTGTGTCCTCCAACAGGTTGGTAGGACCGATGCTCTGATACCACTGTGATAACCACTACTAATTTGATTGATAATTTTTCTCCCTATTGTACCCAAACCAAATTTTTTGCTTCATCAAGGCATTTTGTTTGAAATAGTCTAAACCTTGCTAAAATGATGTCAAATACAGTTTTTGGGCAATATCAAGCATGGAGTTTTGTTAGTCAAAGGCAGTATCCATTGATCAGAACCTGAATCAAAGACTCAGAATGAAGCATTTCATGATGAAGGAGCATTTCACGACGACGATTATACCTTTGTATGGTCATTTTAGTGACCAAGATGAAGATTTCAATGGTTACACAACTTGCCTTGCTGGACACGCATATCATAAGCCTTTTATGGAGGATTATTGGGCAAATTGCGTGGATGACTTCGAGGTTCGCAGACGTAGCTACGGCCGCTTCTCTCTCACAAATTTCTGTTTTCTTGTCAGAAGATGTGGGAGGTTTATCAGATGATGAGGGAGAAGTTCTTCCTTAGTTTTTTAGAGAGCAGGTTGACACACAGCCTTTGCCAACAATTGATTGGTACGCCAAGGAGTACGCAACAGTAAAGGAGAGGTCAAGTAGAGTTATTCAGAACAGTATACTTTACCTCGACAGCAAGAAGACCAGGAGGGCAAGTGTGCCTAGAGCAGAGCCGCCAGTGGTGGAGCCTTCGCTACCTTCTTCGTCAAAACCAAAATAGAAGAAGAGGAGTAACCCTCCTAAGAAAGGTCAAGCGCCAAACAATTCAAAAGGCAAGGCGCTTGCCACTGATACACACATGGACCCTGTCAGACAGCGTATCACAGATCTAGTGTAGAGGCCAGTTCAAAGTCCACCGGTGCCTGAGGTTCAGCCTCAAGTTTCTATACCAGTTTCGGAGTAGTCACCAGCACCAATTCATATTGAATTGGATTTAGACTCCCCATCTCGCAACAGTTCCTCTACATATTCACTCTCGTCACAACCTCCTGTTGCTAGTATAGATCCTTCCAGTAGCATTAGCCGAGATCAGTCTTGGATTGAAAATCAACTGGGAAGGAAGAGGAGGCAGCCATCCTATGTCCTTAACCATTCAGATTTTGATCAGGTTTACAAGAACAAGACAAGAGGATCAAGAACATGGTTCACGTGGAGAGGAATACTGACATGGAGATCGTCGTTGAGACTGCTATACCTCCACAGGGGAAGAGCTTGGACGAGTTGGAATCTCAGGACTTCGAGGTTATCACAGTCAACCTTGGTAAGTATATTATGATTTTAATCATATAGATTTTGTAGTCTTGTGAACAACAGTGAATTTTTGCAAGGTTTCCTTAGTAACAAAATGGACTGTTTACTTATTGATATCAGGCTTAGTATATTAACAGTACCGTGGCAAATGGGCTCTCTAAACATTCAAAATTTATAATCAGAATTCCTATGAACTCAAGGAATGATATGCATTTTGTCTACAGAGGTATTTCAGGTTTACTCCAATCACCACCAAATAAGACCATGCTCAAAAGTTAAGAGTAACTGGGTTGATTTCATAGTCAAACTGTTATGAACTTTTAGAGATTTGCAGACTGAGCTTTTATAGCCGCGATGCTAACTGGATGACAAATTTAACGAGTAACCATCTTAAGATACCTCAAACTTGGAAGATTTGCAGTAGCTTGATGACTTCCATAAATGGTCATATGCCTGATGAAGAAGTAGCCACGATCCTTCCTAGACAGATTGGTGATGAGTCAAGACCTTCAATATGTGTATGTGGGTGCAATGAAGAGGAGAGACATCCAGAGCGTGTTTGCAGTGGCATCGTCGCACTTGTTCTGTTCAATTGGAGGAAGGAGTCCGGTGTCTCCTCGACCCTCAGATTGTCATAGCTAGGCATGTTTTCTTTTTGCAATGACTTAGAATTTCTAGTCATGTGTGTTGGTGTGAATAATTGTCTTGTACCTAGCTTATTCATTCACTAGGTAATTAGGGGACATATTCACATGGTTAAGTTTACTTAGGTAAAAGATTCCTTCTAGAAGTCTTAGTTGGCTTTTCTAGAACTTATCCTATCTAGCTAGGATGTATCATTTCCTAGGTACATCATATTCATTCCTATCTCTCAACCTTGCCCATATAAGCAAGGTATCTCTTGTACATTTGTATTCAAGAAATATCAAACAATCAATCAATCTTGCATTGTGAAGCAAGCTTTCTTGCCATTCTCTCTCTTGTGGAAGTGGTTTTGGTTGCAATTGATCTTGGGGGTGTTGAGGAGTCACCATCAACTCCTACAATGTGTTTCCATTTATCCTCCTCGTATCTTTAATGAATCGGATAGTGAAGAAAATGCGAATTTTAAGCCTATCAAGCTAAAAGATATAAACATCTAATCTCTGCAAATATTTCTTGAACTCTGCAAATTGAATATCTAACTGTGCGATCCAACTGAGGCCACTTTTCTAGTTTTATTTCTAGATTTAATAGTGTCTTCTTTTTGTGTTCCTTGAGATGGAAACATTTTGTACCTTTGATGTTTGATTTTGGGTCAGACTCTGTAATTTGTTCTTGGGCCATAGTTGAAACAATCTGAATTGAGGATAGTCTTTAATGAAGATTTAAATAAGTAATCTTTTCACTCCGCTCTTGAATATCTGGGTTGAATATGTGTGTGTGTCTTTCTCTCCAATTCGAGTCTGCTTAATCTGGAGAATCCTTCATGGGTGTGAAGTCTCTTTCTATCCCACTTAATATGCTTAAGGTAAGCAGATTTTTCTTTAGAGGTGATTGATAACGAGCCAAGTCTCTCTTCTTATATGCCTATTGTAAACAACTTAATCTTAAATCAAGAAGAATGATTTGGAACCAAAACTTGTAATATAAACCTAAAGTCAAGAATTATCATGTCGAGCAAGGGTGAGAGTGCTGACTGCACAGGTGTGCCATTAATAATAAAATCCTTGGCCAAGGTATGATGCTAGATTAAGCATTTGTCAGCTATGAATAACCAGATATACCCCTGGTTAGAGTGATCTTTCTAGTTAGGGGTTACCTATAGTGAAGGATCGACCAGGTGGTATAGGTCCTTGACACCAGGCTTAGAGGCATGATGATATTATGTGATCCTTTGTTGATTACCCTCATGAAGGGTTGGGTTTCTTTAGTTGAAGAAACATAGGAGACCAGTAGGTCTTTGGTTGGGTGGAAAAGCCCTTGATGATATTTCTTTTTCCCTTGGAAACAAAAGAGTTCTGAGCAACATTCCAACAGAAAGCCTTCAAACTGTACTTTCTTGTAACTCTTTCTCTCTCGTAATTTCAGTTATAATTAATTAACTATGTTTATTTCATAGCTGTAATAAATGCTCTTGCATTTCAAAAGCAAAGAAAAGTTAGTTATTGTTCTACTGTGTTTTCAGTTATATGAATACAGTTAGTTGTTTCCTTTTCAGCTGAAATTGAAATTTTAAAAGTTAGTTGAGGAATTGAAGTTTTAAATTGTTTATATTTTCCGTTCTACTTGCAAAGGAAACCCTAGCATGCAAACTAGTTAGTTACATTTTAGTTGAAACTAGTGGTTAGTTTCCATTTTTGAGGAGGACTATCAAAGAGTATTTGGTGAAGTGGCAAAATTTACCAGATGATGATGCTACTTGGGAGGATGAGCAGATTTTGCAGCATCCAGACTTGCGATTACTTGAGGACAAGCTATCTTGGGGAGGGAGGATTGTAATATCCCCTTCTCGACACTAGTTCTTTTGGTGACTGTTAGCCTATTTCAGAGGCCTATAGGCTAGTCAGAGGTAGAATTACGGTTTCCTATTTTCTAGGAGGTATCTTTTTGAGTTTTATGCCTGTGGGAGTTTGCCAGTATGTCTTCTGGGTCTTTCTGGGTTTTCAGAGAGCTTTAGTGGGGTGTCACATGCATTTTGATCAATGACCATTTCTGGACTTACTATTTTTAGTAAGTTATGATGGCTACCCAGAATGTGCTCAAACGGTGTTTCGAGTCACTATTTTTAGCAGTATACTATTTTTAATAATTGCTATTTTTGGCAGTAGCTCAACACTTACTATTTTTGGCAGTGCAGTTTTGGCAGAGGCTTCTCCAATTTCCTTGGAGTCAAGAAAGGAAAGTTGATAACATAAGTTTATAATATTTGATATTTCTAATGTGCTTTTTGGTCCCCATGCCTAGGCTCATCGACTTAAGTTGTTTTTAAGTTATGGTCTCTCTTTTGGACGTCCAAGTTGGATAAATTATTGCTTTTTATAAAGTTGAAATTGCTAGGTCATGTTGGTTGCCCAAGGTCTTGGTCAAAGATGGACTTAATAGATTATTATATTTCTCCTCATGAGGGCGTCCCTTTTTGGAGGGAATTGGAGATTTGAATTTCTGGGGATTGAAGCTTATAAATAGAACCCTTTCTCCCTCTCATTTGGTATCCATTTTTCTATCATAAGAAAGTGTTGCCGAAATTGGTTCAGACTCTCGCGTCGAGGTTGAGACGCCTCCTAGTTCTTCTTTAGTTTCGAGTTTGAGAGACAACTGCGAGCTGATCAATGGTTGCTTCTTCTCTTAGTGGTTGTAGATTGAGCTTCATTGGTGATGGCTTCTTTTGTGTTTTCACTTTGGTGTCGCTTTGATTTTTTCTAGTGACTTTTTTGGGTGTGTTCATTTGCTGTTTGGAGTTTTTGGAGTGTTATTTCAGTCCACTGCATACCCATGTTCATGCTTGTATTGTTCTAGAGACTTGACAAAATTTTGTGGGTATTGGTGAAATATGCTAACCAATTTTTTCGATAAATTAACACATCACAACCAACACTTAGCCAACTTGATTAGCGTTAGCTCCAAATAGAAAAACCAAACTTGAAAGAACTACTCAATGTCAAGAATGTGCACTCAAGATCCCACTAAGGGCGAGGTGCTAACATATGACGGAGTGTTTAATTGAAAGCTAGAAATTAATAGGCGGATAACCAGCAATGAAGAGCATTTCCACGCTACCACCAAACAGTGGGGGGAAAAGATTACAATTAAAACAATTCATCCGCTGCGGCGGGCATCCACAGAGTTGTGGGGATTTACCACTATGAAAGTGGGTACAAGAGTGTTACAATCAAATTTTCCACACTGGCGGTAAACCATCCAGGGGTACTTATGTGAGAAGAATAAGAATTAATTGTAGCAATTAAACTGGAACAGTACTACTGTTTACAGTTTGTACAAATAAGAAATAAGCTGCAAATTACAAAGAATTACAATAGTCTTCAAACACATGAGTAATAGATGATCCCTTACAATTATTTAACTTTCTAACTGCTGATAATGAATCAAAAATCAGAACTACTAAAGTCTGATACAAAAAATAGAAAATTGGAAATGTCAATCAGCAACTGTGAAAACCAAAGAAATATTCGTAACTCACTCATTTCACCTCCAAATCGAATGAGACCAAGTGCAATGGATTGCTAGAAGGTAGGCGACCAAGCTGAGATGAAGAAACAGCTTCAAAGAACTCCTGTTAATTTTGCACGAATCCCAAAGCACTTCCAGAAAAGTACGACCCTCCTTGAAGGGGCGATTTCTCTTTAAAAATCAAGTTCTCAATCATAAAATCCAAAAATTGGCATGAAGGGGCACCCTTGAACAGCAATTAGAATGATGAAATGCCCAGAACCAATTTCAAACTGGAAATAAAGTTATAACTTGAAATCACCTTCAGCTGTAGATGAAACAGCAAAACCAAAATTGATAAATCTTCAAAATTTCTTCACAATTGAGCTCAATCTGCTAGTCTGGATGAGAAGCAGCGAATTCCAACTAGATGTTGTATTTCAAACATGAAACTGGATAATTGGCTAGGAGGTAGCATCCTTGAAGCAAGATTTCATTTGTCATTCCGACAGCATAATAGTATGATAACATGAATGGATACCAATGCTGGAACAAAGCCTTCATTTTATAGAAGAGTAGAAGACTCTTCAATCCCTCAAGAAAAGACGCCAACAGTCACAGAGTCTCTTCAAATTTCCAGAAACCTTTCAGCTTCTCAAAAAGGCATCCACTTTACAAGGCAATATAAAATCTTTATTTTAAAATAATAATTCCTTCAAAAAGGCGTCCACTTTATTTCCCAAGGCTTTTATCTTTATTAATAATTAAATCACCTTTATGATAGCATACCCCTTCCAAGTCCCCCTTTTAAACACAACTTAAGTTGCCTTACCAGGCCAAGGGGGTCAACTGCAATTTAAAACCTTAACGCCTTTATTCAACATAAAAATGCCTTAAGAGGTCAGACATGAACTACAAATAAATGCTCCAACTGGAAATGAAGTATTGAAAGCTGACAAACTCCATACCTCCTACTTATCAAACTCCATACTGCTTAAAATAGAATTTACTATAAATAGTAAACTCTTAAGAAAATGCCAAAGAACCCCAGAACAGGAAACCCTAATTTTACCTCACACATGCCTACAGGCTTCCGGAATAGGTTGATGAGTGTCAGAACAGATTACTGATGAGAAGGGGACATTACAGTCCGCCCTCCTCGAAATTGCTTGTCCTCAAGCAACTGAAAAGATGGATGCAACAAAATCTGTTCTCCTTCCCACGTGGCATCTTCAATAGGCAAATTCCTCCATTTAACCAAGTATTCTTTGATTGTCCTTCTCCTCAAAGAACGCTCTCTAGTATCAAGGATTTTTTCAGGAATCAACACCAACTGACCTTCCTCATCCAATGGAGGTAATTTTGAAGTAGCCACCACATTGTGTCCAATTGCTTTCTTGAGGCGTGACACATGAAAGACATTATGCACTTTGCTTTCAGCTGGAAGCGCCAACTCATAAGCAACTTCACCAATCCTCTTGGTGATTTTGAAAGGACCATAAAAACGTGGCTTCAACTTTTCTGCACCACTTTTCTTGAGAGAAGATTGTCTATATGGCTGAAGCCTCAAGTAAACCATGTCCCCAACCTCAAAAGACCTCTCAACACGCTGCTGATCAGTGTATAACTTCTGCTGATTTTGAGCTTGTTGCAGATTTTCCTTGAGAGATTTCAAGATGTCTTGGCTCTGTTGTAACATATCATGTGCTTGTGGAGCTCTACTATCAGCAAACACTAAATCAAGAAAATTAGTAGCTTCATAACCATAAAGAGCCATGAAAGGTGACATCTTAATTGACATGTGATAAGAAGAGTATAACAATACTCTCCTAAATGAAGCCATTTAATCCAAGCTCTTTGCTGTCCTGAAACATAGTTTCTTAGGTAGCCCTCTAACCATTTGTTAACAATTTCTGATTGCCCATCTGTTTGTGGGTGATAACTAGTGCTTGGAGTAAGCACTGTCCCACTCAATCTGAAGATTTCTTGCCAAAAAACACTTAGGAACTTGCTGTCCTTATCACTGACAATAGTTTTAGGCAATCCATGCAAATGAAAAACCTCTCTGAAAAACAACTCAGCCACTTGAGCTGCTGTAAATGAAGTAGTGACAGCAAAGAAATGAGCAAATTTTGTTAGTCTATCAACCACAACAAAAATACAATCACGTCCTTGCACCTTGGGCAACCCCGTGATGAAATCCATGGCAATACTTTCCCATTTCTGATTCGGAATGGGCAAGGGCTGTAGCAGACCAGCTGGATAAGAGTGTTCATTTTTATTTCTTTGACAAATCGGACACTCTCTAATGTAGTTCAAGACTTCTTCTTTCAACCCTTTCCAAGTGAATCTTTCACGAATCTGCTTATAAGTCTTGAAAATCCCTTGATGACCAGCAAGGGGAACATCATGAAAAGATTGTAGAATCTTCTTTTTAAGCTTAGATTCTTGCACTAAAAAGATTCTATCTTTATAGTAAATTATCCCATCAACCAACTTATACCTTTCATCAACCAAATGACCTTCTAGCAAGCTGGTTGCAAACTGATTTTTAACATAATCAGCAGCAATTAACTCCTTCCAATCTGTTGATAACTCACAAAGTGATTGCAAATGAGGCCTTCTTGAAAGAGCATCAGCCACTATATTATTTTTCCCTTTGACATATTCAATGTCAAAGTCATACGCTTGGAGCTTACTTACCCACTTTTGCTGCCTTTCATTCAAATCCTTTTGGCGCATGAAATGTTTAAGACGATTGTGGTCAGTCTTAACAACAAATTTACTTCCCACCAAGTATTGACGGAATTTAGACAAAGCATGCATGATAGCAAGCATCTCTTTGTCATAAATGGAGTAAGTTTCTTCTGCTCCTCTCAACTTCCGGCTTTCGAAGACAATGGGATATTTGTCTTGCATTAGCACAGCTCCAACACCTTCACCTGAAGCATCACACTGTAATTCAAAAGATTTTGTAAAATCCGGAAGAGCCAACACTGGACATGTACTCATGATTTGCTTAAACTTATCAAAAACTTCTTGTGCCTTCTTAGTCCAAAGAAAAGCTCCTTTCTTTGTAAGATCTGTGAGAGGTGCTGCTTGATGAGAATATCCTTTCACAAATCTTCTATAGAATCCACATAACCCTAAAAATCCTCTCAAATGAGAAATATTCTTTGGAGTTGGCCAATCAAGAATGGCTCTTATCTTTTCAGGATCAACTTTCACACCCTTTGAACTGATAATGTGGCCAAGATATAAGAGTTCTGTTATCCCGAACTCACACTTTGATTGTTTGGCGAACAAACATTCTGCCTCTAAAATACTAAGCACTTCTTCCAAATGCTTAAGGTGCTCTTCCCATGACTTACTGAAAATGAGAATGTCGTCGAAGAAGACGAGCACATACTTTCTCAACTGCTGTCTAAAAATCTTGTTCATACAAGATTGGAATGTAGCTGGAGCATTTGTCAAACCAAAAGGCATGACAAGAAATTAAAAATGCCCAAAATGGCATCTAAACGTTGTCTTCTCTATATCCGCCTCCCTCATTCTGATTTGATGATAGCTTGAACGAAGATCAATCTTCGAAAAGAACATAGCCCCATGGAGCTCATCAATAAGCTCATCAATCCTAGGGATAAGATATCTATTCTTAATGGTCTTCTAATTCAATGTGCGGTAGTCAACACACATACGCATTGTGCCATCTTTCTTTTTGACCAGCACCACTGCAGAAGCGAAAGGACTTTTGCTTGGTCTAATGAAACCACTCTCCAAAAGCTCCTTGATGGCTTTTTCAATCTCATCTTTCTGTTTCTTTGGATAACGGTAAGGTGTAGTCATGACAGACTTTGCTCCTTCTTCTAACTCAATTACATGCTCGGAACCTCTTTCAGGAGGTCTTCCAGGAGGTAGGCTTCCAAAGACTTTGCTCTTCTTTGAAAGTAAGGCTTGAATATCAGGGTGATATTGCCTTTTCTCCTCCATTGGATCAGCTGGTAGAACCAAACATTCAGCAGCCCATTCAACCTGATCGTGACGGATCAGCCTTTCCATCCTCTTCAAAGACACAATTCGAGGGGCCCCCATTTGACATCCCTCTTAGGACAAAATTCCTTCCATTAGACTGAAATTTAAGCTCCATAGTTTGCAAATTCAATGTGATCACACCAAGAGATCGCAGCCATTGTATGCCCAACACAACATCAATGTCTCCAATTCCCACCACATAAAAATCATCTTTAATCTCGTGATTGCCTAGTTGCATAGAGAGGTTAGGAATCTTCCTCGTGCAAGACATAGTAAAACCATCTGCAACCATTACCTTGAAACCATCAAATTCCTCAGTCTTCAAACCTTTTCTAGCAACTAATCCTTCATCAATAAAATTGTGAGTTGCTCCGGTATCAATTAGAGCAACTATCCTTTGTGAATTCACAACTCCATGAACCCGAAAGGACTCATTTTTTTGAAAACTTGATAGTTGTGCAAAAGCACTACCATCTCCCACCTCATCGGACTTCTCTTCTAGCTCTTCTTCACCTTCACTACCTGTTGATTTGTATTGCTGATCAGACGAATCAGATTTTGATTCAAAATCAGAATAGCCCTCCATTCGATTTGCTTTGCCTTTTCCATAACAACGGTGACCCTTAACCCAAGGTTCACGGCAAGTATAACAAACTCCATCTTTTCTAAGCTGTTCTTTGAGCTCTTCTGACAACCTTGGTGGAAACTTCTTGGGCAGATTTGAAGAATGTTTTTTAGCTTTCTTATGGTTGAATGATTTTGAATGAAACTTAGGCCTTGGGGCTGCCAACTCCATGCTCCTAGATTTTTTGATAGCTTCGTCTAACGTTGGTGGATCAAAAGCTTTGACACAACCCTTCAAGGGCTCCATTAAACCTTCAGCAAAAAGAACCACAAGTCTTCTTTCAGTAATATTAGGCACCATTACTGACAACCTCTGAAAATCAGCCACATAGTTTTCTAAAGATCCTTGCTGTTTCAATTGTGCCAATTCTCTGAATCTCAATTCTGGATCCTTAGTATCAAATCTCTCGATCAGCTTGTTGGTAAACTCATCATATGTACGAATGAGGTTATGGCCAAGAGTGACCAAACCATGAGTCCACCATTCGTGAGCTATTCCATCCAAATGCAAAGTAGCAAACTTTATAGCATCTCCTTCTGGCATGGGTCTGAGAGAAAGATAATTATGTAGTTTCTGCACCCAAGATCTGGCTGTGCACTTATTACTACCATCAAAATGCTCCATAGTAATTTTTCCCAATTCTTGGTAGAAATCATTTCTAGGTGCCATAGGAGGACGTTGCTCATTCCTCCCTCCATTTCTCCGACTCCTTTGATTAATGAATTGATCAAAGGTCCAAGTACCTCTCAAGTCAAGAGGTAAAGAAACGTACTCCATGTAAGCTTGACGTGCATCATCAGCAAAGTTTGGTGCAGCCTCAACCGGTTGTTGCTCTTCCACAGTCGTGAAGACGGGAAAAAGAGGTCTAGAGGATGATCCACTAGGAATTGCGGCATGCTGACCCACAACTCTGTTTCTGGTATTCAGCTCAGGAATGCCATTATTGTTATTCCCATTAACTCCACTGCTTTCTCCAGTTGAGTTATTTTGGGGCTGAATGATATTCTGAGCTGCTTGCTTATCCAACTTGGACAATAAACGGGACATCATGCCTATCATCTCGTCAAACTTCTTCTCAACTCTGTCCCTCTCTTCATTATCTTTTCTTACACTGTTTGACATTATTTCAATTGTGTGTTCAACTTCTTCCACTGACTTTTCTGAACCTTCCACTGGTTTGCCAAGATCTCTTAAGACTCCTGAGAAAGTCTCTGCCTCTGGAACAGATGGAAACTGATGCGGAATTCTAGCCTGACTTCTGGTGTATGGCCTAGTGTCTCTTTCACTCATCAGATAACCAACTACAAACTGCCACAGGATGGCAGGGTCTTCTGTTCTGATACCACTGAAATATGCTAACCAATTTTTTCGATAAATTAACACATCACAACCAGCACTTAGCCAACTTGATTAGCGTTAGCTCCAAATAGAAAAACCAAACTTGAAAGAACTACTCAACGTCAAGAATGTGCACTCAAGATCTCACTAAGGGCGAGGTGCTAACATATGACGAAGTGTTTAATTGAAAGCTAGAAATTAATAGGTGGATAACCAGCCATGAAGAGCATTTCCACGCTACCACCAAACAGTGGGGGGAAAAGATTACAATTAAAACAATTCATCCGCTGTGGCGGGCATCCACAGAGTTGTGGGGATTCACCACTATGAAAGTGGGTACAAGAGTGTTACAATCAAATTTTCCACACTGGCGGTAAACCATCCAGGGGTACTTATGTGAGAAGAATAAGAATTAATTGCAGCAATTAAACTGGAACAGTATTACTGTTTACAGTTTGTACAAATAAGAAATAAGCCGCAAATTACAAAGAATTACAATAATCTTCAAACACATGAGTAATAGATGATCCCTTACAATTATTTAACTCTCTAACTGCTGATAATGAATCAAAAATCAGAACTACTAAAGTCTGATACAAAAAATAGAAAATTGGAAATGTCAATCAGCAACTGTGAAAACCAAAAAAATATTCATAACTCACTCATTTCACCTCCAAATCGAATGAGACCAAGTGCAATGGATTGCTAGAAGGTAGGCGACCAAGCTGAGATGAAGAAACAGCTTCAAAGAACTCCTGTTAATTTTGCACGAATCCCAAAGCACTTCCAGAAAAGTACGACCCTCCTTGAAGGGGCGATTTCTCTTTAAAAATCAAGTTCTCAATAATAAAATCCAAGAATTGGCATGAAGGGGCGCCCTTGAACAACAAATAGAATGGTAAAATGCCCAGAACCAATTTCAAACTGGAAATAAAGTTATAACTTGAAATCACCTTCAGCTGTAGATGAAACAGCAAAACCAAAATTGATAAATCTTCAAAATTTCTTCACAATTGAGCTCAATCTGCTAGTCTGGATGAGAAGCAGCAAATTCCAACTAGATGTATTTCAAACATAAAATTGGATAATTGGCTAGGAGGTAGCATCCTCGAAGCAAGATTTCATTTGTCATTCCGACAGCATAACAGTATGATAATATGAAATGGATGCCAATGCTGGAATAAAGCCTTCATTTTTATAGAAGAGTAGAAGACTCTTCAATTCCTCAAGAAAAGACGCCAACAGTCACAGAGACTCTTCAAATTTCCAAAGAACCATTTAGCTTCTCAAAAATGCGTCCACTTTACAAGGCAATATAAAAATCTTTATTTTAAAATATTAACTCCTTCAAAAAGGTGTCCACTTTATTTCTCAAGGCTTTTGTCTTTATTAAAAATTAAATCATCTTTATGAAAGCATACTCCTTCCAAGTCCCCCTTTTAAACACAACTTAAGTTGTCTTACTAGGCCAAGGGGGTTAACTGCAATTTAAAACCTTAACGCCTTTATTCAACATAAAAATGCCTTAAGAGGTCAGACATGAACTGCAAATAAATGCTCCAACTGAAAATGAAGTACTGAAAGTTGACAAACTCCATACTGCTTAAAATAGAATTTACTATAAATAGTAAACTCTTAAGAAAATGCCAAAGAACCCCAGAACAGGAAACCCTAATTTTACCTCACACACGCCTACAGGCTTCCGGAATAGGTTGATGAGTGTCAGAACAGATTACTGATGAGAAGGGGACATTACAATTGGCTCATTGTGTTGTGTAAGAGAGCAAGTGTCTCTCAACCCGACCACTCGCTGATAATGCTAAATTTTTGTTTGTTTTTTGTATTTTTGATTTTTTTGTGGTTTTTTGCAATAAAAGACAAATTGCGATTTTTGCAAAGAAATGCTTGGAAAAATAATATAAAATACCAGATGCTTAAAAATTACAGAATATAGCTTAGATCTCGATGCTAGATGATTTATTAATCTTCCTGAATGATTACAACTGCGATATTCAAACATTCAGACAAAAAGGCAAGCTATTTATTGAGAACCTGAATAAGCTTGCAGGCTCCAGAAAAGAAGCCTGAGATGGTACGGCTGAAAGGAAATGTGCAATCTCCTTCCTCGAAATTGTTGTAGTGGCTCCAAAAACCCTAGGCGTCCAACTTGAAGAAGTCAGAAGATGAAAAAGCAAGGCGATTTGATCTGGAGGAGAGGTATGGCCTTTGCTGCAGCAGAAGTACAGCTTGTACCAGCAAATAAGAAATCCGTACTTTCTTGGGAAGTGTGCCAAATGATCAAGAGATAGTTGCCACTGAATATGAACCCCTTCTGGAGAAGTTCGACCCAAATCCTGGATAAAGAATCTTCACAATAAGCTCTGTATGACTTTTGAATGAAGTCACCCTGTTGACAATCTTCAACTAGTATTGCACAGTCTCAGTATGCCTGATTATGAAGAGGGAACGTTCTTGAAAACCTGATGATTTGCAGAAACCCTTGTTTGTCAAACCCCGATGCTCTCAGAGAGAAATAAAGACAAATTAGAATAATCAACATAATGATATCGATTTGCCTTGAAGAAATATATAACTTCTCTCAAAAAGTCGACCCTTCACAAAAATCAGCTCATTTGCATTTAATAATATAATAATTCGCCCTTTTGAAATACTTAGGCCAATCATTAATAAATGGCGTCCTTTTTATTAATGAGTATTAAACTCATTAAATATTAAAATTTCTCTGTCATTATAAAGTATTAAAATACTTTATAATTCGCCATTTTAATAATAACTTTAATATTTCATTAAAATGACTTTATATTATAAAGTCAAATTAATAATCTCTTTAATTATTATTAAATACTCTAATAATCCCTGTTTGCTCATCAAATCATCAAATCGGGTCGAAACTGAGCTGACCAATTGAATCAGGTGCCCTGCCAAAAATAGCAACTCCTGCCTGCCTGGCTTACTATAAATAATAAGTACCTCTAAATCACTTTGTAAGTGTCTGCAAAGGCCCAAACCTGAATCAACTATTGGAGTGATGTTCCCAAACGCTGGATAACTGCCACAAGTGATCCTCTAAACACTTTTGCCAGCCTACGAGGATTTGAATGATAGGCTAACCTCAGAAATAACTGTATTGCCTAGGAAGGGGACATTACATGTTGCTTGCTTCTGAGCCCCCCTTTGCCTGGAATCTTGGATTTTTTGAAGGAGTATTTGATTTTTGATGCTGGTCGCCCTCCTCAAGGGGTTGTACGTCGTTGTCTTGGGTGCATTGGGAAACGTGCCATCCATTTGCAGACTATTTTGTGGCGGCTTGCTATTGGGAGTTGGATGTTTAGCTTCTTTGCTTCATTTGTCACTAATTTGATGTCATTCAGCGTTGTGGTTGAGGAGTTACAAGCATTTGAGGTTGCTGGTTGGAGTTCATTCATGTTGTATTTCCATATCAGACTGCTGCTCCTTCATATCAAACCTGGTAATTTCAGTATTTCATCATAATATTTTGATGCCTAGTCATTGTAATATCATTGAGATGGTTTCCTAATGCTTGGGCTTTTAGTTTGGTTCTCTCATATTGTATTGAATCTAACGCCATATTGTAACACTGATTTAGTAGTACTAATCATCTTTCTCTTTCAGTATTTTGTATTTCACTCCCACTGAATAAGTGGTTGAGTTTTTTTTTACTTTCTATTGCCCACCGAAAAGTGGAAGTGGTTGGCTATGCCGCCAAGTGCTTTGCTTTCATTTACTTTCTATTAGCTTGCTGAAAAGTGGAAGAGGCTGGCTTGGCGCCTAGTATTTACATTTTCTCTATTGGCTGGCTTGCCGCCAATAACTCTTGTACTTCCAACATTTTCAATATTTTAATTAGATCTGCTTACATCGTATGCTCTCACCTTGCCCACTCTGGGATCTGGGTGATCAAAAAGTGAAGGGTTACTTCTAGTTTGCTTATGCTAATGCTAATGGGTGAAGTTTATGTGAAAAGTTTGGGAAAAAACTAAGGGGGTTATTTCATTTTATAACCTATACAAAAATGAGGTCATTTAGGTGCATTTGAGGCAACTTGTTGCACTTTTTTGTGTGAATGGCTTGAAATGTGCTCAACTTTTTGTGTGAATGGCTTGAAATGTGCTCGATTTGTTCTCACACCTTGAAGTGCTACATTGCTCAAACAAAATGCAAATGGCAAGGGTTAAGAGATTTAGGTGTTTTTGCATTGGAATATTCCCACCACAAATTTGCAAGGACGACATATATGACTTTGTAAGTAACTTAGTAAACTTAATGTAAACTAAATTTAAACATATTAAACTGAATTAATTTGTTTTTTTAGCTCGCTGTAGAGTCATTCTTTTTTGAATGCATAGAGGTGATGAAAATAAGCCCCCCTTATGGCTTTGTAAATGCGCAATTCGTCCATAATTATATCTCGAAGGCTTTCATTACTGATTATACTCTCTTTGCATTTGTTGAGGCCATTCATAACCTCCTCATTAACCTTGAGGGAATTGAAGAAGAAAAACTTTGGATTCAAGTAATGGGCAGCAACATGAATGTGTTAGTGAAGTTGTTGGTTCCACCATCGATCAATAATATGATCCAAATAGTTTTGTATATTCTTTTCTTTGACCCATAGAAACTTTGGATGGCCTCCTTGGCCTTGTCAATGGTTTCATACAGATAGCCCATTGAATTCTTCTCCCCATACACCAATTGTAGAACCCTAACCAAAGGTTTTGACACAAAAAACAAAATATTGCAGAAAATAAAAATCATTGATTTTGAATGATAATTAAAAAAAGTAAATGATAATCAGAAAAACTACTTATGGAATAACAATTTGATTATTTTGTAAGTTTGAAAAATTTAAGATTAAAGTTACCTTGAGGATCTCATCCATGCTCTTGGTAAATAGATAATAAAGAAAATGCTGTTAACAACCCTTTTCCCTTTAAATTTCCTCAAGGAAGGAGACCATACTCACATAAAGCTTACAAGTATTTGTAATTCGATTTTTGTCTAAGATCGGACGACAACTTTGCTTGTGGGCAAAGTTATGGCTAAGCTAGTAGAAATAGGTTCACTTCTAGTGGAAAGTTTGAGTTGTGAAAGTGTTGTTATCTAATGCCATGTTTGAAGCAAAGCAAATACATGACAATTGCATAAAGTTTTTTTTCCTATATGCATTGATGTTGTATGTGTGTACGATATTATATAAAGGCTATGACAGGAAGTAGAGTTTGGTGATTAGGCTGTCAGAGGATGCATACACTTGATTTGCCGATGTGCCTTGGAGAGGTACAACCCATTGTAATGGTGGTTCTGTAAGGCTGTATATGTAGACTTGTAACAAATTGTATTTTGTATATTGAGTTGGAAATCCCCTTTGCCTAAACTATCTATAGAGCTTGTACTTAGGCTTTGATACCACTGAAGTTCCTTAGCCAAATGTACACGGCATTTTATTTTATTTGCAACTCTGGCAGATTTGGTTACTTGGGCATTCCATCAAACAGTTCATATGCTCACTAGTTAATAGTTTCTGACTGTAGTGTTTTATGATATTCTTTGGAGTACGCTATCAACATTTAAACATCTATATGTTTAACTTGATATCGATTAACTCATGACAGTAATGTGGAAGATAAATTTGTAACAAATATTGATGGAAAATATTAAATAATATATGATAGTCTTCTGTAATTAAAGTACAGATTACAGGAATATCTCATGCACTATCTGACCTGACAAACAACAGAGGAGCGTTCTGTAATGATGGCTTCCTTTTATTTTTGGCTCCAGCGATCGATAGTAAAGCATCCAGATGTTATTATCGGTTCTCCTATGAATGTCACCTGCCTTTGAAATCATACAACGACCTTCATATATGTGACCACTTTATAGTAGGTACTATATATATATATACACCCCCTTTTTTTGATTGGCTATGTTGTTGCATTGGAGTCTCTGAGCCACGTAGGATTTGATTAAAGTTTCAAACTTCTTTTTAACCCCGTTGAATTGTATGGCCTGCCTAATATTTTAGGCTGCAATGATTCTTATTGGCAGCGGATTGTGCATATATCAGGTTTATGTGTTTAGGTTGATATAGTCAGCTTGGATTCTGCTGCTCACTCCTGAGTATGCCACGACCACTCCTGAGTTCCCTTTGTAAAATTGATATCGATTGATTTGTTCAAGGCTGCGCGGCCTTATAGACTCTGGCATTGGGTTTAAAATAAACTCTAGCTACTAACGTTGCCACCTCTTACCCATTTAATGAAACTCAAGCCCTACAGCTCCCTTAGGCTTAGTCGACTCTTTAATGAGCTCCAAACTGTATGATACTAGTGACTGAAGCAGAGTGACTAGAATAAAGATGCAATAATAAACAATGCAATATGCTTAACTACTCCATTGAGATTCTTCAAACCATTCAAACTCCAAAATTTGTCTTTAAAAAAGATTTCACAAATTTCAATAATCTTCCAAACTGATCAATGAAGCTCAGCGAATTCCGAAATGAATCCACTAATAGATGGTATTGGGTTTCCGTCCAATCCCCCTGAAAACCCAAGGGTTTCTGTCCTCAAACTTGCTGAACCTGCAAAACAAGCTCTACAAATTCTCCCCATATTTTTTTCCCAAAAGATGATAATAATCTTCTTTCATCACCTTTTATTTTTTAATTATATTTTGCCTTCTCTAAAGTTACTTATTTAATAATTTATCAATAAGCTATTATAAGTCACTTTAATAAAGTAAAACCAATAAATTAAATATTGTCATGTCCCCAATTTTGCGTGCAAAGTAACTTAAATGGAAAGGTTAAATAAATTAATTAAGTTACTTTTAAAAAAGAGAATTCTCAAATAAATTGAAATATTAAGTTTAAAAAAGAAAAGAATGAGAATTCCAACAGTCACTAGGAGTTACAAGGAGTACAATAAAAGAATTGAAGGAGTTCATTTCAGCAGGTGGGATTTGGTTTTGGTAACAGGATTTGGATGGATATTTTTCAGAACTTTGTGAGGACAGGATTCTCTTCTCACAGAGAATATCATCTCCGGAATTGAAAGATATTCCTTGGATGATTTGTTGATAGTCCTACTCAGGGGCTGTGCTGGTGTTATAGCAGACGAATTTCAATTGAAGTTTATGTCAGAGTGCTGAATACAGATATACAATAATGGGTTTGATATTTGGAACGGTATTTTACATCCATATTGAAAATTAAGTCGGTGACTTTGATATAGCTGTCCCATTTCGGGAATAACTGATTTGTTCTTTATGATCGATTGTTTTTGAATGAGCTTTTGGCTATTGATTAATTTACCTTCCTCTAGCCATCACAATCAGGTTTGCATTTACAGAGAATAAAATATTGTGAAGTTTGGAATTAAAATATTAAGCCGTACATGAACAGCTGGCCGTACATCCTTGCCTAGGCCGTACTGGTGATTGGAGCAGTAAGGGAAATATGATGCATATTTTATTATGGGTATTTTGTGTTTGATATCAACCTGCCTGGGCGACCAGATTAGAGTCGTTTAATATTTTCTTGAAGTTGCTTGGTTTTTATTTGGTGAAGTCGTATCTTTCCAGCACCGTATGGCAGTCTACTTGCTGTTATTGCATTGTCTTGATTATGGGAACTTATTGTGCTTTCTGTGTCTATTGTGTGGCAATTAAGACCCCTAGGAAATCTTGTAAATGAAGATATAAAGAAGGAAACTGGTTTTTGAACATTTGTTATGCCTTTCTGACTAGTGCGGGATGATTGATACTGCTGCGTGAGTTTTCAAAAGGTAATTTCTGGTCCGAGGTTACAGCAAAGGAGTCGTCTAATTTCTAAGTGCACAGAGAATGATGTAGGCGAACTCTATAATAGACGTAGATGCTATTTGACATTCTAGGGAGGCATCGATTAAGTAATTTATATATTCATGGAGTTTCTTAAAAGGCCCATTTTGTCTCTTTCTCATATGCAAGGAATTCCAGTCAGAATTGAGTTGATAGCACGGGAATACCAAGCGATTATTGTTTGTATAGGAGAGTTGATGCTAATCCATAGCAGGAGAAGCCGCTTTGTCTGGGCTTGATTCTTTAATAGAATTCTATATAAATTTCTAGATGGTTTGAAGAGTCGCATCATTGTGATATTTGAAGTGATGGCCAAGACTCGTGGGAGTTGAATAATCCTTGGCGTTGCCAAACTCCTATCGGCCGCTTCATTATCGGGAGCTTCTTGTTTGTTTATTGTGTTTATGAATTAGACGCCAGAGTATCCTCTTTCTCGCCACATAGAGAATGGACGGGACTTTGCAAAAGAATATTTGAATTTACATTTGTTGATATCGGTTCCATGTGTCATTGGCGGAAGAAGTAAATTGAAGAGGAGTATTATTATTGAAGGAAAAAATAATAGGAAATCGGGCTAAGAAATGTCATCGGACTCATTCTATACCCAGTGCCATAGACGTATAGTTTGCATCGGTCTTCAAGAGAACCGTCATCTTACAGAGTATGCAATTAAATAATCAGCAGCACATGGTGTTGAGTTAGACATCGGGCAATTTATAAAAGTGCAAGATTCCTGATAGCTTCAGACTTACTATCTAATCACCTTTTGAAGGAGCCGCTACATTATTCCAAGCATTGAAGGCGCTGCATATCCTCTATTCACTGCCATCCTTGCCCTTGGAATCGTATTACCAAACTACAGCAGCATAGACAAGGAGGATTGCGTTAAATATAAGATTTATAGTTGAAGGTATCATGTTGAGAGCAAAGGATTTATAGCATCTCAACGGCTGCATCTGTATGCATGAAGAGTCGTTTATCTCTCAGGTCTGTATCTTTCTTTAATTCTGTAAGTTGTATTTCCTGTGAGAAGGCAGTTTCCAACTGCAGCATTCAATAATATGAGGACAGAGGTTTTCAGATTGTATAATTTGTGGCTGATATTGAATGGTAATGTTTGAATATGGCTTAGTGGATAAAACCCTGTTGTGTATGTATGACATCAAATAGTTATCTATCTCTGGAAATAATCAGAAGATAAGCTCAGACTGCAGAGTATAATCTGTTTGACAAAATGCCTGAACACTAGAGTTGGTAGAAAATCGAAAAAAATTGTATGACAAACTAGGCTGCTCATTACAAATATAAATGTTCCAAAAGTGACTTAGGACAATTTAATCCTTAATTATTTAAATTACTCCCTTAATTTCTTCACCTTAGCTTATGGGAATAAAATAAGCTAGTGGACTCTGCTGGGTGATCACTCGGTAAAAGAGGACATTAAAGCTGTATATGTAGACTTGTAACAAATTGTATTTCGTATATTGAGTTGGAAACACCCTTTGCCTAAACTATGTATAGAGCTTGTAGTTATACATTGGCCATTGGCTAGGCCTGAAAATAGAAGGCTGATAGATGTCATCCACATAAGGTGTGTTTTACATGTGGATGAGTGGGTGACAGATGTTAGTTTCGTATGTTGTTAGTTGAATGGCTCTATCATGTGGCTGTGTGTGTTTTCACATGTTTGAAGTGTATGCTACTGAACTAGCTTGCTAAAGCAAACACCACTTATGTGCAAGTTGTCCATATTCTGGAACAATATTGTAGGATTTGTCTATGTTGTTGTCAAAGCTTTGAATGTAGACCCCTAAAGTTGTATGATGTGATGAAGAAGTGCATGTGCGATTGTCTTGCGTAGAATTTTGTGGCACTATTTTAACAAGTGCTTGCATGAATGTGCACAAAGCCATTTTGCTAGAAGGATCTTCATGTGCAATGTAACTTGATGTGAAATGTGTATGGGTGCATATTGCAACATGAGATGTGTTGAATTTGAGCCATTGGGCAGAAGTGCATGATGTGAGAAATTGGGGAGAAGTGTGTGACGTGTGTAATTGTGCACAAATCATCTACCCTTTCTTATAGAGCAATGGTGTCCATTGTGTTTGTTGTGCAACTGAAGAACTTAGCTAATGTAGATTTGAAACACCATTGGCCATGTTGAACCATTGTGTAGTTGTATCCACACTTCATTGTTTCCTATAGAGCAATGCCCTCATTATGCTGGGAACACTTGGAGGTACTAGTGCAAAAAGTGGGACTTGTGTCATTGGGGCTGTTAGTGTAGAAAGTGGGATTGCTTGTGCGTGGGGTATAACTTGATGATGCTCGTGCTTGCTGATGACTTGCAGATGTGAAGCTGAAAAGATTTTATGAAGCTCAATAGTTAGTGAAAATCCGAAGTTGTACTTGTACCTAGGAACCAATGTAAATTTATCTACAAAAATGTAAGGTGTCACTATTGTGGTAAGATGGGTCAGCCAAATAAAGATTGTAGGAAGAGAATATGACTCGAAAATAGGAAGCAAAATTCCAAGAGAAACAAAACTTGAGGGTGAAAATGATGAATATGACAGTTTTTTTTCAACATTAAAATGATATTATGTGGTGTTTTTTTTCTGGTTCCAGTAAGCATGTGATTAGCAGGAAGAATTGGTTTGTATCTTTTGTTGCGGGCAATACTCTAGATGAAAATGTGATTCTTAATCTAAAGTCTTGCTTTTGCACAAAAATTCATGCCTATATCTTATGCTTGGGATCTGTCTTTGTCGACTAGCATGAAATGGCACTGGAGGTGAGTTAGTTTGGCCAAGTTGGATGCTCTTTTGTCTTTTAGCATGATTGTTCTTTCCATTGTGTGGGTGAGAGTTTAGCCATCACTTATTTAATCTTTTTTTGTGGGTCGTGTACGGGAGAGGGATGTGAGTGGTCATGCTAATATTTTTATAAGTACTTGGCTATGAGGCTAGATTGAGCATGGTAAGACATGGGATTTGAAATGCCATATTTTGGAGTTGCTAGTGATTGATTTTTTAAACAATTAAAAGAAAAGTTGGGTATAATTTATCATGACTGTATGGTTAAAATTCCACCTTCTCTACTCTTTATCTGATTCTCCCCAACATTTTTGGTTATTAGCATTGACATTTACTGTACCTTCTAACATTCTTGGTAATTAGAATTTAGCATTTATATTTACTGTATGAATAAACTTGCCACTGAAAAACAAATCCATTTTAAGATAAAAATTCTTTAAAGGAACCTTAAGATGATTGCGTAAAATTAAATTAATAAATTGATGAAAGTTGTCTGATTCTATTAAAATCATTCCATACTTGTTAAAGCAACATCTAATTTTCGATATTGTTTCCTGTTATTGAAGTGATATCCTTGTCTAGTAGTATATTGAGGCTAATCTATATTTGAACTTATATCATTTGATTACCATACAGGGTTGGAAAGTAAGTGGCTCTGATGTTACTTGGAGCATTTATATGAATGCATTGAAAAGAGCAGGGGCAAGATTACATGTAGGCCATTCATCTACCCATTTACTGGAGATGAACAAACAAACTTCAGTTCCAGTTGCTGTTGTTGTCTCTGCTGCAATTCCAGAGGATAATGAGGAAATATCATTTGCACATACTTTGGGAATACAAATGTTAGTTTCCTTACTACACTTTGTTTTCAATGATACTTTGGTTATAAATATACAAACTTTAAGACTTATGGATTTTCGTATTTTCTATCTTTGCAAGTACCAAACTAGTAACAGATGATTGAAGATCAAATAATAACAAGTGATTGAAAAATATAATTCATATGGATGAAATATAAGCTGCATCTTAATTTCCCACAAGGCTTTAAAAGAAACATTTAAGTAAATAATATTTAAACCGAAAGTACTGGGATATGTTATGTACAAGCATTGATTCCCATGTTTCTCGACTTTTTGTTGCTTTGCCTACACTTTGCCATTGATGATGTTTCTCTACTTTTTTTCTCCCTTGTGAACCTGTAATTATGCTTGTCCATATCAGATGCGAATATGCCTAAATTTTCAACCGAAAGTACTGGGATATGTTATGTACAAGCATTGATGCTCATGTTTGTCGACTTTTTGTTGCTTTGCCTACACTTTGCCATTGATGATGTTTCTCTACTTTTTTTCTCCCTTGCGAACCTGTAATTATGCTTGTCCATATCAGATGCGAATATGCCTAAATGGGCTATTAATTCCCAAACAATAAAGAAGCAATATGTGCAGGTAGGAATACCTTTCTAGCATCAATCTGCATACTCAATACACAGACTGCTATATGGTGATATTTTAACCCAACTTGAAGTCTCTATGGTAAGATTAATTTACTGCTTCACTCTTTAATAATTGTATATTTCTTCAAACTGTAGAGGGGAACTTAAAAATGTTAAAGCCAATGTAAGATAATGACTTTAATAGTTGAGAGATTGTTTGATTAAATTTTCCATTTTTGTGTGATTTTCCCTGAGTGTGTTTAAAGTATTCTAAATATAATTTCCACGAGTAGTCATTTCACTAATGACATTTTTTCCATGTTTGCTGGTAATAGTTACAAGGCAGTTGGAACCACTTAGTGCACAAGCACCTTTAAGAATTTGTTAGTAGAGGGAAGGAAGGGTGAATGTAATCCACTACTTTGGGCTTTTCACCCTCTAGCATGTTTTCCTATTGGCAAATCTTTTGGAACATTTAATGATTTATAGATCACCCTAGTCTCACAATCTGTATGAATGCAGGATTAACCCAATGACAAGCCAATCATGTATTTGTGTTAAGGATTTCACATGCAATTTTAATTGGATTGCATGATGTCAAGCCTTCATGATATGCATTTATCTTGGATTCTTTACCATTCAATGATATGAAATACAAGAGGTACCTAGAGCCAAAGAAAGCTAACGACATGCAATTGCATTAGGGTATGTTGTAAATTTTAAATGACCATTGCCATTGTCTTATGATAACTCAAAATGGTGAGCATTCAAAGAACTTCTTTTAAGGAAAGAGGTGGTTTTAGAGTTAGGATTTGGTGACAATTGGCATACAAATTTCTTGAGATTGTGCTGTTTTCATTTTGATATCGTATAACCAATCAATTTTCTAATGTCATGGCCATAAGATGCATGACCAATTTCAGCCGTTTGAAACACAAGAAAACAAACAAGAGAGAGAATCACAGGGTATGGCATGCTTGCATGTACTGACAACAAAAGATTAGAAGACACTATTTGCTGCTCTATCTGATAAATTAAATACATGAATTAATAACAGAGTTGACAATGCATGCGTAAAATATATCTTTATTCCCTCATGAAATTATTACAGAAGAAGACTAGAGATAGTCAGCCAAGGATCAAATTCAATCTGACTAGATTGTAGTCGGTTGTTGTCTTAGTTGTAGTCGGCTGTTGTCGGCCAGTTATTTATGTTCAATAAAACTATAGTTGTAATGCAAATAATTAATGTAGTGTGTGTCATATGTACTCGGGTAATTAAGTCTCGATTGGTGGTCAATGGGTTGTTATGAAACGCCACGACAGTTGGTTTCTCAACCATCGCTGAGGGCTATATGTACTAGAGTCCTTGTGGTCGGGAATACTATTATGATGGTATTATTGACATCTATGTTATTGTAATGTTGATACTTTACTGTTGGACAAATGAATAGAAGCATTCCTTATTTCATGCATCATGTGTTTTGAATATGCTGTACGTATCTATGTTCTGTGAATAACTTAGTTTACTCTCATAGTATGTTGGAATCCATCTTGTGAGTAACATTTGGCGCCATTGCCTAAGCGTACTTAGGGAAATCACCTGGGGGTACGATGGCGTTGTGATGGGTCGACCAACATAAGAGCCTATGCAACAAATGAAGAACAGGGAGACGATTTGACACAGGATTTGGTGAACTTGTGGGACATATCGTTAAGGGACCACATACAAAGGGAAGCTCTTAGGCGAGAGATCCCTTAGGCAGTCATCTGGGATAGATTGCAAGTGAACGACGAGGTCGATCATCTCCTCAATCGTTTGCCAAGGCTGTCGGCCCACCACTTCATCATCTTGCAGGGTCTTCAGGCAGAGAGCGACCAAGAATGCTGAAGGCAACATATATTGCATTGGTACGAGGAGAGAACCAAGCAGGAAGAGGAAGAACGTGACACTAGTTGAAGACGTACTCCCGACAGCTAATGATCACATGACCAACCTTCAATGCCCATATAGCCTAATAAAAATAAGAACCGAATACCAATCGGGCAAGAGACATAGGAAGAGAAGGTTCGGCAATCACTCAGGTTACAAGAGCAAGAAAACTGACAACGAAGGCTAAAGCAAATTGATAAAGAAATCAATGAAGATATAATTGAAATAAACCAAAACTATCATAAGAGCACACCAAAATCTTGGTGAAATAGACCAATCTATCATAAGAGCACACCAAAATTTTACCGAGGAAAGGGATGAAGAATCCTTCAGGACATTGTGCGTAGAAAGATACAAAATCAATGAAAATGAAAATGAACTAAGTGAAGAGCTCGATAGCAGTATCCGACACATTCAGGAGTTGTCCGTATCAGACAACGACGAAGGGCTAAGGATTGGAAGATTTGAGCCTAAGACCCTAGGGCAGAGGGAGTATCAGAACGAATCCTAGGAGACTTGAGGTGTAGAGGACATTGACAGAGGACGTGAGGGAGACTCGTACGTGGCCAAGAGTACAAGTGATGCATTGGGACGTAGCGGGAGAACCAATCTAGTCAGGTCCAACACACAAGGAGGGCATCGGGGAAGGATGGTGACTCCGCCAGCCGAGAGGCAAAAGCTGCCAAAATTTATGGGGAATGGGTCAGAAGATCTAGTACGACACTGCAAAATGTGTGAGACGATCTGGATAGCCAATGGACAAGATGATACTGACTATTGGCTGAAAGCATTTCCAACGACGCTGAGAGACAGTGGCATTGACTAGTACACAAAATTGGACGAAGTAAACAGGGCATCATGGAGATTACTCAAGAAGGCATTCCAAGATGAGTTCAAACTCCTCATGGATGACAATGAAATATTAGCGGGAATCTACAATATGAAGCAAGGGAAGCACGAGAACGTGCGTACCTATAACCGGAGACTCAAAGACTTGTTGGGGAAACTGGAGGCTTAGCCGGCCGATGGGTTAAAGAAGTGATGGTTCATTGAAGGCTTGCTTCCGTCGTTGAGGAGAAAATTGAAAGTCGTACCTCCGTTGTCATATGCCGAAGCGTACAATTGAGCAATGGATATAGAGATCGAAAATAAAACATCCTCCCAAGGGAAAAGGAAGATGAACGACGAGGATAGTACGAACAATAGCGACAGTGAGTCAAAAACAGTGCAAGCACTCTGGAAGGATATGATAAGAATGATGAAAAAATTAAAGGCCGATAAGTAGAGCATGAAGGAAGCTAGAGAACTGTGGTGTACGGATTGCAATGGGGAAGGTCACACAAAAGCAAATTGCCCGAAGAAGTTGTTGTGCGATATTTGCCAAGTGATGGGACATTCTGTTAAGGAATGCCCATACAACTTAAAAGCAAGAAGTGCACAAGTACTCTCTGCACAGGGAGAATCGTCAACACCGCTGAACACGCCATCAAAACCCCAGAACAATTCCAACACGTCCCCTGGAGGGTACCAAAATAATTGGAGGAGCAATAATAGTACCACATGAAGTAAGATACAGTGTGACGGTAAAGGAAGGCCCATGATACAATGCCAAAAGTGCAACAAGTGGGGCCACTTCGCCAAGGAATTCCAGAACGGTCAAGGTTCGGGGGAAGATTGTGCAAGTGGTGTGGACCAGGTGACCATGAAGACGATGAATGCCCCAAGCAGAAACACATCCATATGCTAGAGGTGGAGGAACAAGAGGTATTGGCTATCACCAGAGTGTAAGCAGAGAAGGCCACCTACCTAGATCCATGTACGAAAAAGCAAAGAATGAGGGAAGCAAAAGCAGAAATGGAATTGGCGATGACGAGGGAAAGCAAAACACCTCTAGAGAACCCAGGCACCTCTCGACGGTCGGAAGCGAAAACCAACATCGTACGACAGGTACTGCAGACCACCATACTGTCGAAGGTGACCAACCTTCTCCAAACTTTGTCGTAGTTGGGACTTGTGATCACAAATGTCATCGAGGATGGAAAGCAACCACGATCAGAGGTTCGAAGGAAAGAATTGGTACCAAAACCGCCACCATACAGTGAACAAACCATCGACCCAGTATTGTTGACAACAAACATTGGGAAGATGCCAGTTGTCGTACAGATGGAGATCGGAGGAAACATTTTGACAAATACTATCGTGGATGGAGGATCGAGAGTCAATGTACTACCCGAGGACACATGGAAGAGTCTCGGAAAGCCAACACTTTGGCCACCAACATTCCAACTCGTGGGGGCTGATCAACATGACATTAAACCGTTGGGAACATTGATGGCGCAAGAGGTGACAATCGGGACACAACCGTTCTTGCTAGGAGCTAGGCGTCCAATCTCCACGGAGAAATCGAGCCAGAAACAATATCAACAAAAGGCACGATTCCCAATGCAGCAAGCAAGAAGTACGACCCCTCTAGGAGGTCGACTTGACTTTAAAAATCCAAACTTCAATGAAAAAATCTAAAACTTCTCACAATTGGTTGCCCTTCACAGTCAATCAGGATGAGCAAATACCTAGAACAAGAATAAAATCCATGACGAAGCTATCAGTGAAAATTTGCTTCAGCCATGTATAAACCAGCAGCTAGAAAACAGACTATACAACAACCTGTCCAAAAACATCAGAATTGAAGCTCTATCTGCACCTTTGTGTGAAGTATAGTCTCAAATGACCACCTAGGAAGCCATAGGTTTAGGCCCGAAGGATGGATTGATTTTGCTAAGCTCCCCCTTAGCCAGGTTTTGGATTCAATTGAACAACATAACTTTACTTTCAAAATCCAACATATTCAACTCTCCACAAAGCACCAATATATAAGCTTCAGTTGGGAAAATGAATCAACTGCAACTCCCACAAAGAAAGCTCTTCATCTTCCACAAGGGGACGCCCATCTCCTCAAAGCTCTTTTTAAAAAAAATATTTAAATACTTTATTATCACCTCCCTAGGCATCCACTTTAAAATTTCTGCAATAAAACATTTAAATAAGCATTAAATTTTCAAGTCGTTGAACCTTTAATGTCCCCATCTTTAAAATGACTTGAAGTCATTAAGCCTAGGCATGGGGTACACAACTTCAAAACATACAATTGACTAAGTATGGAACTCAGTCCAAGGAGGTAGCCAATGAGCAAGCCCAAACTGCACTGATAAATTGCTAAAAATAGCAAACTGACATTAGTCGAGCTGAACCAAGCTGATGATGATGCCACTGCCACAAATAGTCTTACTAAAAATAGCAGATGCCAAAAATAGTAAGTTCACTTCAAACTCAACAGAAAGCCAAACTGATCAGCCACACTGAACTGCAAATGATTGGGCTGCTGCTAGAGTGATACTACTATAATTATACTTACCAAAAATAGCACACTGCTATAAAAAGTAAGTTTGCAAAACCTCATTTGTACGCCAACTGAGCAGTATCATGATTTACTATAAAGAGTAAGTGTTTCCAAATATCTTCGGAGCATAAACTGGGCAGCCATCATGACTAACTATAAATAGTAAGTGCCCGGAAAGTTTGTTAGATTTAGATGCATGTCACACTACCTCGAAGGTCATTGAAAACCCATAAAAACTCAAAAACCTTTCCTGCATGTAAGGTATTAGTCAAAATTGCATGTCATTCTTAACATGTATGTTACCTCATCCTAAAGCTGTCCAAAAACCCAGAAAGCTCCACCAGACATGCGTCAAAAACTCACACATGTAAACCTTAAAAAATGCATCTGAAAACGGAAACCCTAATTTCTGCTTCTGCTTAGCCTAAGGATTTCTGGGAATAGGCTAAATCCAATTGAAGAGCGTGGGGCTAAATTGGGGACATTTCACACCACTAAAAATAACACTTACTAAAAATAGCATACTGCTAAAAATAGTGTGTCTTAATGCATTTTAACCATATTTTGAGCAGCCATCACAACTTACTAAAAATAGTAAGTTCGGAAAAGTCCTCTAATTCAGTTGTAGGTCACACCACTACAAAGCTCTTTGAAAACCCAGAAGGAATCCATAATCAAAACCTATAAAACTCCCACATGCAAGCCACCAAAACTGCCAAACATCCTCCTAGAAAATAGGAAACCCTAATTTCTGCTTCCGACTAGCCTATGGTCCTCTGAGATAGGCTAATAGTCAACTGCATTGATCATTGTTGAGAAGGGGACATTACAAAAGCCCATTGTATTGTTATGTTGGAAACAATTTGTGTAAGACTTATCATTCTTACTGTTTGACCATACCTCCATAGTTGCTGACTCAGTAAACTTCAAATCAGCAGATTGTTCATTCCCAACATTACCGTGAACATCTATGCATTCTACTTCATTAATAGATGTGCTTGAAGAACTAGCTCCATTCTCATTCTTAAATGCATCATAGCTATTATGAACAACTTCCACCACTTGTATCCCTCTCCCAAGGTCCTCTTCTGTTACTGTTTGCTCTTCCTCAAGCCCATTTGCCCTCTTACCTGTACATTGGTGATTAGGGTCCCATGGGCCTTTGCACGAGAGGCAAAGATTTTGTCTTCTAAGATCATTTTTACTGACTTCCCTTTTTCCTGTGCTGGTATACTTCTTTACCTTAGTATCCGCTTCCTTCTCTTTAGCAACAAGGGAATCTAGCATTTCGGGATGCTCCAACAATTTCGTTAAATTCCTATCATAGTCTTGAAAAGTTTGCATTAATTCTGTTAAAAGCTCCTACATAAACTTCATCTTTTCCCAACCAATAAATAGTTGCAACTAATGGAAAACCGAAAACTGACCTGAAACTTCTTCAATCAAAATGTGTTTACAAACTCACAGGTTGGTAGGATGCACAACTTTGATACCACTATAAAATCCCCTCATGTTTTTGCATGAAATTTTAAAACGATTTGCATAGTTTGACATATGTAAGCATTTTGTCAAACAAATAATTTGCAAACTGAACTAAATATTGGCAATGGTTTTAATAACAACAAATCACATGAAACAACACTAACAAGTGGATTTCTTCATTCATTAAACTATTTCAGTTTATGAGTTTAACAATTACAATTGAACAAGGTATTGAATCCACAACATTGACATTTCTGAGTAAGGAAGTTGCAGCAAAATACACACATAGAAATGCAAACTCAGATTACATAAAATACTCGTGATATCAAGTCTCCAGTATAATGGTTACTCCTGTAGTTATTCCACGATTGCTGGAGCTAGAAGACAATGGTGTACGTTGGTGCTCGGGTTATATTGATGCTCTTACTAGTGCATACAACCAACAACTCTAGTGATGTCCGAAACAACCATGATAACCCTTAATACTTGCAGCGCTGGAGTCTTCTACAGCCTCACGGCCTTCCAACACAGTCACACCCTCCTATCTCAGAGGTGCAACCTTAGAAATTGCTGCCACATCCACTTTAGCTATGCAGACCCATGCCAATCTTTAAGCAACAATGAATGCAAGAAGTGCGACCAGCCTGAGTCGCCTTGAATGGCAAAAATATGATAGAAATAATAGATAGTAGGTTCCTGTTAACTTGCAGACCAAATGCAACCCTCCAATATTGGTATTTTGCCCTTCTCTATGCATAGATGAAAGCCACACAGTGGTAATAACAGTTATAAACTTCAGAAAACACCCACGTTTATACCCAGTATGAGGTTAAGTATTCATGCCCATCTCAACCCTACAATATGCAACACAATATGAGTATAGAGAAATGCCACAACCAGCTTAAAGTGCTCTAAATATGGCGACCAGAATTGACTTAGCAACAGACCACAACTGAAAGATAAACTCAGCCTTCAATATTCCAGGGATGTTAATCGTTTATCTCCAAATTTGTCTCCAAACGAGACCCACAAATTTGCTAGTATCGTGCAACATTAGTAAAAATTAGTAAAATAAGGCCATTAATATACTAATTTTGTGGAAAATGTTGGAATGCATCAAAATCGGAAACTAACTACATTGGAGTGATCTTGATGAAGAATAATGATAAATGGAGTCGACCAAGTGACTTTCTAGAAATAAACGTCGTCTACAAGATTCTTGTAGAGCACACTAGAAGCTAGAAATCACCTCAAACAGTGGCATTTGAGTCCTCCCAACCCCCTGAGCTCATTGGAATCATCAGATTACTGCTTTGATCATGCTGACACAAACCCAGAAAGTTAACTCCAATTGCAACACAAGAGAACTTGAAAATGGGGACATTATAGAATATGCTCTGTCATCTTGACCATTTGCTACCTAGATTGTCTCACATGTGTTGCAATGTTGTACAAGGTTCTTCAACCCATTTCTTGTGAACCTCGGGAGTTTCTGCGTCTCCACATTCGGACTTGTCGAAGGAGTCACCATCTTACCTATTTGATGCACCTTCTATGATGATAACCTGTTTAGAGAGTTTTTCTTTGTATGTTTTGCTGCGTTCCCCGCACTCTTAGACATGCCGCAATCCTCTACTTGTCCCTCTTCAGTGTTCGTCACCCTTGGGTTGCCTTTTGGGTCCTTTCGGTGCTCCCTTTGTCCTTGTCCTGGTGTTTTCGGCTCCGATCTTCCAATGTTTGATTCTTTAGTCATTGTCCAATGTTCAATTTGGCATATGGTCTTTGCCAGATCGTTGGTAGGTTCTCCCTCACTTTCCCCTTTGACTGATTTCAATGATACACATGGTTCTCCATTGGCAAGGTTGGCAGTCTCTTCCTTGCCTTACCTTTCGCTCGACAATAAACCTTCTTTGTCACTTGGGCACACTTCTTCTGTCATTGATGGTTTGTATGGTTCTTTGGCAATGTTCTCTTCTTCACTTTCCTCTTTGTTCGAAGTTGATGCTACGTACCATTCTTCATTCATCTTCACTATTGTCATCCGATCTTCCATCTTCCTTTGTTTTTCTTTTACTGTGCAAGGACATTTTATCTTCACTTTCTATGTCCATTGCCTGATTGTAGGCTTGGGCGTATGATGATAGAGGCACTACTTTCATTTTCTTCCTTAGCGAGGGAATTAATCCTTCGATGAACCATCTTTTCTTAAGTCTATCGTCTAGATGGATTTCTAATTTCACCTGTAACTCCTTTAGCCTACAATTATAGGCTAGTATATTTTCATGTTTTCCTTGCTTCATGTTGTATATCTTTGGTGTGATTTTGTTGTCGTCTCTCAAAAGTTTGAATTCTTCCTAGAATGCTCTTTTTAATGCATCCCATGTGGCTTTGTGTGCTACATCTAATTTTGTATACCAATCAATCGCTATGCCTCTGAGAGTCACTGGAAACGCTCTCAACCAATATGGTCTTTCATCTTGACCATTTGCTAGCCAAATTGGCTCACATGTCTTGTAATGTGATACAAGGTTCTCCGACCCATTTCCTGTGAACCTCGTGAGTTTTTGCCTCTCCACATTTGGACTTGCTGGAGGAGCCACTATCTTACCTATTTGATGCACCTTTTGTGACGATAACTTGTTTGTAGAGTTTTGATTTGTATGTTCCGATATTTTCCCTGCACTCTTGGACATGCCCCAATCATCTACTCGTGACTCTTCAGTGTTTGTCACCCTCGGGCTACCTTTTGGGTCCTTCCGGTGCTCCCTTTATCCTTGTCTTGGTGTTTTTGGCTCCGATCTTCCAATGTATGATTCTTCAGTCAGTGTACAGTGTTTAATCTAGCATATGGTCTCTGTTAGACTGTTTGTAGGTTCTCCCTCACCTTCCCTTTCATCTGATTTTAATGGTATGCACGGTTCTTCGTTAGCAAGGTTTGTAATTTCTTCCTCGCCTTCTCTTTCGCTCGACGGTAAACATTCTTCGTCACGCGAGGATGCTTCTTCATCTGTCGATGATGGTTTATACGGTTCTCTAATAGTGTTCTCTTCTTCACTTTCCTCTTTGTTGAACGTTGATGGTATGTACTGTTCATAATTCATTGTCAATATTGCCATCGGATCTTTCATCTTTCTTTGTTTTTCTTTTGTTGTGCAAGGACATTTTATCTTCACTTTCTATGTCCATTGCTCGATTTTAGGCTTCGATGTATGATGACAGAGGCACTACTTTCATTTTCTTCCTTAACGAAGGAATCAATTCTTCAATGAACCATCTTTTCTTTAGTCCATCAGCTGGCAGGACTTCTAGTTTCACCAGTAACTCCTTTAGCCTACGATTATAGCCTCGTACATTTTCATGTTTTCCCTAGTTTGTGTTGTCTATCTTTGCTACGATTTTGTTGTCGTCTCTCAAAAGTTTGAGTTCTTCTTGGAATGCTCTTTTTAATGCATCCCATGTGGCTTTGTGCACTACGTCTAATTCTGTCTACCAATCAATCGCTATGCCTCTGAGAGTCATTGGAAGTGCTCTTAGCCAATATGCTTTGTCATCTTGATCATTTGCTACCTAGATTGTTTTAGATGTCTTGCAATGTCATAAAGGTTCTCCGACCCATTTCCTGTTAACCTTGGGAGTTTCTGCCTCTCCACATTCAGACACGTCGGAGGAGTCACCATCTTACCTATTTGATGCACCTTTTGTGACGATAACTTGTTTGGAGAGTTTTGATTTGTACGTTCTGGTGCATTCCTTGAACTCTCAGACATGTTGCAATCCTCTACTCGTCCCTCTTTAGCATTCGTCACCCTCGGGTTGCCTTTTGGGTCCTTTTGGTGCTCCCTTTATGCTTGTCTTGGTGTTTTTGGCTCCGATCTTCTAATGTTTTATTCTTCAATTAGTGTCCAATGTTCAATTTGGCATATGGTCTCTGTTAGACCGTTGCTAGGTTCTCCCCCACCTTCCCCTTCTGTTGCTTTTAATGGTACACACGGTTTTCTATTGGCAAGGTTGGAAGTTTCTTCCTTGCCTTCCCTTTTGCTTGACGGTAAACCTTCGTCACTCAATGATGCTTCTTCATCTATTGATGATGGTTTGTACGATTCTCTGGCAGTGATCTCTTCTTCACTTCCTCTTTGTCTGACGTTGATGGTACAAATGGTTCTTTCTTTTGGTTGGCAAGATTGGTGTATGTTTCATTGAGAAGTGGTAGTTGTTAGACCATCTCTACCCATTTTTCAGTCATACGTTCTCTTGTCCCGACGATTCTCTCTCTCTCTCCCAACTATGGCTTCTACTTACGGTTCGACTTCTACTCTCGGTTGGACTTGGGTTTTCGCTTAGAAACCCTTCTCCTTCTTCGACTTCACCCCTCAGTAGTCTCCTTCATTCTCTTTGTTCGATGATCCTTAAAGATCACCTAATCTCTTGATCTTGACCACGTTGTGGTCCCTTCTCGCTTTTATTGGGGTCTAAGGGCATGAATTTCTCAAATCTTACCCGATTTCTTTAAGGTAAGGGCACCAAATGTTTGCTGCTCTATTTGATAAATTAAATACATTAATTAATAACAAAGATGACAATGCATGCATAAAATATATCTTTATTCGCTCATGAAATTATTACAGAAGGTGAGAGATGGGCAGCCAAGGATTAGAGTTGATCCAACTAGATCATACTACTCTCCTTGACGATACATAATGTTATTTAAAGGACCTGACGGTTGCCAAGAAGAACGCAACCATCAACCAACTGACGCTTATAACTTACCCACAACTGACAACCAATTAATACATAATCGGGTAACCAATATTACCGAAGCATAATAAGAGACATTGTAGACCGACTACATACACACAAAGAGTAGTGTAAGTGCAAAAACTAATGCCTTTCACTCTTCATTAGCACGGGTCAAATAAATTCTCAAGGATGAGGGTTGTTCTGGCTGGATAAGCACATGCAAAAAGCTAGTTGGAAACATAGAAATACTTACAAGGGCTAAGGTCATTAGGATGCCTTGCTAACCATTTAGCACATGAAATCTAAGATCTGGTATTGCATACGCCAGGGGAGGCTTCCTTTAGGCACATGATATAACATATCCAAACCTTCCTTGGAGTTACTCTTCCTAAATCATGCCGCATAGTCACATCCTATAATTAGAAATTAATTTCAGTCTCTAAAGCTCACACACTTTAATTTATCATAGTTGACAAATATATGTGGCGCAATGTCATGTCCCCTTCTAGTTGACATTTCTCAGAGCACAGGATTAGCCTATTATGCAACCCTCGTAGGCTGATAGATTGGATAGAGGGTCTTGATGGAGCTTGGCTCAGCTTCAGATTGTTAGTACTTGATCAGTTGGCTTTCGTTCGGGCTCATTCAAACACTTTTAGCCTGAGTTGCTATTTTTAGCAGTATCTGGCACTCAGCGTGGGACCCCTACTATTTTTAGCAGTATGGATTGATAGCGTTCAGAATCACTTCAGTGTTCGTCAGCTGCAGACGGCTCGTGCATCGGATGAATAATGAGAGAGATATTAATATTTAATTGAATTAATTAAATATTAATTAATTGGAGTTTATAATATAAAGTTATAATATTTTATTATAACTTAAGTGATTTCAGTGAAGGGGTTGCCCATCATCAGAAAGGGGCCATTTAACGATTAAATTTATAATTAAATATTTGAGCTGAGACTATTGAAAATAATTAAAAAGAAGAAGTCGAATTTTTAATGATTTCCTATTATTAAGGAAATTGTACTTTTCATGAGTATAAGTAGTTTGCTTGGAAATTCGAGCCATTATGTGATATTGAGTTATTGAAAATTGATCAAGTTTGGTCTGAGCACAGAAACTTAGGGTTTCAGTCTCGAACGCATTGGGGAACGGGCCATCTCCAGTGAGAGCGATTCAGAGGGTGTGAAATAACATTTGATTTATTGCTAGCACAGAGGTTTCTTCATCCAGAAGAGATCATAGAACTTCACAGATCATTCATTGTCAGAGTTTTGATTCAGGGTTTCATTCAGAGAGCATCTCTCAGTTAGGTGCATATATCTTTGGGATCTGAAGACACAGAGGAGGGCCGTACTATCATTAATTGCTGTTGCTGCTGTCAGCCGTACTTGTACAGCAGGGCCGTACCATCTCCTAGAGCCGTACTTCTTCTTTCAAGAGAAACGCCTTCTCTTTTGGCATTGAAACATCATTGCATTGGGCGCAGGCACTTCAGGAGTCTTCTGCCAGCATCTGTCAGAAGGAGAAAGCATGTACATTGGGAGCCGTGCCTTTTACTTCAGCATCTGGTGACTGCAATCAGCAAAAACCAGGTTTTCAAATAATATTGTTTCTTTATTGCATGCTATCAGATCTACATTGTAATCATTACAAAAGGCTAAATAATAGACTGGCATCAGTATTTACATCGAATACTATTTTTATCGGAGTTGATTTATTTTTATTGAATTTATTATTCAATTATTGCAAAATCGCATTATTCTTTTATGCTCAAAAATCACAAAAAAACCAAAAACTTCAAAAACAAACAAAAATCAGTCAGATTCGAGAAACAGGGGAAACTGGGGTTTCTACACGCAAGCTGGTTTGGGAGGTGATTATTCACTAAGAGTGGTATTTGAGCATCATGGGATGCAGCTTGATTTGTGTGTATAAGTTTGAGTGCCTTTCAAAAGGCATCTCTTTCCTTTTCTTCAAGATATGGCTAAAATAACTCGTTAGTTTATGCAGTTCAAATTGTATGAGAGAGTAAAAGACATGGTAACAAGGCAGTCAGCACACTGCATTGAATGTGGTATATATCCATTTGGCATCTGCAGGGCATGTGCATTGAATAATATTTATCGCTTCTTCTCGAAATGAGTACAAGGGGGTATAAGACCTAAATTTTTTTAGCAAATCACAATAAGGATAAATCATGTTTTTGCTATTATTTGTTAAAAAATGGGCATTTTCACCACTTACAACATTATAAGTAAAACAAGGATAGAGAATAACAGTTTTTCATTTTTTGAAATGTACATTAGATAAATTGCAAGTTAGAGAAAGCTGATTCCTATAGTTACCCTGCCTACATCTATGGTAGGAACTAATAAGATAATCTACATCGTGAAGTTGTTCATGATAGTGGACCTATAAGAGTGGTGAAGCTTATAATAATGTACAAGAGTGGTTCTAATGGAAAATTGTGATGCTCTAACATGAATACGAGACTCTTTGATACCTGCCAAAAAATAACCATGAGAGTTGGTTTAGCTACACCTTCAACTTAATGCTCTGTTCTACAGTTCTCTAAGTTCTGTTGACCAGTCTAATTTGTATTACAATAGGATTCTTAATTTTGATTAACTTGTTTGATAGCTCTAGTTTTGAACAGTTTTTTGCTAAGACATTCTTTTTTCAGATGCAGCTTTAAATACATCTCTGTGGAGTTCTGTGATTATTTGAATTCATCAAATCGCTGATGCATGATCATAGTCTTTGTGATTGAGTTTGTGTTCAAATTCAGCAAAGATAAAATTCAAAATACTTTGCTAGTTTGAAAATGCAGGCTATAAAACTCATGAGTAAGCTCAAAATTTGAATGGATGAACCAAACATCATTCTATCATTTCAAAATTTAAATAGTAAACATATGTGACATACAAACTTGTAATCTTGTGCATCATGTTAATTCAAGTCAAGTTTTCTTTTTCTTCTTGATTGGACAATGTTGACTAGGTGCTAGGATTTTTAATCATTTCTCTTGCTTTGGGTTCTTGTTTTTTAACAGTCTAATAAATTAAAAGCATTTCTGTATTTATTGTTTCTTATTTGCAGACTTTATAAAAATATTTTTATCATAACTCAAACCCTTTAACTGGTACATTTTTTTATTATTGTATTAAATCATTTATAAAATCATTCTCTTGTTAAATTGATAATGCCATTAGTGAGTGAGGTCGTTATAATAGATCTTATCAATTGATTCTTTTATCAGAAATGACTCAATTTTTTTTAGTGTAGTTATCTGAAAATATGATTACCTTTTGGAATTTATTGGCTTAATTAGTTTCTTATTTATATTTCAGATATAAAAGAGATGCTTGGCTAGAAAAGATAACACAAAGCTACAATGTCATTGCTGTTAGTGGTTCACATGGTACTCATCACCACTTTGCCCCCTTAGCAATTTTTTATATTTTTTTCTTATGTTCTTTAATGCTTCCATCAGAATATGATACTTGCTTCAGAGGTATCCTCTAAGCTTGTTTCACTTTAGTTACCTTGTTTATTATTTGAATCAAAAGAAATAAAAACTTTCTATAGAATAGGGGGTAATAGGGTATAGAATGTCTGTGATAATCTAAGATCCTGCTTGAGGTTATCCCATTCTTGAGGCTCACGGGTGGTGGATTAGTTAATGCATTGGAGCACTAGTATCTATCAGTGCAAATGAGACAAAAACCACATATTGGTTGGACTGACTTCTAAGGAGAAATATGTATTACTATTTATTTCTTGATGATGATGAACAACTAATGAGAGGTTAACGTGAGTATAAATATATTTGTATACATTAAGATAAATCATAATGGAAAGTGCAATGCAGGTTTAATTGGAGAGATTTTACGTTGAAAAGGAATCTAAAATATTCAGAAAGTGAAAGAGATTTTAAAATCCAAAAGTTCTCAAGAAGCACTGAAACCAAAGATGATAAATGTACGAATGAGAATGGAGAGAGAGCTCTTTGGAACTGTGTGCTGTTATCAAATTGTATATTTGCACAAAAGAAAAACAAGCATATGTTTTATAAAGGAATGGTGTACTTTGCATCTTTGGGGTCGCTATTTTAATCTCGTCTAGGAATGGTTATGTGCAGACCTCTATGGTCAACTGATGTACTTACTGGATTCCCTTCTATATGCACCTAATTGGTTAATACATCCAATGTTCTCCACCACATTTCTATTGAGATCTTTTTGTGAGTCAGGTCTCAACATTTCAGACACCATGTACATTACCATGAGGATTAATGAAGAATGTTCCTGTTCTTCTGATATCATGTCATGATAGTTTCTATATATGATGGTAAATATTTTTTGGTAGAGTATTTACTTGTGTATATGGAAAATAATGATGGTTTCTGATTAAAATCTTTCCGTATAAGATTGTATATCTACATTTCTAGCACAGTTGTGTTATCCTTGGCACCGGCGTGAAGTGCTATCCCCCTTATAGTCATTATTGCTTAGCAGTCATAATTTGATGGAAAATTTGAAAATCAAAATTGGAGGAAAAGAATTAATGGAAAATGGAGAAAAATCATTATTGCTTTGAGAAGCTGAGCAAAAACAAGTAAACATTAATGAAGAAATATTGAATTAGCTTGGTATTTCAATTATCTTCATTACTTCTGCATATTTGGATTCCTTTAAAAAAAAATGCAATTTCAGAAAAACACCCTGTTTTGAGTCCATATGAAAAAGTTATGGCTTCCAGAACAAGGATGAAAAGGTTGTCTGAAATGGTGAATTTTTGTCCTGCACAAAGTGGGGAAAACTTTTTCTCCCCAGTGAATTCATTATGACTGCAGCAAAAATTCTTTCTCCTCTTTGCAAAAACCAGTGATTTTGTCATGCGACAGTTTGGCATCCTGTGGCTTCCAAATTCTCATTTTTTTTGACTTCTAGAGACTATTGGACTCCTGTTTGGGCTTGTAAAGCATAAATAATTACTGTGAATGCATTCTAGAGTAGATTTAGAGTATGTAATCGGGATGTTAATTAGTTGAGTGTAATTCTGAGTTCCAAGTTGACTGTCATAAGCAAGTAAGCAGAACAATTGAATTAAGAGAGTTAAATAGAGGCCTTCGAAGTCTGAATCGGAGATTGACTCATGCTTGTTGTAAGCTCAAAAGGCTTAGAACTATTGCCATATTGGAGCGATTTTAAGTGAGACATTGCCCACATTTAGCCAGAATTTTTACCTGAACTGGGTTTCTCTAGGGTCAATTGGTGTTGCTCTTATTAGGTGTTTATTTCTCTCTATTTTCCCTGAAATTTTGAAAGATTCCTTACTCAATCTGATCTGAATTTTCTGATTTTGGTTTTTCTTGAAGTCTTTGACCAGCATATAGAATGAGTTTGGTTTTGTTTGTGTTTTGCGTTTTTTTTTTCTGATTTTTTTGTGTTTTCTGAGTTTTATGCGAATTATAGAACATGTACAATGCTGATAAAGGAAAAATAACATAACATACAATGATTCTATTAACTAAAGGACTGAAATTACGTAGATAAGGTCCAACTGCCACATACCCATTCATCGAAAGGCCATGAAATGACTTTTTACAAGGCTGCAAAAGAAATCTCAGGTGTGATATAACCTTGTAACAGCAATTTTGAACTCACCCGTCTCTAAAAATGACTACCCAATTCGTTTCCAAGTATGAGAGGAGCTGAGCCAATGCTGTATGTAAATCATTAGCTTCAAATCTTCAAAATCTTCACTTAACTCTTAGGGCTTGAAGCCCAAATGCCAAACAAAGGTGCGGATGCCTGTGCAATTGCTGAAAGATGGTAGAAATGTCCTCTAAAAGGACTGATCTGCAATCTGATGCAAATTTTTGTCCTCAAAATGGATTGATCTGCAATTATAACCCCAAATAATGCTGCCAATTCCACACTGAAGTTGGATAATGCTGAATCCTGTCACCAGGAGAAATGGGTTTTCATCCAAATCTCTAAATACTCCTAGAAGTTTGCGTTCCTGGAAGCTCCAAGCTCTTCAAACCCTCGAGTCTGTTGCTGCTCTCAAATTGAAGTCATAAGAATGAATCTAAAATAGACAAAAGTGCCCTTTGAATTTCTCCAAGAGGGGTTGACCCTTTTTGGGGTTACTATTTGGCCTAAAAATTCATAAAATAACATTGAGGGTCTAATTTTACATTGTGAACTTGGCCCCCTTTTTAAAACAACTTAAGTTCTAGGATGGGGGGGTGCACTTTTCACTATTCACTTTCTAATTTGCTATTACTATTCACCTTTCACTATTCCATTAAAGCCAACTTTATTATTTCCAATTTATCCCTGGCTTAATCAATTGAACTCGACTCTGAAAGGCTCGAACAGGTCCCGACAAGGTTCCACAACCTCGAAATGGGTCCCCTATCCATACTGTTGACCTACGGGAACCCTCGTAATAGGTCAACCTCTATATCAAATCTGAACGCCTAAGGAAGGGACATTACAGTCCTCCCTTCCCCGGATTGCTTGCCCCCAAACAACTGCAAAGTTGGATGCTGAAGTATTATCTCTCCTTCCCACTTGGCATCCTCCAACAACAAGTCCTTCCATCGCACCAAATATTATCTGATAACTCTGTTCCCTAACCTCCTCTCCTTCATATCAAGAATCTCTGCAAGAATCAATATCAACCGACCCTCCTTATCCAATGGAGGCAAATCTGGTGATGAAGTCACATGCTGCCCCAAAGCCTTCTTCAAACGAGACACATGAAAAACATTATGTATCTTGCTCTCCGAAGGTAACTCAAGCTCGTAAGCAACCTCTGCAATCCTCCAGAGGACTCTGTATGGTCCATAAAATCTCGGCTTGAGCTTTTCAGCCCCACTCCTCTTGGGTGTACTCTGCCTATAGGGCTGTAGACGTAGGAAAACCATATCACCAACCTCAAAGGTTTTCTCAATCCTGTTTCGATCATCTTAAAGCTTCTGGTGATTTTGTGCCTGCTAAATCTTATGCTTAAGTGCCTTAAGGATATCTTGACTGTCTTGAAGCCAGTCCCGAGCTCAGGCGCTCTACTATCGCCTAGCGCCAAATCCACAAATGACAAAGCAACATAACTGTATAAGGTTCGGAAGGGAGTCATGCCAATAGACATATGATGTGTAGTATTATAGCAATACTCGCTTAAATATAACCAACACACCCATGCTCTCTGCTGACCCGAAACATAATTACGCAAATATCCCTCCACCCACTTGTTGACGATCTCTGTCTGCCTATCAGTTTGAGGGTGGTAACTGGTGCTGGGGGTCAACTCTGTACCTGTAAGTCGGAATAGCTCCTGCCAAAATATACTTATGAATCTACTATCTCGATCATTGAGACGAAATACCTCACGGAAGAATGACGAAATACCTGGGAGTCCATGGAGACGAAATACCTCACGGAAGAATGACTCTACCACCTGTGAAGCAGTAAAATTGATTGCGATAGGGAAAAAATGTGCATACTCGTCAATCTGTCAACAACCACATAAATACAGTTCTTCCCCTAAACTCTCAAAAGACTAGTAATAAAATCCATCGATATACCTTACCACTTTTGCTCTAGAATAGGCAATGGTTGCAGAAGCCTAGCTGGGAAAGTATGCTCTGACTTGTTCTGCTGACAAGTCATACACTCACGAACATAGCGTAGGACATCATCCTTGAGACCCTTCCATGAAAATCTCTCGCAAACTTGTCTATATGTTTTGAAGTACCCTGGATGTCTTACTAGTGGAGTATCATGGATGGCACATAGAATTTTTTCGTTAAGCTTCGATCCAGGAACTAAATAGATTTTGTCATTGTAGTGTATCACATCATCAATCATAGTGTACCTATCATCCTAGACCTGTCCATCCAAAATCTCACATGCAAAGTGATTTTTGGAATACTCAACTACAAGTTGAGACTTCCAATTAGCTGAAATCTCACTCATGGAGCAAAGGGCAGCAACTAAAGGCCTCGTGGAAAGTGCATCAGCAACAACATTTTTCTTTCCCTTGACAAATTCGATGTCAAAATCATATGCCTGAATCTTGCTAACCCACTTTTGTTGGCACTCATTAAGTTCTTTCTGTTTCAAGAAGTATTTCAAACTATTATGGTTAGTTCTCACCACAAACTTCTTAGCCAACAAATATTGCCGAAACTTGGCCAATGCATGCATAATGGTGAGCATCTCCTTATCGTAGGTGGAGTACAATCTCTCACTATCCCTCATTTTCTTGCTCTCATATGCTATGGGATGGCGGTTCTGCATAAGTACCGCTCCTATGCCCTCTCCTGATGCATCACACTGTAGAACAAAGGGCTGAGAGAAATGGGGAAGAGCTAGAACTGGGCATGTGCTCATAGCCTACTTAAGTCTGTCAAATGCACTTTGTGCCTCATTTGTCCAACTAAAAGCCCCCTTTCGTGTAAGATTTGTCAATGGAGCTGCTAGTTGAAAATACCCCTTGACAAACCACCTGTAATATGCACATAATCCTAGGAAACCGCGCAAGTCTGAAACATTCCTAGGTGGTGGCCAATCTAACATTGCTTGTATCTTCTCTTAGTGAACCTTCACACCATCTGCACAAATCACATGTCCCAAGTATAATATCTCTTTAAGTCTAAATTCACATTTGGACATCTTGGCAAACAGAGACTGAGCCTCCATAATACCGAGAATCTCATCCAAATGCCTCATGTGCTCCTCCCAGGTTCTACTGTATATCAAAATGTAATCGAAGAATACAAGTACATACTTACGCAACTTCTTATTGAACACATGATTCATGCATGACTGAAACGTAGCAGGTGCGTTAGTGAGACCAAATGGCATCACTAAAAACTCATAGTGTCCATAGTGGCATCTGAATGCTGTCTTATGGATATCCTCCTCACGAACACAGATCTGATGGTATCTTGATCGAAGAGCAACGTTTGAAAAATACACTGCCCAATGGAGTTCATCTAATAGCTCATCTATGCGTGGAATTAGATACTTGTTCTTAATTGTTTTCTTATTGAGTGCACGGTAGTCAATGCACATGCGCATAGTGCCATCCTTCTTCAACAACACCACGAAAGAAGCGAAGGGGCTAGAACTAGGCCTGATGAATCCCATGTCCAATAACTCTCGGATGGTCTTCTCTATCTCTTCCTTATGCGCCTTAGGATGACAATAAGGGACAGTAATCACGGGCTTGGCGCCCTCCTCCAGCTCTATCACATGCTCAAACCCACGGTCAGGAGGTCTAGCGGAAGGAAGGTCTCCAAACACCAGGTTGTGCCCGTCCAACACTGTTTGGATGTCTACCTGAAATGTTGTTCTATCATCTGAAGAAGGTGACTTGGACGAAATGAAACATTGTGTCGCCCAAGCAAAATCCCCATGCTTGAAAATATACTCCATCCTACGTGCTGAAACTACCATGGGTCCACCCTCTGAGAGTGCCTTCAGCACCACCTTCTTGCCACCAATTGTAAACTCCAACTCCATCCTCTTAAAATCCTGTATGTACCTGTCGAGTGACTGTAACCATTGGATGCCTAACATTGCATCAATGTCACCGAGAACGACTACATAAAAATCGTCGGTCAAGGTGTAATCTCCCAACTGTATACTAAGTTGTGGAACTAACCTGGTGCACCTCATAGCCATCTGCCACTGTCACATTGAAACCAGGGAAATCCTCCGCCTGCAATCCTCACTTAGCAACCAGTTCCTCATCAATAAAATTGTGTGTGGCACCATTGTCAACAAGGCAAGTCACACGTTGTCCATTAATCACGCCCTTCAAATGGAAGGAATGGTATCTAGGGACTCCTGATAAGGAAGCAATGATAGGTTTGGGTGCATCCAATGCGTCACCCACTCCAAGCTCCACTTGTGGGGCCTCCCATAAATCCTCACCATTGCTACCCTTTGAATCTGTATCTTGTATAAGCTCATCATCCACATCAGACACAACCTCAATGAGATGTGCCTTGCCTTTCCCAAGGCATCGGTGTCCAGGCTCCCAAGGCTCCTTACAGGTGAAGCATAGCTTCTTCCTTCTCAACTCATTACGTGTCTCTTGATCCATCCTAAGAGGAGGTGGTGTACTCTTGTGTTGTGTTGAAGATCTCCGGAAGGGCTTGGAGCCCTTGGAAAACTTCTTATTTTGCTGATAGGAAGTAGAAGGTGGTGAAGTATCAAGGTCTAGGGCAATCTGAATGGCCTCATATAAAGTCCTAGGCTTAAGAGCCTTTACCAAACTTCGTAACCTGTCATGTATACCCTCTATTAAAAGCATCACCACGTGTCTATTTGGCATCTCGGGAACCATAACAGCAATGTGTTGAAACTCATTAATGTAAGTTTCAACATGTCCAGTCTGTCGCAGTAGAGCTAAATCCCTATAGTACAACTCAACATCCTTACGGTCAAATTTGGAAATCAACTGCTCAATGAACTCCCTGTAAGAGTGAATAAGCCTATGGTTTTGGGTAACCAAACCATGATGCGACCAATCATAAGCCACACCCTCTAAGTGTAGTACTGCAAACTGGATGGCCTCGTCCTCCGACATCCGCTTAAGTGAAAAGTAGATGTCAAGCTTGTGCACCCAAGCTTTAGCAGTGATCTTCTCACTACTATCAAAGGGAGATATAGTGAGCTTATTGGTAGCTCGATGGAGGTCACCATTATGTTGTTGTCTATGCCCCTATCAACACGGTTCCTCATGCTATCTCTACGCTGTGAGCAATAATGAGGTAGAGGAAAGGCATCTCGAACATGCTAGGAAGGTGTGCCCGCTCATTACTCGCTGCCATAACAGTATCTTGAAACTCCACTCCCTCGAGCGGGTCAACTGTAATGTACCTTAGGCATTTAGATCTGATGCAGAGGTTGACCAATTACGAGGGTTCCTGTAGGTCAACAGTATGGATAGGGGACACATTTCGAGGTTATGGAACCTTGCCAGGAGCTGTTCGAGCCTTTCAGAGTCAAGTTTAGTTGATTAAGCTAGGGATAAATTGGAAATAATAAAGTTAGTTTTAATGGAATAGTGAAAGGTGAATAGTAACAACAAATTAGAAAGTGAATAGTGAAAAGTGCACCCCCATCCTAGAACTTAAGCTGTTTTAAAAAGGGGGCCAATTTCACAATGTAAAATTAGACCTTCAATGTTATTTTATGAATTTTTAGGCCAAATAGTAACCCCAAAAAGGGTCGACCCCTCTTGGAGAAGTTAAAAAAATAACAAAGAAACTACAAGAGACCATAATTTTGATTTCTTGAATGCCATCAGCAGTCCACTATCAACACATGAGCAGTGCATCGAGGATAGCTAGGTATGGGTTGATGAACACATGATCGATATTGGAGACATTGATTGCTTGCAATCTGATTTCGTAACAGCAAGGGGAGAGAAGCATGAGGTTGCAGATTGGACACAACTATTAGTCAATATACAGGATACCACAAGCATTGATAATCAAGGTACAAAGGTTGAGTATGAGGTTTAGAAGGAAAAGAAGCTTGTAACAATTGAAGATTTGACATCAAGGTATGACAGTGATTATGAATTCTATAACAACAATGACATAACTCCTCTTCCTCAAGATATGGCAGCTTTTGGTCAAGAAGAGAACAATTATTTGCATTCTACATTTGAGGGTACGCATAGTGCAAGCATGGGTCATGATGATGTGAATGATACAACCCATTATAAATTAGATTTTGTGTACTTTGGGGCAGCAAATATAGAGCATTGTCAAAGTTTGACTGAAGATTGGTTACATAGAACTACCCAAGCAAAGATGCTTGCTGCCCAAGCAAGACAACGCCTCCAAAGAGTCAAAGAACGTTGCAATCAGCTAGATGATGCAAGGAAACAAAGAGAATCTTCCATTAGGACTTTATTTCTTCCAAGGGAAAAAGGGCACAGCGAAGATATATTGAAGAGGTATAAGCATAAGTCCGATTTTCTGAGTTTGATCAGCAATTCTCTTTCATATCATGAGTCAAATTTGAAACCTTGCATTGAGAACATTCAAGTAGGGATGGTTAGGTGTGAAGTTGATCCTTTCCTACCTAGAGTTGATGAGATATTGGGTGGCATTCATAGTGGACCAACCACTAAAGATTTGTCTATGATGCAAAAAGAAAACATCTACTATTCATCCGTGGACTTGTCAACTCTTTCATATGATAGGGCAGCGATGTACTTATTGATTGGTGACTCAGTCTTCTTAGATTTGACAATGGGCTATGGAGATCGGCATGTAAGGGACTTCATTCGGTGCATGCCCAAACAAAACATTTACTTGGCATCATCTAATGAAGGCACTCTAACTTGTGGAGAAATACGTAAAGGTGCAGCAGTTGTTTGGAGGTCTTGGAGAAGTATTCATCACACTTTCCTTGCTGAAGATTGGCTCATTGATGAATTCCTAACAACATTGATTGTTGGTAGTACTTGTGGCCTCATGTGGAGTAAAGTTCTCAGTTTGGTCGATGATGCCATAGTTTATAGCAGCAACATAATGAGGTGTTACATGATGGATGAATGTGATGGCGAAAAGATTTGGGATCCTGGTAGTGACATATGTGGAGCATCTCTTGATTGGAACTATGATAAGATCCTTCATTTTGGGCATACAGGTGTCAATATCAGTGGCTCAACGAAAGTCCATTGGTGTTGAGATGGAAAGACTTCCAGTTTGTTCATGGGATCCAGGTGGAGTACAATATTTGGTGGATGGGAAGTTTGTGGTGAGAATTGACCACAATAGTCTGAAATACTTCTTGGAACAGAGAGAACTTAATGAGCGCCAACAAAAGTGGGTTAGCAAGATTCAGGCATATGATTTTGACATCGAGTTTGTTAAGGGAAAGAAAAATGTCGTTGCTGATGCACTTTCTAGGAGGCCTTCAGTGGCTACCCTTTTTTCCACGAGTGAGATTTCAGCTGATTGGAAGTCTCAACTTTTAGTTGAGTATTCCAAAAATCAGTTCGCATGTGAGATTTTGGATGGACGGGTCCAGGATGATAGGTACACTGTGATTGATGATGTGATACACTACAAGGACAAAATCTATTTAGTTCTTGGATTGAAGCTCAAGGAAAAAATTCTACACGCCATCCATGATACACCACTAGCAGGACATCTAGGGTACTTGAAGACATATAGATAGCTGTGTGAGAGATTCTCATGGAAGGGTCTCAAGGATGATGTCTTACGCTATGTTTGTGAGTGTATGACGTGTCAGTAGAACAAGTCAGAGCATACTTTCCCAGCTGGGCTTCTGCAGCCATTGCCTATTCCAAAGTAGAAGTGGGAAGGTATATCAATGGATTTTATTACTGGTCTTCCGAGAGTTCAGGGGAAGGACTGTATTTATGTGGTTGTTGATAGATTGATGAAGTATGCACATTTTTTCCCTATCGCAGCCGATTTTACTACTTCCTAGGTGGCAGAGTTATTCTTTTGTGAGGTATTTCGTCTCCATGGACTCCCCAAGACCATTGTTAGTGATCGAGATAGTAGATTCATGAATATATTTTGGCAAGAGCTATTCCGACTTACAGGTACAAAGTTGACCCCCAACACCAATTACTACCCTCAAACTGATGGGTAGACGAATGTCAACAAGTGGGTGGAGGGATATTTGCGTAATTATGTTTTGGGTCAGTAGAGAGCATGGGTGCATTGGTTATATTTAAGCGAGTATTGCTATAATACTACACATCATATGTCTATTGGCATGACTCCCTTTCAAGCTTTATATAGCTATGATGCTTTATCATTTGTGGATTTGGCGCTAGGTGATAGCAGAGCACCTAGAGCTCAAGAGTGGCTTTAGGACAGTCAAGATATCCTTAAGGCACTTAAGGATAACATTCAACAAGCACAAAATCAACAAAAGCTTTATGCTGATCGCCATAAGATTGAGAGGACCTTTGAGGTTGGTGATATGGTTTTTCTGCATCTACAACCCTACAGGCAGACTACACTCAAGAGAAGTGGGGTTGAAAAGCTCAAGCCTAGATTTTATGGACCATATAGAGTTCTTTGGAGGATTGGGGAGGTTGCTTATGAGCTTGAGTTACCCTCGGAGAGCAAGATACATAATGTTTTTCACGTGTCTTGTTTGAAGAAGGCTTTGGGGCAACATGCTACTTCATCACCAAATTTACCTCCCTTGGATGAGGAGGGCTGGTTGATACTGATTCCTGCAGAGATTCTTGATATGAGGGAGAGGAGGTTGAGGAACAAAGTTATTAGAGAATATTTGGTATGATGGAAGGACTTACCGTTGGAGGATGCCATGTAGGAAGAATAGATAATACTTCAGCATCCAGCTTTGCAGTTGCTTGGGGGCAAGCAATCCCGGGAAGGGAGGACTATAATGTCCCTTCCTTAGGTGTTCAAATTTGATGCATAGGTTGACCTATTCTGAGGGTTTCCGTAGGTCAGCAATATGGATAGGGGACCCATTTCGAGGTTGTGGAACCTTGCCGGGAGTTGTTCGAGCCTTTTAGAGTCGAGTTCAGTTGATTAAGCCAGGGATAAATTGGAAATAATAAAGTTGGCTTTAATGGAATAGTGAAAGTTGAATAGTAATTGCAAATTAGAAAGTGAATAGTGAAAAGTACACCCCCATCCTAGAACTTAAGTTGTTTTAAAAAGGGGGCCAAGTTCACAATGTAAAATTAGACCCTCAATGTTATTTTATGAATTTTTAGGCCAAATAGTAACCCCAAAAAGGGTCGACCCCTCTTGGAGAAGATAAAAAGGCATTTTTGTCTATTTTGAATTCATTCTTATGACTTAAATTTGAGAGTAGTAGCATACTTGAGGGTTTGAAGAGCTTGGAGCTTCCAGGAATGCAAACTTCTAGGAGAATTTGGAGATTTGGACAAAAACCCATTTCTCCTGGTGATAGGATTTAACATTATCCAGCTTCAGTGTAGAGGTGGCAGCATTATTTGGGGTTATAATTGCAGATCAGTCCATTTTGAGGATAAAAATTCGCATCAGATTGCAGATCAGTTCTTTTAGAGGACATTTCTACCATCTTTCAATAGTTGGACAGGCAGCCGCACCTTTGTTTGGCATTTGGGCTTCAAACCCTAAGTACCAAGAGAAGTTTTTGAAGTTTTGGAGCTGAGAAGTTTCATATAGTAGTGGCACAACTCCTCTGACACCTGGAAACGAAGTGGGCAGTCATTTGTAGAGCTGAGAGAGTTGAATTTGTTGTATTAGAGTTTTATTAGACCTGAGATTTTATTTGCAGCCTTGTAATAGTTCATTTCTAGGTTTATGGATGAATGGGTATGTTGCATTTAGCCCATATTTTTGTAATTGTAGTCTTTTAATTAATAGAATCGTTGTATATGTCATGTTATTCGCATAAAACTCCAAAAAGATTAGAAAAATCAGAAAAAACACAAAAACAAGCAAACAAAAACCTTTCCTATTCGCTGGCCAGAGACTTCACGAAAATACAAAAATCAGAAAAATCAGATCAGATAGTGGTTGGAATCTTTCATCAACTGGTGGTGGCTCATTTGTAAGAGGAAAATGGGGCTACATGGGTCTATCTGTTGTGTGTGTGTGTCTTGTCACGCCTAGGAGACCGAAGAGTACTGTCCCTTGAGGAGGGAGCCCTGCTACTCCCACGGCTGCCTGTAACTGTAACAGACCTATCAGTCCTCTCACGTCTATCATGTTTGCCATGCCTATCTCTATGCCGACCCAAAACCATCCTGTCAAGTGTAGTTTGGAGTCTATCTAATGCTTGTACAATCAGTGGTTGTGTATTAATGAATGTTCTTAATAACTTACGATTTTGATCTTCTTGCGGATTTTGTCCCCCCCTTTGATGGGGATTGCTACTGCCATCATGGCTATCTCCCATAGCTGCACTTAGAATACTAGTGTTAACCCCAAACTGTCCGTGTGCTCTCCTACGGTTATAATATCTCTGAGGCATAACCTCCCTAGGATGCATAGAACTGAACAAAATGCCCACAGGTTGGCAAGATCATGCTCTCATACCATTGAAAGAATCCTTCCTCGATCTGATTTGAATGTTCTGATTTTGGCTTTTCTTGAAGTCTTTGACTAGCATATAGAATGAGTTTGATTTTGTTTGTGTTTTGCGTTTTGTGTTTTTTTTTTTAAACTCTTTTTTCTTTTTGATTTTTTTGTGTTTTTTGAGTTTTATGCGAAGTATAGAACATGTATAATGTTGATAAAGGAAAAATAACACAACATACAATGATTCTATTAATTAAAAGACTGAAATTACATAGGTAAGGTCCAACTGCCACATACCCATTCATCAAAAGGCCATGAAATGACTTTTTACAAGGCTGCAAAAGAAATCTCAGGTGTGATATAACCCTGTAACAGCAATTTCGAACTCACTTGTCTCTAAAAATGACTACTCAATTCGTTTCCAAGTATGAGAGGAGCTGAGCCACTGCTGTATGTAAATTGTCAGCTTCAAATCTTCAAAATCTTTGCTTATGCAAAAGAAATCTCAGGTGTGATATAACCCTGTAACAACAATTTCAAACTCACCTATCTCTAAAAATGACTACCCAATTCGTTTCCAAGTATGAGAGGAGCTAAGCCACTGCTGTATGTAAATTGTCAGCTTCAAATCTTCAAAATCTTTGCTTAACACTTAGGGTTTGAAGCCCAAATGTCAAACAAAGGTGCAACTACCTGTGCAACTGCTGAAAGATGGTAGAAATGTCCTCTAAAAGGACTGATCTGCAATCTGATGCGAATTTCTGTCCTCAAAATGGACTGATCTGCAACTATAACCCCAAATAATGCGGCCAACTCCACACTGAAGCTGGATAATGTTGAATCTTGTTACCGAGAGAAATGGGTTTTCGTCCAAATCTCCAAATACTCCTAGAAATTCGCGTTCCTGGAAGCTCCAAGCTCTTCAAACCCTCGAGTCTGCTGCTGCTCTCAAATTGAAGTCATAAGAAGAATCCAACATAGACAAAAATGCCTTTTTAACTTCTCCAAGAGGGGTCGACCCTTTTTGGGGTTACTATTTGGCCTAAAAAATCATAAAATAACATTGAGGGTCTAATTTTACATTGTGAACTTGGCCCCCTTTTTAAAACAACTTAAGTTCCTAGATGGGGGGGTCCACTTTTCACTATTCACTTTCTAATTTGTTGTTACTATTCACCTTTCACTATTCCATTAAAACCAACTTTATTATTTCCAATTTATCCCTAGCTTAATCAATTGAACTCGACTTTGAAAGGCTTGAACAACTCCCAGCAAGGTTGCACACCCTCAAAATGGGTCCTCTATTCATACTACTTACCTATGGGAACCCTCCTAATAACTCAACCTCATCATCAAATTTGAACGCCTAAGGAAGGGACATTACAAATTTCTAGTTCATTTATGCAGGTTAGAATCATGCAATTGTTTGTTTTTTTATAAATTGGTTTGTTGATGACTAATATATGGAATATCCATTCAAGGTTGCGGATCATCCAGTTGAATTGGATAATAGCATGGTGTGAAATGGACATATTCTCATTTGATGTCAGTTTTGCATTAGTTTTATGCATGAAGATATGATGATTTCGAAGATGCCATAATATATGTGAGAAACATGAGCAAGAATTTGAACAATAGAGAGTGAGGCAATGATATTTCAGCTGCATGAAGAGGAGGAAAATAGATGAAGACATGAATGAATTTTATTTTTTGGGCTCCATACGATAAGTTATTTGTTCCAATTTGAAAGAAGAGGAGGTTGGGGAAGTGGATAGCAGTGCACAATCAGCATCTTGCGAGTGGATGAAAGAAATTGGAAAAATAATATTGAAGTAAAGGCTGTAAGAAGCTGCAGAAAGCTTGAAAGAACATGTACTTGAGGGGAACAGGAAGGACTTGTGTGCTGACCACAAAGCAGGAGGACATACAAGGGCCATTTGCATGGGAAGATGTTTTATGAGATATTTCATGTAGTCGGTCATCTTGTTAAAAACCGCTGTACAACTTCAAGAATAAGACTGCCGAGGTGCTCTTATATTTTCGAGATTGAGAAGCACAGAAGCACACTATTTCATTGTCTAATTTTCTAGAGCATCACATTTCAGAAATAGGTGGTCAAAATTTTCAATTTTCATCGATTTGGGTCCACTTGCTTTTTAATCCTCTTGAAGATTGGAAATTAAAAATTTGCATTTCGGCCTCTATTTTTTAGGAGATCGTGCATGTTTGGGAAATCCTCAGCTTTTTCAAAATTTGACGATCTAGGTCTCTTCAGAATGAGATTGTCTACAAAACCCGGACCTCAAGTTTTTTCAGGAAATCTACCTTTTTCGAGAAAAATCAGCAATCTATTTTTAGCAATTGGTAATTTTTTTTTTCGAACATAGGCATGTTTATAGTCAAAATTGAAGATTTTCATCATACAATCCATTGAAAATCAAAAGAAGCGTAAGAAGCATAAAACTATTGAAGAAATAGAGGTCATCACTCCAGTTGTAGAGGCGCCAAAATTATCAATGAGTGAGTCAACCATTGGGGTAGCGATGTTTTCTAAGAATAGAACTTAAAAAGAAGTAGTTAATTGGATGCTTTTTTCAAGTTAGATTTGCTGTTCTCATTCATACATATCTATTCTTTGAAAATATCAAATGTATAGTTGGAGCTTTTCTTGCTTTTAAATCAGTTAACTGATTTTGGTAGGCAGTTAGTTGTTAGGTATCTTTTGTTTAGTTTTAGAAATAAAGCTTGCATGTTGGCAAGTCTAGTTGTTAAAAGCAAGGAGATTTTAGGGTTCCCTACTCGTTGTTTGTGTATAAATAAAGGTAGCCTTGCCCATTTCTTTTCAACCGTTGTTGTGATAACAAATTGTTGAGCCTACTTTGCCTGCCACTTTGTTATTTAGTGTCTGTTCAACTTTTGTCTTTGTAATCTGGTTTGATTGCATATTGTAAGCCTATCTTTTCTACAATCTGCTGTCCTGTTGTGACCTTTTCACACATCGCCCCATTCAAGATGGGGACCCCTAATTTTTGCTCCATTCTGGTCTTTTGGCTTTGGTTTCTCTCTCTCTCTCTCTCTCTGTCTGTCTCTTTTCTCTGGTCTGCTTTCCGGGGATGTTTCCGTCTGTGAGCCTAACAAGCGTAAAATTGACCAAGTCTGAAAATTAGGGTTTCATCTTTCCTAGTCAATCCAAGGTCGAATGAAGTGAATAAATTGAAAATTGAGACTAACATTGTTATCAATATGCTTCTAGCAGGCTCTCAGCAAATTTTCGTCAAATTTCGGGTACTTACTATTTTTTGTAAGTGTGCAATTACAGGCAATTCGTCAGCATTTTTGAGACTCCGACAATCATACGGCATTCAGAACACATCAAACTGCTCGTGTGCAAAATTTGAGCTGAAACAACAACTTTCTATTTTTAACAGTTCGACTTCCAGAGCAGATTTCAGGGCCTAGATGCAGAATTTCTTTGCATGTTTGCATATTCCTTCTGGGTTTTTTGAGACCTTCGCGATGGTGTGACATGCAAAGCGAGATAACGACTTTCAGAATTCAGTCTTCCGAGGCTATTTTTTTGGGGTTTGCATGTCAGGGTTTCTTTTGCATGTCGGATGATTCCTAGTGGGTTTTTCGAGAGCTTCACGATGGTGTGACATGCAAATGGAGATGATCACTCAGTAAGGAACTTACTATTTTTAGCTGGTGCGTCCTGGCAGCCGCTTCCCAGCAATTCAGAATCACGAGCTGATCGCAATGCAGCAGAAACGAAGGCAAACAGAGATCATTTGATAGGCATGCAGAGTAAATTAGGGTTTCCAACTTTGGAGCTTGAAAAGAAGGGTAAAAAGTCAAAATTTTCAAAAATCGGTGTAAACCACCGCGATCAACATCCTTCAAGCTATCTGCTGGTGAAATTTCAAGTCAAACGGAGCACTTACTATTTATAGTAAGTCAATTTGGAAATAGGCTAAAAATAGCAAGTCAGGTGCATGCGCTGATGTCAGTAGTCAGGTCACGTGGTGAGGAGTGCCTCATTCAAATTTCAAGTTCATCGGAGCAGTGGAGCTATCAGAAACAAGCAGTTACTATTTATAGTAAACCACCTTCAAAAATGGGCTAAAAATAGCAGGGTGACTAAAAATGGCAGTGTCGACAGAGTAACAAGGTCATGAGGATGCAGTGTGCAAAATTTCAAGTCGTTTTGAGCTTCAGAGATGCAAAATTGAGAGACTTACTATAAATAGTAAGGCATGGAAGAACTGGCGAAAATGAAGGAAAAATGGCTAAGGTATAAAAGTTCATCCTGCTCCCCAGGCAAAATGCGCCCTCAAGCACAAATAGCATGAATTTTTTTTTCTAAGTATAAAATTCATCCACCTGCTTAAGGAAAATGCGCCCACCCTCAAGGAGAAAGTTTTAAAATTTTCTAAGTGTTAAGTTTCGTCCTACTCAGGGGGTAGAATGCGCCCAAGACAAAAATAAGTCAAGCTGGTCAACAAGTCTTCATCCACCTCACCCATCAAAATGCGCCCAGCCCAAAGTGGATGACTTCAAGAAAATTTTCTAAGGTAAGGTATCCTCCACCACCCTCCATTTGCGCCCATCCTTCACCCTTGCTAAAATGCGCCCAAAATCCAAAAGGTCAAAAGAGTCAAAGGATTTTCATCCTTCATGAGGTGCAAAATGCGCCCAAAACATGCCATATGAAGACAAAAATGAAGAAGTTGAAAGGTCACTAAGGCATTGAAAAGGTTCCATCCTCCTCAAGGCAAGAAATGCGCCATGCAAGCTAGGAAGAAGACAAAAGAGGTTGATTTTCCTCTACCCCCTTTGAATGCGCCAAGTAAAGAGTAGGTGTAAGGTGAAAAGTGTTGAACAAGGTGAAATCCTCTTGCCCATGTGGAGTGCGCCCAAGTTGATATGAATAAAGGGTGAATATTGCTGGGCGTGGGAATAAATATCCTCCTCAAGGTGTTGAATGTGCCCTAGGTACATAGAGGTAGGGTGAATATTGCTTGGGCGTTGGCCTGCAAGGTGGTGTTAAAAATTGCTAAGGCATTGAAGTATGCTAGGCGTGTTGAATACTCCTCTCCAAGTGTGATGTGCGCCTAAAGAGTATAAGTTGGTGAAAATAAAATAAGCTAGGCGTTGGGAGTGGAGATGGAAGATACTACTGGGCGTGGTGAAGTTAAATGTTCCTCATGGTGATGAAGTGCGCCTAATGTTTAAGTGGAGAATGTTGCAAGGTGTTGAAAATATTTTCCTAAGGCGTTGGAGTTTTAAAACAAAAATATCTTTCTAGTGTGAAATAAAATACAAGGTGGTGAATAACATAAAGGATGTGCCAGGCGTTGGGATTAAATATCCTCCATGACATGTGCCTTTAGGAAAATCTTCTAAGTGAGTTGATGAAATTTTCTCACCACTGGCAAGATGGATTGAAGAATGAATAAAATTTTCTAAGGGAAAATTTTTCAAAAGAAATGCTAAGTGATTCAAAAATTTTCTAAGGCACAAATATTTTCTCCCTTAGAAAAATACCTAAGTCTAGAGAGGTGATGGAGTTTTTCTTGAAGCACAAGCGGAATTGCCAGAGGTGAAGTCAGTGAATGCCAACTTCACAGGGTTGATAAAATTTTTCCAAGTCAGAGCAAAGAAATACTTCAGGATCGAAGAACAAGAATAAATTTAATGAAAGAATATTTTCTAAGGTTCAAAATTCAAGAAAATTAAATGAACCCGTTCGTTGTGCACCCATGAGTTCGACGCGTTCTGAAGGAAATTTTCTTCTGGGTATTGAAGATCATCGATGAGGAATGGATTTTAAGGTCTTCCACAGCTTGCCGAGGTTTTTGTGATAAGGATTTCAAATGGGCACTGGATTGATGAGTTTTCCTAAGGGAAATTTGAAAAATTTCTAAGGCAAATGTGAAGAAAATGTGTTTTCAAGGTAAAATCCTCCAGACAATGAATTTGAAAATGATCGCCTAGATGATTTTTGATCAAATTCCTGATGAAAGAATTTCTTCTCGAGTCTGAGTTGGATGAAATATCAGAGTGAAGTGCGCTAGGCAGAATGCAAGATGGGTTGGAAAATTGGCTAAGGCGTGAAGAATTTGAAAGCAAAGTTGGCTATTAAAGACGATGAACGCTTGGAAGTTAGAACGTGAAAATCAGGTAAGTAAGTTAAGATTATATTATGAAGTGTTCTAATACTCTTCTCCTCGCTTGTTTTGCAGGAGGAAGGTCGAGGCCAGAGCACAATGACTTGAAGTGGTGAAGCACGATGATATTACAACCTTCGGAGGAAGATAAAGTTACGAGTTTCACATGAAGGAAGGAAAAGTTGCAAGAAAATGGCTAAGTGTTGAGACTCAAGTGACAAAGAAGAAGTTGAAGAGCAACATCAAGAAAGAAGATCGAGAACAGTGTGAACGCGTCTACAAACGAGAATCTTCTAGAAGGATGGTGGACATTAATGGCTCATTTATTACCCCACTCCTCTTTGTGGCGGTTTTTAGGGCAAATCTTGTTTAGGGCTGAGGTGGCACAATCTAGGCCATCCAGCCGATTGTAATCTGAGCCGTCCGTTGGACTTGGCCAACTATAAAAGGGGGAGTCCCCCTCATTTGTATCTCATTAGATTTAGAAGTAGAAGCAGAGCTTAGAGGAGTATAGAGAAGTTGATAGAGTAGAAAGTAAAGTAGTGTAGATTGAAAAGGAAGGAAAGTCTTCCCTTTGGATACTTTGTAAGAAGTTGTCATGTATGCTTTCATAATAAAGGAATTTTCATTGATGGTGAATTCTTCTTTGTTGTGAATAGTTGTTGAGGCTTCTTCGTCCTTCTAATTCACGTAGCATCTTGAAGTAGTTTAAAGTAAAGTAGATTTCATTTCATGCAAATACCTAGCAATTGTGGAATGTGGTGCTCGATTTGAACAAGACTTCGCTTGTCCATACCACTAGCGAGCCCGCTGACGGTGGGTTCGCCTTGCGTGGTCAACTAGAACTTTGTGAAACTTAACTTCGATTATGGTTTATACGTTGGCATGCGTCATTGTGATGGTGTCTTCATGCTAAATCGTGATTTGAACATCTTAAGTCACTCCTCTGAAGATTGCACCAGTTCCGTGGAAGCTGTCTGAAGTGAGGCAAAACGGAGCTTGGTTGAAGCTTGTGAGAATTGATCGCCATGTCCCACACCTTAGAATAGATTAGAACTTCTTAGGCCCTACACCCTTTAATTTCAGTTCATCTTCGGTTAGAATTAGGAAACTTGTGCTCACCTGCCAAATCATTTGAATTACATGAAAGCCCTTAGTCCGCTATCTGCTGTCAACTGTCGAACAATTGTGTAAGTCCCCTTGAAATACCAGCAAAAATCACATCGAGCCAACTGAGTCTATTCGCATTATTGGAACCTTGGAGTTGAAAGCATGAACTCACTCGCAATCTTAGCATGCTGAATACTTTGTTCAAGAGGGGATAGAGTATCCGTTGGGAAACTTTATTCTGTGTTGGTGCGGTCTCAAAAACCATGTCAACATGTCCCAGAAGTGTATTTCCTGTTATAAAATTGAGGAAGGAAATCTCATACCTATTTTTCTCTGATCTACTGTCTCAATCCATTTCAGTACTTTGTCTTATGGTTTGCTTTCGTAGTCTTTATTTCAGCTTACATCTAATAAATACAATGAGTCTTCGGGTGTGTTCTGGAAGCAAGTTTATTTAAGCTTTTGTGTTAAATCAAATCATTCCTTGTTTACTTCTGATTCTTAGGCTTTGAATTTACTTGAGTTATCAGAAGCGTCTTTAGAGTAGGCCTAGTTGTAGTTGAAGTTCTCGAAAAGAGAAAACCTCAGCTATGACGCAAAGAGTTTTATAACCTTGTGCTCTTAGCTGAGAATAACAAGATTGGTAGTAGTTTAGTATTTCTTTTTAAGCATAATCAGCGAAGAGGGAGCTTCCCCTCCTAATTTGAAGAGCAGTCTAACTGTCTGTTTCTAATCCGCGTTCCAAAGGTGCAAATTGAAATGCCAACACTCATAAAGCAGCGATTAATTTTATAAGGCAACAACTAAGGAGAAGTTAAGGGCAGCGATGAAGGCTATAGAGTCATGCCCTTTTACAAGGTTATTAAAAGAGTTGCATCTCTTCACAAAGGAAAGAAGATAGAAAGGTAAGAAATAAGAAATAAGGAAAAGGGAAGGCATCATCAGATTTCAAAAAGGGAAAATATGCAGAACAAAAGAGATATATGCAGATCTTAAAGAGGTAAATACAGATTTGAAAAGAGATATAAAAGGAACAGGCATAACAAGTAAGCATAATATAATTATCAATATATATATATATATATATATATATATATATATATATATGTAAGTACAATATAATTATGAATCAGTAAGTACTTATTGATAATTATATTATACTTATATATATAAGTAAGTATAATACTTATATATATATAAAATAAGTAACTATAATATATTTATCAATATATATAAATGTATGTTTGTATGTTTGTATATATGTATGTATTTATGTATGTATGCTCATGCAAAGGTGATTATTGTAAGTTTAGAAACTAATTAGTAAAAATTATATATACATCTATATATATATATATATATATGTAGTATATTCGATTATGCAATAATGATGCTTGCAGCAATTTTTTTTTTTTTTTTAATTAGTAAAGGCGGGTCAAACCCACAAGATTTTTATTCAACAGAAAAACCAGCAGTTACAACGGAGTAAGAAAACATCTGGAAACCATCAAACCATCAAACCTCTAACAGCCACCAACTTCAACAATGCCAAAACCAGCAATAGATAAAATCTGAGTTACAACAGAAATACACTAAGAGAAGAAACCCCAATAACAAAAGCTTCTAACAATGCCTATTCTTCCTTTTATCATGCGAACAAAGTGACATACTAAAAACAGGATCCCTCTTCTTCTTCTTCTGTCTTTGGACCGTTTGCCATTTCTCTCCCTGATCATCCGACCAAGAGGGCTCTCCAATACCTTCGTTAGGAAGGCTACTCCCATTAGAAAAGGCCGCACACTCCCCAGTTGACCAAACCCCACCCACATCATTAGGGTCACTGCCCTACACCACCTTGAATACTACAGCCAGTGCTATGTCTTTCTTATGGGTTCCAAATGAAATTGTGCCATTAGTTTCTTTCATTGGCTCATTCCTCACCACTCCCTCCTCCATTGAATAATGGTGGGGAGAAACTTCTTTCCACCATGAAGCTTGATTATCCCTCTTGCGTTTGGAATAATGCTCAATAATATGATCAGATTTAAAATAGCATCTACATCTAAATGGTAAACCTTCATAATCCAACTGCTGTTCCCACACACCACCAAAGAACTTCAAAGAAACAGCCATAGGCAAAGCCTTTGAGATGTCCATTTCTATCAGAGTGCGAGCATATGTTGTGTGCAGAAAACTGGTAGTATCTTTATCAACATCCAAAATTTTTCCCAATGTATTGCCTACAACTTTAAAACAAGGTTCAAACGAAAAATGAAGAGGTAAATAAGGTAATCTTACCCAAATAGGAGCCTTCTCAAAAGTTTCTATATTGGGGTTAAAAGCTGGGTGCCATAGTTTCAGCAGTAACAGGTGCTTATCATCCCAGCTCCATTCATAATCACAAAGCACAGTTCTCCTATCCTTTTCATTATCAAAAACAACCACAAAGAAACCCTTCGCATTAGGGTAAATTTGGACATCCCCCTCCAAAAATGGGCTCCAATGCTTTGAAATCCACTTATTAAGCTCTGCAAGACCCGGCCAAAACCCTCTGAATTTGCCAATAAGCCCAAGTGTAGCAAAATATTTCTCATTTTCAGCAATTTCAACCCTTAAGTCCCCATCAAGGGAGACCGACGGAATATTGTCTACACATGGCAAGGTCATAAATTTTGGTTCCAAAAGCGCAGTTGAATTGGCACAGTTGTGCCCCCTATTTTGTTCACCACCTTTCAAGCTTGAGCTCTTCCCACCGCAATGCATATTTTTCACCCTTGGTGGACAAACCTTGGCAATTGGACCCCCAGCCGCATCCTGCTTTCCACCCTTCCTCCCATTGCGCGCTGTTGAAGCTCCTCCCAAATGCAAGGAAAGCACACCAAACTGCACTGTAGACGCGTAAGAATATTGTCTACACATGGCAAGGTCATAAATTTTGGTTCCAAAAGCGCAGTTGAATTGGCACAGTTGTGCCCCCTATTCTGTTCACCACCTTCCAAACTTGAGCTCTTCCCACCACAATGCATATTTTTCACCCTTGGTGGACAAACCTTGGCAATTGGACCCCCAACCGCATCCTGCTTTCCACCCTTCCTCCCATTGCGCGCTGTTGAAGCTCCTCCCAAATGCAAGGAAAGCACACCAAACCGCACTGTAGACGCGTAAGGATGACCCCAAGCACCAACAAAACCAACAAAGCCGAAAGCCTTTCACTGCTGAACAAAACCCTAGCCGCAACCATCGCAAAAGAAAATAAAATCCTGAGGCTTGCAACAATTATTGAGCCTTATAAGTAATTATGATTCTTTAATATAAATGTGGATAATATATTCTTATTTGTTTGATTTACGTTGAACAATATCTTTTGAATATTAAGAACAAATCGAACCATTTTGAGTTATATATTGATAGAGCAACAAACACCCAGGAAAAACAACTGCCGAATAACCTTCACGAGATAGAGAGGAGCACCATGCTACTTCGCAGAGAGACAAATAAAATATGAGATGAATATATTACACAATGTACAGGCTTATAAAGCTGTGAAAATGCATAGATGGGTGAGAAACTTCCCCGCACGGGAAAAGCTACCCGAGAGTAACTAAATGCAAAATTAATCTAAGCCTAAGTAAACTTAAACAAGTAAGTATAATTTACTCTAACACCCCTCCTTAAGTGCAACTTAGGGAGAATGCAGATGCAAAATGCAGTATGGGTCCTGGTTACACAACCATGTTAGGTACACCCATTTACAATGCAAAACAAAAATCTCTCACAACCGTAGAAAAGGAGAAAAACCCTGTGGGAAAAAACCCCTCTCCAAAAGAGTGAAAAGAAAATAAAAATGATGCATGGATGAAGGACTTAGTCACACCCCCCAAGGTCTACATACATCAGATATATACAATCAATGGTCCCCCCATAAGAGGGAAAGAGAGAGACTATATAGCCCCTCCACAATGTGTAATCACTTGCAAAAATGGTAAGTGCCTGAAGACAAAACATGATCTAGTCTCAACAAACAACTTGTCTCCCTTTCAGGAGAAACAAAACCAAATACAAATGTAGGTATGCTTCCCAAAGAACATGAAAATGTATGATGGTGTCTCTGAAATCTGCTCATGTGTCGCCAAGACCATGGAAGATGATGCCACGAACCAATCAAGAACATGCCCAATCACAACAGAAGGTGACAAACAAGGTACCACTAGAAACTGATTCTGAACAATATCCAGAGACTAAAATGGGGTGACAACAGTTGTACCACAACTATCATCAAATAGGAGCGATATACCCTCAAATGTGTCCTCCAAATCTGAAATATGAGATTCTACGAACAAGCAACCAATGTCCGACAAAAAAGAATCGCAATTAGGAAGACAATGAGATTCTGGTAGTGATGAATCATTGGATGTGGGCAATAAATCATCAACACAAAATGAATGATCCTGCAAAACAGGAATGATAGGAGTCTCAATCAATGACTTTGGACAACGAATCACTGAAGGCGAAGGTACAGTCCCTGATGGAGTAGAAGGAGCATCTGAAGAACTCTCATCATCCTCATCTAAAGACTCAAAGTATTCCAAAACCTCAAACTTTTGCATAGTAACATGATCATAGGGTATCCTGTCTAAAAAATGAAGAGGCACAAGACAATCTGAAACAGGATCATCTGGGAATGGCTGAATATTAGGATCTCCATGTATTTCCCAGATTTTAATCCAAAGAGTATATGGACATTCAAAATGATCAACAACATCTAAAGTGGCATCATCAATATGCATTGTAATAACTCCTAGGACATGATCCCTTTTGTAATTCCGGGCAAACCTCTTACTATCAGTACCAGGAAGGGGAAGAAGATTATATAGGTATGGCAAAAGATGAAGCCATCTCAAGTGCTTCAATATACCATCTCTCCATTGTGTATAGTTCCCCCTATCCAACATAATCACAGTAGGATGCAAAGAAAACCCCATAATCAACTAGGACAAATCTCCAAAAAAAAAACAAAGACTACCTTCAACAACAAATAGAAACTCCCAAATATTGCAAATGAAGGCGAAACCTATATCGAACTTCAACGGATTAAGAGCACCACCAAACAACAAAATATTAGAGAAATTCCTCAACCATTGCAAAGGTGACGAAAATACCTTTCCGTTGATATATGGTTTAGAAAATCGGCCTTCGTTTGCAGAAAATATGCTGAAATGAAAAAAAAGGCCTATAAAGGCACTTCTGGAGCTCTCGATCACACCATACGACCTCCACGAACAAGGGGGGTAAAAATTGAGCAGCCTCTCAGGGCAAGGGCAAGTGAACTCCAAATCATCAGGTTCGAGCACAAGTCACCACTCACAAATCACCAAGTCTTCACACGAAACAAGAAGAATTTACAGTCATGTGAGACTTTCTCACAACAAAGGAGGGAAATAAGAGGGTATTTCAATAGCCAAGAACCGTACCGCAGGAAGAAATGGGACTAAACTTCCCAATAAAACTTCTCCAATCAGGTCCACCACGCACAACAAACCCTAAGAAAATATTTGTTGGCAAAACTTTACAAAATATAAAGTTTTTAAAAAATGTTTCACCAGAGCCCAAAACTCATGTTGCTCTTCAAAAATTGTACTTTGAGAATATCTATGCATACGAACTACGTTCCTCAGGTTCAAATCGGATGCCTTCAAATCGAATACCAAATTTGAAGAAAAAGACAAGCCTCCAGAGGAAACACAACCTCCAATAAAGGAATTCCAACGCCTTTCTCAAGGAAATCGAGCCTATTAATTAGAGAATTCATGCCCTCAATGAGCAAAATGCTAAACACAGTGTTTGTAGACTATGTGCAGCGAACCTTTGATAGCGCCTTAGCACGGCCTCCAAACAGGCAAAAATCACAGCTATTAAAATTGGAAGACTACGGGCTATATGGAAGGTGCTCGCCTCTGCAAAATTTCAATGCCGCTCAGATAAATCACGGTCTAAACAACAAAACCATGCCTTAGCCAATGCCCAGACATAGAGCAAACAAATGCCTCAAAGATGAATTGCAAGTTTTTGAATGACCATTTACAGGCTCGTCCAACATAAAATCGCGCCCTTCTTCCAGCATATAATTTACTCTAACATATATATTATATTCAATTATGCAATATGGATGCTTGCAGCGATTATTGAGCGTTATAAGTAATTATGATTCTTTAATATAAATGTGGATAATAGATTCTTATTCGTTTGATTCATGCTGAGCAATACCTTTTGAATATTAAGAACAAATTGAACCATTTTGAGAAATATACACAGATTAATATCTGCAAACTATAGCAGACCAGGATAAGTCATTTGCATTAATAATTTCGCAATACTTCAACAAATGCCTAATCTGCACTATTTCTAGGCTATGTATTGTTTCTCTCTCGTCTGTTATTCACCATGTTTGTCATCACCTTCCTAACATCGACTCATTCTACATCTGCATATTGAGATTATAGCAATAACATAGTTTCATAAATATTAGGGTATGCTATTTGATGTATATGTTTAAATTTGTAACGTGCCAACCCTTCAGTAAAGTAAAGATTTCATAATTTACATCATTTGAGTAAGTAAACGTGCTATTGTGACATTGCAATAAAATTTTTCCTTTTCTTCATTGATAATACATGAACAAGTTGCCATATCAATTTACAATAAAGATTCCATTTCATTATAATAACTTCACAAGTACATGAAACAAGAATACATACCTTAACTAACATAGCTCCAATGAGCTTTAGAACAAATAGTAGTAATACGGTCCAAGATCTTCCCTTTCAAATCTTGGTTCTTCAGTAGCCTTCAGTGGAGGAGAAGCATCACTCAAGCACTTTTCCGCCAACCACGAACTTATAATGCGGTCCCCCACACACCTATTATTCAATAAATGGCCCTCCCTTCGATGAAGAGATTGGTTGGGTAACTGATACTATTAACCAAATGAGCATAGTGCTGTGTCCTACACAACTAGAACCTTGCTATTTCACAATCCCGATCTAGCATAAAGGTAGCATAAAGGATCACAATGAATTGGCAGTGTAGTCTCAAGCATCACAGAGTCTAAGTAGATTTTGTACATTGCATTACTTTGGCCAAAGTGTTCTCATTCAGTACTTCGATTGAAGGTCATCTATCATAAATACTACTCAGGGCTGATTTGACTTAAGGCTATCTTATACTATGCATAGGTGTGGTCCTTCACTGGATAATGTCATCCTAGACTAACCTACAACATACTACTGCTAGAAATGAATCAACATAACAAGTAATTCACATAATCCCTCCAATACTGGAAATCTTTATCCTAGGAGTAACTCAAGCTTATCTCAGTTAACGTAATAACTTAAGCTAATAGAATTTACTTGACTCCTGTCCTCATTTCGGTCCTAGTATAAAATAACTAATAAAGCCATATTCTCCTTATATGGAGATCATATAATTAATGCAATCACACAAGTATGCATCTTTTTCCTTTAGCAATCTACTCCCTAGGTGTAAATAGATATGCAAATCACTAACATCTTACATTCTATACACTACATAAATACAGATTATGAAGCAATTCCCTATCTATGCACAAGCAATAAACACAATTTCATAAATATTTAAGGTTCACAATTCAAAACGATAGTAGAAGAATATCCCATGCCTGGTATTTAGCTTTCCTTCAAATGATGATGTCAGCGTATTCTCACAGCACGTCTAACTCTATCAATCAATTGGCAATTCCGTCACAAGTTTCTACCTTTCTCACTCAGAATTAACTCAAAATTAACTCACAAATTGCTATCCTTCTCACTCAGAAACAAGTACTTAGATATGAATATTCAGACTGATATTGGTTACAGCTGAACATAAGTATAATACTTAGGTGAATCGATATTGAAACTGGTAATTTCAACTAAACTCAACTCTCAGGAATATATGTCTCTCAAAAAAATAGAATGATGCTCTACAGAAAATGAGTTCTCAAAGCTAGATTCTCTAGAAAAAGAAGTCCGTAAAGAATGAGGAATTGGGCGGCTATTTATAGAGCCTCAACCCCATTGAATTCCACTTCCAAAGGCATGTAAATTGCCAGAACTGTAATTTGAATTGTTCAACTTAATAAGTGGCGGGTTTCTAATCTCATAATCAGCTTCCAAGAGGTGAGTCGACCTCCATTGTTTGACAGTAGAATGGAGACCATTTCATATTTGCACATGGTTAAATATGTTTAATCAACACCTATAGGCTTCCTTCGAGATATGGCACCACTTCTAAAATCTGGCGGGTAGAAATGCAGAGTGAAAAATTCCAATGATAGTTGCAATCCACATAGCCTATAAATATGGCTCAATCGACAAGCATATAGGCTGCATTTCATATTTCTTATGACTTGGTCATTGCCCCGCACGTATATTGGCGCATGTGTTTTTCCTTAGTCGCCGAATTTCATTTAATTTCTAAAGTTCACAATATAGTTTGTGAAATATTTCGACTTCCACTATATTGGAGATTGACGTATTTTATTTCCCAAAGTTCAAAGACAATATTTCGATTCATTCTATTTCCATGTTTGATGGGTATATTTAACTCGATTTCTATAGTTGGAAGTTTAATATTAATTCAAAGTGGAAAATAATTTGATTTCCATTATGAGATTAATATTAAATTAATTAGGAAATAATTATATATTTTATTATATAAATATAATTATAGTTTTTAACTATAATATATTTATATAATCTTTAATATATAATCATGTATATATATGTATTTAACAAATATATATTTATATCGTGAGCTAGGTAGCATACTTCCGATATAAATATATTTATACATATATATATATATACAAATTCAGGAGGCAATAATAACAAAAATATTATTATTATTAATATCCACATATTATAGGTTGTGTGCATATATACATGTATATACCTCTATGTACACGTATGTGTAGGTATACCATATCGATGCATCCGTATGAGCATATCCGCTTGCCAATCATACACCTGTATCAATATGTATATACATATGGATATGTGTATATACTATATATATGTATATATGTCCACTCCCTATTCACTTACATTCATTCACGTTACCATCATAATGATCATAATACAACAAGACAGATATACAGATAAACATCACTCATAAAAGTGTAAAGTAGACAAGACTCCTAATGCCAATGCACGAGCTACGGATGACTTATCTAGAACCAACATAATTGACTTAGTTCACTCAATCTATATTGACGTGTGTGTATGCCCAGATAGTTCACTTTACTAGTTAACCGTCCAAGCTCCTCTCTCGAGTGATACTTCCCCTTCGCCTGGAGGAATGGTTCAAATACCTGTATGTTGGCGTTTAAATTCGCACCTCTGGAATGCTTATTTGAAACAGACAGCTATGCACAGTAAAACTGCTCTTCAAATTAGGAGGGGAAGCTCCCTCTTGTTGATGGTGTTGAAAGAAAGTAAACTAAAAACTAAGTTGCCTATCTTTTTGATCAGCTAGAGCACAAGGTTTATTAAACACAAATGCCGCAGCTGAGATTTTCTGTTTTAAGAACTTCAACTATGACTAACTTAAGCTAAAGACGTTTCTAACTTCTCAAGTAATACGCAGAGCAAGAGAAACTAGAAATGAACAAGGTTGATTCTTTGACAAAGTGCTTCAATAAACTCTTTTCCAACAAACATCTACACACTTCAATGTAAGCTGAAATTAAGATCATAAAAGCATAACACAAATAACGGAAATTTGAGACATTATACCAAGGCAAAGGAGGCTCATGATTTTATTTCTCAAACTTCTGGAACAAAAGATTATCCTAACACATGCACGGAACAAGAACTTGCAGCTAAAAAGGCTTGCAAACTTGTTCTTACACGAAAAGAACAACAATTACAATAACTCCTTGTTGGCTAAAAAAGACTCAACAATTCGCTATCATAAAGCAATTGAACAACACTTGAATAACAAATAGAAGGCACAATAGGCTCAGCCTTTTGTTATCACTAGCATGGTTAAAGAAAACTAATGAGCAAAGACTCTTATTTATAGGAAAGCAGAGGAGTAGGGAACCCTAAAATCTCCTTGCTTTCACAATCTAGGGCTTGCTCAACAAGCAAGCTTTATTTCAAAATCTAGAAAGAAGATAACATCTAACACCTAAGAAAGCAAGAAAAACAAGAAATGCCAACTATTACAATCTATCTTCTTTCTCTTCTCAAAGAATGGATAAGAATGGCTCCAAGAATAGAAAGAAAGCGAAAAGAAAGCTTCTAGATGAAAGACGTTTTAAAGCTCAATCACATCCGCTAAAAAGCAGGAAACTGCATCTTGATCAGGTGCATCGATACTATCTAAGGCAGTATTCTGATTCTCCAAGATCTCTTTGCCTTCTGCGATCAAACTTAAAGAATCTTTCACTTCTTCAGCTGTTTTATGAGTTCTATTCTTGAACAACATTGCTGCCCCAAAAGATGACCCACTAATTGATAACAAAGCATATCTTGTCTACTTCATAGCATTGTTTTGGCCCTTTGGAAGTAGTTAGCTAGGCCGTTAGTCTGTTTTCTAGAGTTTAACCTTGTCTCTTTAGTCCTTTGGTCGTATGGATGCCAACAGACTTGAGAGACGCCAGCGTGCTGCACCGTCGTCCCGGGACCACGCTTTCATCCTCGGGCAGAGAGCTTCCTGAGGTGTAGTGTTGAACCCGAAAACTGGCTCGCCTAGCCCCATTCCGAGTTTTGGGTCCGCAGAGTGATTGAAGGGCCTAAAGTCCTCATCATGCTTGTCCCGTATTTCCTAACAACCCTTTTAGCTGAGGTAAGTTAGGGCAGCCTTCCGCTCTTGGCCCTCCGTGACTTGGGGCCTTGTATGTGGTCAGTCCCCTTACCTTACAACTAGTATGGAGTCTCATACATTCACACTACTTTGATCAAAGAGTTCTCATTTAGTATTTTGAATGAAGTTCATTTGTCACATACACTATTCAGGGTTGATTTGACTTAAGGCTGTCTTAAGCTATGCATAGGTAAATCCTTCAATGGATAGACCGTCATCCCAAATAACATATCACCATATAATCTACTTGGAATTAACTACTTTACTGGTAAGTGCACAAGCTAGGTATTCCTTCTATAGATTGTAAATCATCCTAGATACCCTACATACTTGGATAACTCGACTTACGTGTAAGTATATCAATCCCTCTACTATATTGGATGCCCTCTCCTAGGAGAAAACAAAAGCTTTGCTAGTTAAATAAATAACTTAGCTAAGTGTATCACATGTGCTGTACATGTTCAATCAAACCTAGTAGATATTACAATGAAAAACATCCATCTCCTATTACGGAGTAAATACAACCACATTGCATCCTATGTTCAAACATATCTAGTATAATTAAATACTTATGTTGTACCATATGTAATATAATTAAATACCTATGCCAGGCAATCCCTTTGACATATCTTGTATAGTTGTCTACTTGTGTCAAGCAATCTCTCATATCATGGAGTACTTAAAAACACATTTATAAAAGCTGCCTAAGGCTTCACTTCTCTTTTCTGAAAGCAATCAGGTCTAGCAAATAGTATCTATGCAAACATCATTCTTCTATTATGGAGATCATTACAAACATGTAAAACATAGCTAGAATTGCTTATTTTTCCTACATTTATACTTCCTATGCACAAACAGAAAAATACTTTTCAAACAGCATAGTAATCCTTGTAAAAGAATAGTAGAAGAATATCCCATGCCTGTAATTTGCTTTTCCTCATATTGTTGATAACACAACCTTCACTTTTGACCAATCCAACAACTTCCAACACCTTAGATAATTGGCAACTCCCTCTCAGATTTCACTCTTTGTCACTCAAAAAAAAGATATACATAACTGGTAAAACACAAAAGTATTTAACTAGCAGGCGTATGTTTTGGTATAATACGCCTTCTCTAATGGATACTCAGAAATGGTGGAAGTTGTTATTTACTTACAACTGGTAAATGTATGATGCTCAAGATATTTCAAATATGATATAGGGAATTACGATTTTAGTCTTGAATCATAGAGAAATGAGTATAATCAGAAATATGATGCTCAAGATTTTAGTATGTACCTCAACTTGTGATCCTCTTTGTTATGGAGTCATAGTGAAACTAAATTATTTTCTGATCCATTTACATTCTGTTATTTGAGGCCCAAGCCAAATGCAAATATCTATATTATTGGCATTGATTCCCTTCTCATTTTTAGATTATTGGCAAGGTTTGGCTTTAGTTGGATAAACAAAGATTTAAATTTCAGCAACATCCTAGTATCAGACGTATTTGTATGGCCCTTACACCATTTGTAGCAATTTGGAGAAAATCGTTTTAGGTTTAGTCTTTCTTATTAGCTTGGTATATGATGTTATGAATGTAAGTCAATTTAAACTTCATGAGTCACCACACACACATGAAGAGGTTGTCATATATAGATGAAAGATAGTGTTCTTGATTTCCTCTCCTACACTACTAGGAACAATTCCATTTCCCCTTACCGGTCACAAAGGTTCATAGCTAACTCAAGATAAGTGGATGAAAAATATTTCCTTTATCAAATAATTTGGATGTTAACATATTATGCATACTGAAATATGTTAATTCACCTCCGAATTGAATGCCGTCTTTTGCTGTGTATTCCTAGGAAGTAGGCGAACATTTTCTGATCATCAAACTGCCACCAAACAGCAGCTTTATTTCTGGCACAAATCCAAATGCTTCCTTGAATGGTACGGCCTTGAGAAGGGGCGATTTTAGCTTTTAAAATTGCAGACTTCAAATTAAAATCCAAAACTTTGCAAGAGGGGGCGCCTTGGCATAACAATCACTCAGCAAAAATACCCATAACCAAATTAATTTTATTTAGAGAGCTGCGAACAGAATCCACTTTCAGCTGTAGAAATATCAGCAACTTCAAAATCTGGAAATTCTTCAAAACTTCAACTATAAGCACAAATCTGCTAGTCTGGATGAGAAGCAGCAAGAACCAACTAGGTGTTGTATTTCAAACATGAAATTGGATAATGGCTAGGAGGTAGCATCCTCGAAGCATGAGTTCAAATGTCATTCCGACAGCATAACAGTATGATAACATGAATGGATCAAAAGCTGGAGCAAAAGCCTTCATTAAATAAGAGCTCATAACTATCCAAATTCCTGAGAAGCATATCAAAGGACACAGGAGACCTTTCAAATTCCCAAAACCATTCAACTTCTCAAGATGGCGTCCCAAAAAGCCTCATAAGAAATTCACTTTATTTAAAAATTCACTTTTATAAGAGTGGCGTCCACTTTTCCAAAGCATAATATTCTTCACAAATATTATTAAAACTTCACATGAAGGCGTCACCCTTCAAGGTCCCCTTTTTAAACACAACTTAAAGTTGTTCAACTAGGCTAAGGGGGGTCAACTGCAAAATATAACTTTGATGCCTTAATTCATCATAAAAATGCCTTAAGAGGATAAACAAGAACTGCAAATACATGCTCCAACTGGATATGAAGTACTGAAAGCTGACAAACTCCAAACTGCTTAAAATAGAATTTACTATAAATAGTAAACTCTCAGAAAATGCCGAGGAACCTCAGAACTGGAAACCCTAATTTTACCTCATACATGCCTACAGGCTTCCGGAATAGGCGGATGAGTGTCATAACAGATTACTGATGAGAAGGGGACATTACACATACCTCTAAAATATTTTTCTGGTTCCACAAGTTTTGTTCTCCATCTTTCATCTCTTTGAGCTTCCTTTTTCTTTAAGGTTTATTGTAGACACTTTGTTCTCTTTATATATGATAGAAATAAGTTTAAAACATTTATAATTGTAGCAATGTGTTTCTATTCATTTCTTTGTTGCAATTGTGCTTGTAGCATGCTTTGAAGACAAATTTATTGCATTGTAGTATTAAGTATGCCATTTTAAAATAATTTAATGACAATTCTTTTTTAATTTTTAATTGCTATTTGATTTTTCATTTTCTCCTTTGTATAGCTTTTAATGCTATACAATTCATCTAAGAATGATCTTGCATTTGCAGTTGTTAATAATGTGTGTAGTTGAAATCTTATCATAAGCTATCATTGCTTGCAGGAAAAAGTACAACGGCTGCAATGCTTGCCTTTGTGCTACACAGTTTAGGAAATGATATCACAGCTATTGTAGGTGCCAATGTGCCACAAGTAATAGCCTTGAGTCTGACATTTTGAGTTGATATCTATTGGGTAATGGAAGTTAGAACAAAAACTCTCCAAATATATTGCATGTTTAAAATGTTATACAGTTTCCCATTATAAACTGTAAGTGTTTTAATTCTAAAATTTAATCTGAAGGATATTTAGTTGAAGGGATCATGCACATATGCTTATAGTTGTTAGTAAACAATATTTGTGGCATGTCAACACTGGGAATTAAATTGAATAAATCAGTGCAATTAATAAGAACTATCCCTATTTGACACTGATAATTTTTATATGGTAAGTAATTTATAACTTATAAGTATTGTCTTCTTAGCATGATTGGAATGCTTTGTAGATGATGTTTCCTAAAAAGAAATCATGTCTGATTCTCAAATTATTTCAGTTGGAAACTGCATCACATGATATGATTACACTTGGTTTCATTGTGAAGGTCAAAGGCAAAAGGTAATTTTGCATATATGGGAGCTAATTGGTGAAACCTACGAGGGAATTCATTCCAATTTCCTTATGCATAAAGCTCAAGAATAAATAGAACCTTGCTAATCCAACGACATTTATCATTGTCATGAAAACTTACAGTAAGCAATAAATTCATCATAATGTTAGTGACTATTATTTGTTAAAAACCTATTCTCCCTTAAACATAACATAATATTGATAACAATGGGAAGTACTTTCAGGTTTGTCAGTGTTTTAATTTACCCTTTAAGTACAACTCAAAATGGAACAGCATGTAAGATAAAATCTTTCTTTGAAATGTAAGAGGAAGCTCCCTTTTGATAAGATTAAAGGAAACGATATGTTTCCTTTGTTAGTGTTTTAATTTGCACTTCAGTGCAATGGAACTGATGTGTGGTAGTTGCTCTTTGAATTAGAAGGTGAAGCTCCTTGTAAAACAAAAGCTAACCTACTATAAACAATATGTACTTGCTATTCATAATCTTTGTTGTGGTTTTCTAGGGTAGTTCATGTTCATGTTGAACAAAATTTAAATTGTGCCTTTTTGGATTCACCTAGGTCAAAAGGTTGAGATGCTCTTCAAGTCAAGGCAAAGAATTTATATGCTTTTTGAGTGAATAACTTCTACAACTAGAAGCTTGCACTGTTTAGTTAAATGTGGAGTCTGAACAATGCAATCAGACAAGGATTGAATAGGCCTAAAAGCATACAGAAAACATTATATGCTAAACATGGCAGTAGAGTTTAAAGTTACAGGAGATTAACCTAACACCTACTGCAATACAAAGGTTTGTGTAATTGTGATGTGATATTTAACTCATAAAAACACAATAATACATAAGGTGTAACACTTAAATAGTAATTTATAAGCAAAAATAGGCATACTAAATACTGTTGAATGAATAACAAATTTTGGAATAACAATCATGAATACTTAGTTAATGACAACTTTATCAACAAGCAAGTGTTAAAATTAAGCGCAAATGACACCTATGTATAGTGTTTACAATTTTTTTACATGAAAATAAATAAAAAGCTAGCAACTACTACTTTAGTTATTAACTTTATTTCACACAATGCAATCTTTATTACAGAATACTATCCACTAAAATTAAAACTAAAACCATACATTTGTTAGTTGTGATGGTAAAGATTATTACAAAATAACACTTAGAAGTCACAAATTTTGCAAGAGAAGAGATCCAAAGATAGATGATTTATAAATAATTTATTCCAGGCTAAAAATACAGAAGGTCGATATCAGCATGACTTTTGGATAGTGACTTTGGAGGACTTTGATTTTGAAGAAGCTTGGGAAACCTTCTAGAGCTTCTAGAAAATTATTGAAACCTTAAGAATTTAATATAATACCTTGCCACACCAACGTGCTATCCAAACTGCTCCTTGCTTGAACTCTTTTTTGCATCTTCAGATTTTTAATATAGACAAGTAGGTTATCCCAAACATTGTATGAACTGTTTTGATACAAGTTTTTTGCTCGAAGACATCCTTGTGCAATTCCATGGCCAAAATCAGCTTTCTTTTGCCATCCCAGAATTTGAAATACAAAAATTTGAACAAGAATATTGTTGAGAAGGAAAATCTAGTCTTCACAATTGAAAGAATTTGAAATGGCAAGTGAACTACAACAGAGAAAGAAGAATATGATGAATAGAAGAGTGGCACTGTTGAAAATCCTTCAAGACTGCTTGTTGCCTTGAAAATTCTGCAAAAATGATGTTGGGAAATAGTCCTTAAACCTGCAAAAATAAGAACAACTGCCTTCTCTCTATTTAAAACAACATAAGTAAATTAGTTGGTGAATTTTGAATGAGTGGCCTTCTCATGTAAGCATTGGTTAGCTTTTAAAGTCCTTTTATTGCACATAGAACTGACTATGATCAGAAGGGTGCCACCTTTTTTTTATCTCTTTAAAACGAAGCATAGGTGTTTAGAAAATAGCCTGGCTGATTGAAATCAGAAGAGCAAATTTAGTAAAGATAGTGCCTAAAATTAAAATGCAATTTGGAGCAATCTGCAAGAATTTTTAGTTGAAACTTGAAATATTGAATCATGACATGACAACCTTGCCACTTGACTGGAAATCACTATTACTGACCTTGACTCAACTAATAAACAATGACAAATTGATGACAAAAAATGAACATCAAATAGTAAAACATCAAGTTTCAGATCAGTACAATAATTGGCTTTGTCTGGGAACCATGGTGTATACTTGTAACATAGGAGAACTATAGAATCTTTAATTTTTAAATTCACTCGTGCTTATTAGCTTTGTGATTGAGTCATACTATTCGTAAATCACCTAATCTGCAACAAAATACAATAGTAAATCCAAAAATGGGAAATATGATAGTATATGACAAACATATCACAAAATGGGAAGCACAATATGATAATATCAAAAACAAAAATGCTCTTTTATGAGTAAAGCCTAATGGGATACATGAAACTATTTACAGGTTGAGAAAAGTAACTTCACCTTGTGAACTAAGAGTGTAGTTGTGATAGTGCATAGACTTCAAACCCCTACAAAATTTTCACAAAGAGCCAAGGTTTAGGTGAATAAAAACAATCATGTAGTGAAAAATTTAGCATGAATTGATTAATATGCATTGGTTCCAGCTGGTATTCCATAGGGTAAAACTATGCTAGTAAGTAAGATATTGCACTTCCTTTTGAAGGTATCTAGCAAGATCTTGTAGTTTTAGCACATCTACAGGAGTCTTTTTGATGTGGGAAAAGGGATCTAGGGTTTAAATCACACTCTCTCCTACATCACATGTGGAAGGTACAAAAAATGATCACAAACACCCACTTGGCTACCAACTTGAATGGGATAGCCAGAATGGTGGATCAAGGTTTTAGTTTTTTCTTGGAGGATGATTTGATATTGATTAGTTGACTGTTGATTAACTTAATTTGATAATGTGAATATACTCCTAGGTCAACTATGAAAAGGCAACAAACTGTTATGATTTTAGGAAAACACAGAACAAAAAACTAGAAACACAGTGTAGAGTGGCAAAGTGCAGAGACAGAGGAACCTGGCATATAAATTTGAGCTTGAAATGGCTAGACAGGGGCACTGGTGCCTTAAACTTGTAAAAACAAACCTCCAAAATCAAAATTCAGATCTTAGTTGGCCATTGTTTGTAGGTTCTTCCTTTTTGTACCCAGTGTTAGAACTTCGTCTGTTGTTGATAAATTCCAGTTTCCCTAATTTGTCAACATGTGAGGCTTGAATGGTTGATTGAGCAATTGGGTCTTCAATCCCTTCCCAAATTCGCTTAAGATTTGTAACCTATACACAAAGAAGAGGGGAAAGGGTTGTGCCATATAGGGGCTTGCTTAAGTCAAACCTCGTTTTGGTATTTCTACCTCCACAATGGCTATGATGATGATAAAAGAGAGCTTACCCTTGGTTGGGTAGAGGCTAATGGATAAAAGAATGATAATGACAAGTGCTGCAACTTATCACTTAGATTTGCATTCCTTGATGGATTGAAGTCATTGTACTCATCACTTTCAAGGAAAATTGGTTGCTTGATTTAAGTCCTGCAAGTGTTAATGCTCACAAAACAAATGATCATAAAACATGAACAAACTTACATAAAAACTTGATCCATTGCAAAAACGATACTTGACTGAAATAATATTGCAATAATTTTGCACTTGATTGCTTTTTAGGATGCTCAATTGCTCAATTAATTCTCTAGGATTGCATTAGTATTTCCTTAGGATCAATTAGGATTTCAAATGGTGAGAAAAAACTTGTATTTATATGAATTTCTTTAACTTCTCGCAAATTAATTACAGATGATCGACAAATGAATTTAAATTTTTAAATGTTAAAATGCAATATATATTTTAAATTGGGCTAAAATAGGTTGGACAGGACGCTAGCGCCCTAGTCCAAATCTGTTTTGGGGCTTTAAGTGTCATGAAACAAATGTTAATTGATAATTCCCAATTTAATCTCGATTTTCAGAATATTATCATAAAATGGGCAAATGAAGAGCACAATTGGGGCCAAGCACATAGAGGGAGCTAAACCTAGTGTGAAATTGTCATGGGTGACAATTTACGACACTACATTTAGCCCCTCTTTAGTTAGAGTATGAACTTACACTCATGCTCACACTAAAGTAAGGATATGCCAATAAGGGTTTATCTTTTTGAACATCGAAGAAATAGGACGTCATCGAATCTAGGGGATGCACTAGCTTCCAAGTTCAAGATCCTTTGGCATGACAATGTAAAGACAAAGAAACATACACACATGAGGTGCAATGCAACATGATGAACGCAAATCATACACAATGAAGACACAAAACTAACATAATGCAAAAAGAACAAACATGATGCAAACACTATACAATGCAAATACAATGTAGTCACAATGAAAGCATGCAAAAGGAGAGTATGGAAATCGCGGACTAGCAAGCTTTGCAAAATTCTTACCAAGAGCCATACTCAATGGCATTCAAGAATCAGAAGGCTAGTGAAGTCCGATATTTTCTAGGTGACCCATGAATGAAAGCATCACATGCTTGTGAAGTTCAATATTCAGTAGATGAGCTTGACAATAAACAACACAAGCTAGTGAAGTTCGATACTCACTAGGTGAGTTTCTGCAATGGTAGCAAATGAAAACACTCAAGGGCTATTGAAGTTCGATATTCACTACATGAGTTTCCATGTCAACCATACCAAGAATTATAGTCCCAATAATTCTGATTTTGATAAGAGACTACAAAATGATCAATATGCTAAAAATGCATTACAAAGTTCAACATGTGTGAAGAAAGTCAAGCACATAATGGAATGCATGCCTCCACCTTAAAGTAATTGCTAATGTCAATTGGGAGCAATTGCCTTTAAGGTAGAATAAAATGATATTCGCAACATAAGAGGCCATGAGAGCTTGTTGGAAAACCCTATGCCAAATGATATGTTCCCAACGAAGCTGACTCGTGACAAGGGGTTGCCCCCAAAACAAGGCCACACAATTAACAAAACAAAGATAGCACATGAGGGATCCACAGGTCTGGGGTCAATATAGATGAGAGATAATAAATAATATGATAATGCTCAACTGACAGCATTCCCCAAATACTTGTGGAACTACAAACATAATGGAGGAATGACACATTAAAACAACATAAAAGGCTTTTGGATCAACATGGAAGAGACCTAAATGTCAACACTTTGCATCATTCCCATAAGGAAACCACAAGAGCAAAATTAATCATTTGTGACATAAAGAAGAATGAAGACACAAATAGAGGAATGTCACGACAGATTCATTTCCTTTGTATCCTTTTGCCAACAAGAACAACAAGGGTCATCCAAAGAAAACTAACACCAATACACACCAAGCAACACATCATGGGGAGGTCACATTACATATAAGCAAACACACAAAAACACAAGAGGGTACTACACATGCGAGCCGATCTATAACAAATCGTTCGCGTCCTAATCTTGCTCATCATAAATGGAAGGCGGACAAGAAGCTAAAGGAACTACAACAATTGCAGTACAGGGAGAGGTGCCAGGTTCAACACATGGCGGGTCACTCTCATTAGGACCATCATGGTTGTCTTCATCTAGATTCATTGATTTTTCAAATATAAGGGATAGTTCATTATGCTCTTGTTCTTCTATCTTATCTTTGACTACACTATCCAAATGTATCATAATAGGCTGCATATGAGTACTATCAGTATGATTGCGAGCACTATCATTGGATTTTTTCATTCTACACTTTGGTTGTGATAAATAAGGTTCGGCTTCATGCCTTGGCAAGGGAGGTGGAGTGGAGTCAAGTGATGATGAGAATGGATGGGTGGGAGGTATTTCATCGAAATTTAGTTGAATGGATGGACTATCATTAGGTAATGCTTTATGCTCTTCAACAAGTTGACAAGCCATAACACGTCTTTGTTTATGCTCTTTTACACTTTTATTTCTTCTTGCATGGGCTTCAACTTGTGAAGGGGTAATTGAGGTGTTCCCCAACATTGGTCACATTTCTTCCTTTGTAAGAGGAATCGAACAGACCATCGGTGATTGGGAGACCATTGAACCCTTAGGTTTTGGCCTAAATACTTGTTTTTCTTTCGGAGGCACAATGTTAATAAAGTAGTTATCTCTTGGTCCTTTATAGGACAACATATGGGGAACTGTGACAAATGCTAGGTGGTTAGGGGATGATACCCGGTTTAGGCTAAGGTTCGTTCACTACCTGTGGCATAGGAGGAACAACCATCAATGTCATTGGAGATTGAGGGACCTTAGGCTGGATATTGGTAAGAGATAATTCAACTATATGCTTAGCTTCAAACTTTTACTATGACACAATAAGAAAACTTCACACGGTTGAACGAGTTGAGCTGGTTGAGGCCAAAATAACCTAGTGAAAATTTTCCATGAGAGGCTAAAGGTATATTGTATGTATGTATGTATGTTCTCTTCAAATGGGAATTTAAGACATTTGTGAATAATCGATGGGACCACATTTATGGAGCTTAGCCATGGGTGACCTAACTTCACACAAAACTGGTCCAACATTGGGATTATTGTAAATAAAACATCGAACTGTTTAGGTCCAACTTTTACTTAAAGAGTTATAGAACCAATCATAGGGCAAATATAACCAATCATAGGCCTTTAAGAATGCTTTTGATTGTTCATAATCATCTTTATAGAATTCGTGCACATATAAGAATTCTTCAATGATGACATTCACTCCGCATAGAGGATCAATGAGTATTCCCCTTGTCGGTTTATCATTGATTTTACCAGTGATATAGAGAGGACCATCAGGTGCAAGTATGGAAGCATCAATATGTGTGAAAGCAATGTTAGGAAAAAAATTGGTTTGACCCTTACGAGGTTGAACTTCAATCGTGTTTACAACGTTGGATAGATCATCATCTTCTTCATTATCACTTGATTGGATCAAGTTAGTTGAATGATTTGGCATTAGGGTTGTAAATATTTGCAAGTTTTGATTAGGGGAGACGACCTAGTAGTCATGCACCCTAACTTCGTGCTTCTAATTATCCTACGTGGAAATTTCAAATCACTCCCAATTTTTTACAGCAGCTTATTTGGCAAGTCTTTACAACAGCTTATTTGGCAAGTCCGCTACTTATAACTAAGGTTTTAGGGCCACATCATCAAATATGATGCCACATCAGCATGTTTTTTGTCAAGGTGTCCAAAAAGGCCCCAAAAAATAGTGAGACCAATACTTGTGCATTACATCATGGGTAGTTGAGCACTGATGTGGCATCACATGATTGGTTGCTTTTTAGATCACAGGAATACATTTTGTTTAATTATGGGTAGTCAAATCACAACTATTGGGCATTATATAAACAACTACTGGGTATTACAATCACAATTGACTACACGACTATTGGACCCTGCTCGACTACTAACCCCTCTCCCCTAGGTGGTGAAATCAATTTATTTCCTTTGTCATTTACACCAGCCAACTGGATTTGATTAGAATCGATGAGGTCTCGCACTTGGTGCTTAAGAAGGATACATTTTTCCATATCGTGTCTAGGTGTATGATGATATTGATGGAAGGCTTTTGCACTAAAGTTTGGTGGTAATGGTTTAGTTGTATCAATAGGTCTAATTGAATGAAGTTGAATCATATTCTTGTTTAACAACTTAACATGATTGCATGGAGAGAATTGAGCAATTGTGAAAACTACCTATCTCTTGGCTTCTTAAATGATTGATAATTGTTTTGAGGCACAACTTCAAATTGACCAATAGGAGTCGATGAAGGTGTACCTTCATATTGACTAACCAATATCTGATAATCACAAAGAGCTGTACACAAATGCGTGAATGATGGATATTTCATTAAGCATATCTTATGCCTAATATGAGGTTAGAAGTTTCCTATGAATACCCTTTGAATGTCAACGTCTAGCAAAATATAGTAGATTTGCGAATAAAGCGATTGGTATTGTCCTATAAAATCTATTATTTTCTCTTTAGGTCCTTGTTTACAATGGACCAAGTCAGTCAATGTGACTTGGGGTCCAATGTTCTCTTGAAAGTGTTGAAGGAACTTCATTAATGAGTTGCGTAGAGGAGGTAATTGAGTTGTTTGGTAATGTGAGTTCCCTTCCGGTAGGTGTAAAGTTTCTGCAATGTGTATGATTTTTGCAGGCTTAGTTTACTCGGTAATGAAATAGAAAATGTACAATGGCTCAACATTCACAGTAGTAATTTGCAATTTTGAAACTAACTGATTGATCTTGCAGCTTACACATTTCATTATCAACAATGTATTTGGAAAACAAGGAAATAACCCAAGACTAAACAGCTGTTCATTAATAGCATATTTTCATGTACCTCAGTCATAACAGTTACTATTTAGGCACATTTTCAGAATTTCCTTCTATTTGGATTGCTGTGAGCACACTTGATTTAGAGCTCAAACTTAGCACACTTTCATAGTCTTAAAAGTTAAATGGAACTGAGAATGCAACTATTTGAATAGACAATGCCCAGTTTGAATGTGAAGTCTATGAGACTTTGACAGCAGTATTGTTTAGGATTGTAACAATAATACAATGCAAATTTCTCGACTTACAATATCAGACAATTCCTTACAGCAGTCCCAGTTTACTTGACATCAAGTTCTTTTAAATGTATGAAAATGCAACTACAGCCCTGAAATTTTATATAAGACTGCAAAATCAGAACAACACTGAGAGCGATCGGTTATTTCTATACCCAGCTGTTACAACATAACAAATATTATTTCCTGGGCTTCACTAGATAACGACTCATACACAGCTCATGGAATTTAGCACTAGCCAAACTTTCACAAGTAACTATTTCTTAACCCGCCCAGATACAAAAGACAAGATAAATCATGCATCAGATCTGGAAGGAAGTCGTCCACAGCTGAGATATGGTGGAAACGTCCTCAGAACAGTCCAGAATGCTAAGACAGTGGCTGAAACAGTTTCACTGCTAATCGTTTCCCCTGAATGGTGATGCGCCCTGCTCTAAATACTCCAAACGACTATGCAAAATACCTCCAGCAACAATCACGAACTGGATACAGTGAAAAAGAGGCATTTTCTTCCTTGCAAACACGACTTTCTCTGCTACTCGCCCATATTTCAATATCACGATCCCAAACAAGTTTATTAGGCTGACTTTTATGCTGAATTGCGAGCCCCAACCTGCTCAAAACATCCCCTCCAAACTGAAGGTGTATTACCAAAGCCTTAACAACTCGAATCTCCAAAATACCAGATAAAATGATGCCTAGGTTGGAGACGACTCATCATAAGTCTGCGATGTTCCCTTTCCGAAGCTCCCTTTCAGCTAGGGGTGATCTCTCACACCCGAAACTGAAGAATGAGGGTCTCAAAACCCTAAACTAGAGACTTTGCTCTTCCCGTGAAGAAAACTCGATGCATTCAAAAGTATCCACCAAACTATGTGTTTCTTTCTTTTGTATCTTTCCATTCACTAATAAAGTGACATTTTATATAATAATGTGTTTGCTCTTTTTTTAATATTTCCATAGTCACTTTATGATTTCTCATATCAAAATAAAATGACTTTCTATATAGTCCACTTTTGAAATAATGCCTTTAGTCATTTTTATAACACCAATTAAGTGACTTTATAACATTTCACTTGATTTAATTAAATAAATCGATTAAAGTCATCCTTTAGAATTTAAATTAATTTTTGGGACAACTTAATCAATTAAATTAATTTAAGTCACTTAACCATAATTTTGGGGACATTACAGTCCTCCCTTCCCGAAGATTGCTTGTCCTCAAGCAATCCACAACAGCAGACCAGCCCCACTGCCATAGCATCTGATATTTGAGTGACAACCCATCTATGCCTGTTCACCAACCGCCTGGATCCCAATTGATCCTGGAAAGAACTCTACCCAACAACCTATGTATATAGCTGTAGCTCCTGACATGGTCAAGCCCTATCATTCTATGAAGCCAACTGTCCAGCAAGTAAACTCTTGGATCCAAAATCTGAAATTCACCTCTATATAAATTGTGCATAGGGATCTCCATCTGCTGATCAATGAACTCTGCCATCCTCGAACTGCGGTAATGAACCTCACGCAAACACACAATCCATAAACAAACTGGAAGTCCATCAATCTCAGCACCAACTGACTTCCGCTGCACCACTTTGATAACCCTAAGAGTCCGATCGAACCGAGTCTCAAACTCCTGTTGTTGGAAACATCCAACTAGAGAAATCAAAGTAAGAGTCCTATTAAACTTGGACTCATCATCTAAATTCTGAAGCATGCCATACCAGAGTGAATCCGCATGTCCCTTATTCAACCCATGTCTTTGTGTCATCAATGTCATCATCAAGTTTGGTGCATGTGGGCTGAAAGAAGACTGGTGAGCACACCTCATAATGCCATCGTAGTGAAACTCCCCTGCTTGTGCTAATGGAATACTAGAGTAGTCATGCATATTCCCTCCTACACCGCCACCATCAGAAGATGAGTCACAACTCAAAACAGGATGACTTGGTCTTGCAGTGACATCATCATTACCCTTTGCAGCCTTGACCACTAGATTTCTATCTGCTGCGTAGAAAGAGTTTCCTAATTTTCTTTCAAGAGTGAGAAGAGTACCATCAAGAATGCCATAGTCCTCACAAACTGCAATCCTACAAATCTCTTGAAAAGATGGAACAACGCTAAGATCCGGTGCACAAGACCTAGAGGGAATCATCTTCTCCTGATAGGGTTGTCCGATGACACTCTCTATAGTACCAATGCAGAGCCTTGTGCCCAAATCTTCGATGATGTCTGATCCTGTATTCAAACCTAATGTGTTTATGTCATCAACAATCCATTCCACACTAAGTGGTCTCTTGTAGATGTGGAAGATGCCCAACGTTGGTGCATAGAAGCACATGCCAGCCTTCGACAGGCTACTGGTAAATGACAGAACAACACCATGCAACCTGTGAATCATGTCTATGATAGAACAAAGGGTATCAATACTGTCAAAGGATGATACGAACTCGTCATCAATCTGTCCACCAACACCCAAGTAGCAATCCCAGCTTCCTCTATCCATCGCAACTGCTACCGTCCTCAAGAACCAAACTGGCATCTTTGCGATCAGCCATATGAAACAAACATCTATCACCAAGGTGAGAATTCTAACCCAATGAACTAGGGCTGAAAACTCCTTGCTAAGGTAAGTAGAACAGCCCTCTATCCTTGTGGTGTAACTCAAAACCCAATGGTACAAACATGAAGTACTATTGTCTTCTACATGCTCCATGATGTTTGGAAAGCGAACAGTGGTGTCAACTCTGAAATTTTTTTTGCCAAACCAATTTTGAATCAACCTCTCACCCCGGGTAACTGTCCCTGGACTCCAAGTCCCATGATCACCATCAATCATACTCACACCCAATTCCTCTTGACTGATACAATAACTGATGATAGTTCTGACAAATTTGAGAATTAAGTCTACAACCATCTCGGGATTGCCATGGCTGCCATAATTGGGTGATCCCTTATCAACACTCAACCTCTAAGTGTTAGGGTGACAATCCAATGCACACAAATCCGTGCAACCAGTTGTACCCTTCCACACCAAGTTTGATAAATCTGTATACAATAGTATAGAACAACCACAATTCATCCAAGAGTAATATAAGACCCCTTGCACCAAATCTGAAAATCCTCTTAGTTGCTGCAAGTTGATGAAGTTATACCAACTTAGCAATCTAGGCATATGATACTCACGAACATTGAATGCAAAGGAATGATGAACAGCAGGTTTAAGATTAAGAATCCTCAAGGTTTTGATTGATAGTCCTCTCAAAGAAGTGTCGTTCAAGATGACCCAAGATAGTATCTTCATAAAGCACGAATTATCAAATCCTTTCTGAAAAGTCAATCTTTTTGTGTACCTTGGATCCATCCACACTAACACATTCTTGTCTATGATATTATGAGGGTCAACATGAATAACCTCCTTAACACAATCACCCACTTGAGACTTATCTATCTCCTTGTGAATATCAAACCCATGCATAGACAATAGATTGCTGTTAACACTCATAAAATTCACATATCCTTCATCATTTTCAGTGATGTCTTCATAAGTTTCATGCATACTTACTTCCCATTCCGAATGCTCATCATTACTTGTTGATCCCTGAAGTGTAGCCTGCTGAAGGCTGCCTTCAACACCTGTTATATCTGTTATCCCGTGGCTGCAACCTGTACCTGTGTGTGGAGATTGATCCTCAAAATCCAAGAATTTAAATTTTTGACGTGGGTTCCAAGCTCTACCTTCATCCCGAACCTCATCAATAGGGAAAGTGTTGAAGATATTATGCATTATTCCATTACTGATGCATTCTTCTACAAGTATCCAAGGGTAGCTTGGCTCCAAATTGCAATCCCTGTGAAACTCATTAAGTTCCTCAGCTTCTTTTTCCTTATCTTCAACCAACTTGATAACATGATCCCTATCTGCAAACACTTGTGAGTAATTTGATTTCATTATTCTCAAGGCTTCTTTGATTACTTGTAAATCTGCAAGAGAGGATCCCCTTTCAATGCCCTTTTGTCTCTTTTGAATCTGTACCTTCCAAAAGAAATCTTCAACGAATTTGTGTGAGTTGTCAAAATGAATTAGAGCTGCCACAACCTTATCTTCTGTGACTATCAACTGATTCTTCCAATCATATGACTCCTTAAGCCTTTGATAAAGATTAGCCTCACACCATAAGTTTTTAGACCTGTCTTCAAGAACGTGACTCTTAATTTTAGTCACCTCAATGACATTCCCCTTGCATGTTCTAGGTTCTGTGGTAAGGACAGCGTTGTGTTCGAAAGAGAGATCATCATACGCTTTCTCTCCACCATATTTTTGTGATGAAATGTCTGGATCCCATGAACTTATGAGCTGATGGTTCGGATCTGCACAAGTAAACTCATTGTGTTTCCCATGAAGGGCTGTTTTAAAATCAAACTGATATACATTGAACCTTGGGAATTTCTTCCCAACATCTAAACTATCCTCATAGGTGTGATGTAAACATTCTTCACTATATGCTGATTTGAGAACTTCAACATACTCAACTTCTCTCTGCTCTTTTTTTGAAAAGGCATTAGCAACCCCAATCAGTTTATCATTTGCATACCTTCCCTTTGGAACATTCTTTTCATGATTTGAGAGGTCACAAGGATGGTCCATGTGAAGTGCCTTTCCGGAAAGTGTGGAGATTTTATGTTTGTTTGATTTGAAGGGAGCTCGTTTTGATGTTTCCTTAATTCTCTGTAATTGTTGTTTTGCTTGAGTAGCTATCAACTTCGCTTCCTTTGCCCTCATTAGCCATTCATCACACATTTCCTGGTTCCCCACTACAACTGGTGTGCTTGTCGGCAATGTAGTTAAGTCCTTTCCTTCCTCATGAATACTAGGCTAGCTACATAAACCTCCATATCTACAACCTAAAACTTGAAGCTTTGAATTGATGTAAAATTGTGATCTCTGTATGAAAGCACTAAGCTAGCTAGGGGGGTTTTCGTCCCCAAAACCAACAACTCCAAGAGGGTTTTCATCCTCAAGAAGCTTTGGAAGAACTCAAGTTCATTTGAGCAGTATGACAATACCATTCATAAGTCTAACCTTTAAAATGAGCCCACATCCTTGTTATATAGCTTTTTGGAGGGAAAAAACAATTATTTGAAAATAATAATTCCAATATCCTAAAAAATGACCTTTAAGAAAGATAATAATACCTTTTCATGTGCAAAGGCTCCCTTTTTCTCCTAGGCAGCCACCTTTGAAGCCCACATTAACATCTTTTAAAAGAGATATTACACTTAAGCTTATCATTGATATTTTAACATTAGAAACTTAAGTGAATATTTAAATTATTTTACCCGAATTGCGGAAAGCACTGAAATGGCATCAAAACCAACTGTAATCACACCAACATGATACTAAAGACTTGGGATAATGATCAGAACCAATTGGGTGACTTATTAAAAACAAATTGCTCCTCGAAGAAGTTTGGAGAGTTGACCAAAAGTTAGAATTCATTTATGAAAGTGTCATGATGATCCACACCACTAATTGAGCTCATTGCCATGAATAGAAACCCTTGAATATTGAACTTGTGCTCTCCAAGAACTTTGGAGTCTCCTTTTCCTTACCAATTAGCCTATGAGAACTCGAAAAATAAGCTAATTGTCTATTAGTTTACTAAGATTGAGAAGGGGACATTGCAACAATGGATATCGGTCATTCTTTTTATGATGCAAACATTTTATAATTATTTTCATCGGTTGAGCCTCCATTAGACAACTTGTCAAAGTTTGAATTTGACAAATCATCAGGTTTAGATCATTATCAAAGTACACAATTTGCAAAAAATTCTCTTCTAACAGCAAATTTTTCCATCCATCATCTCATAGGGAGAGTTCCAACTTATCCCTATTTTTTTTGTTTCCATGAGAGCACATAGAGGAATTGTTTATGTTATTTGTGTAATGCTTACAAACAGATTTGTTCAGCCATTAATGTGCCTAATAATGAAGATGTTTGTACTCCATAGAGGAGATGTAGGTTTGATTTAAAAGGGGGCATATGGTATTTACACATTCTAGAACAATATATAGAGTAAATGGGAAAGGAATCTCTTCAAGAGGGTCTCATACATCAAAGTAGTGTCTCAATTGACAATGATAATAAAAGACCTTTAGCATTCTTAAATATTTGTTAAGATATTTCTATTGACATATTTCTAGTTTCTTGCAATTTATGCTATGCATGTGAAATAACCCCCTTATAATTTTTTCAAAATTTTGCAACAATATTTCAACAAGGCACCTGTCAGTGTTAGCAAAAATCATAAACCAATGCTGGAAAGTAGCCCTACACCAAGAATGTACACCAGGATCCCAATGTTGGGCAAGGTGTGAACATATGGCGTTGGGGATCGTTAGTCTCCAAACTGAGTGAAGTACAATGCTGGAAGATAAAGTTTATGCAACTCGACCGCATATTTCAGCGGGAGTGATTTGACGGCACAATTGATCAACAATATGAATGCAAGTACAAAAAGTAAATGAACGGCTCAGTTGATCAGCTATATGAATACTGAAAGTAAAGAAGGGCGGCAAGCTAACCCTAGTACAATATGCAAGACGGTGAGGCCTGTCTCTTCCACCAATGGTGGGAATGAAAATGCTCAACAAAGTAAACAAGGCGGCGAGGCCAGCCTCTTCCACTAAAAGTGGGAATACAATAAAAATTAGTAGGATGTAAATATGAGCTGATCAGTACTATTGAAACATCTTTACAATTAGAATCAATCCTGCAAGAAGCCAATGGTTAAGCTGTCCAAGAAGCTACAATATTATTATTTGATCTCCAACTTTCAAAGACTCACTAAATATGAAAACACACCCCAAAAACTCCAACTTCGACAAATTGAAATATCAGGCCAGCAAACTGAAAACTACAGATCAACAACTAATAAACTCACTGAAATGCTCACAACTTACTCAAAACTACTCCAAAGGACATGAAATGAAATGCAAATGACCCCTAGAGAGATGGCGACCAAGATAGGATTGAGAAACAACTACAAACTGATGATATTTATTTTTCTAAAGTTTTCCCAAACTTTCCAGGCAAAGTACGGCCTGGAGAGAGGGTCGACCTACAAGATAAAATCAAGGACTCAACAATAAATTCCCAAAACTTGCACAAAGGGGCGCACAAAGCCAAGGAAGAGATATATCAACTACCCAGAACCATACAAAATTCGCCAAGAGAGCTATGAGTAAAAATCTACTTCAGCTACACCCAAATCAACAACCTATAAACTGACAAAACACACCAAAAGACATAAAAAAACATCAAAGACTCCATTACATAAGCTCAATCTGCTCTCAAGAGTTAAGAACAGCCTCTAACTTAACTAGTTGCTATCTTTCAATCAAGAATCCAAGTCCAAGCTAGGAGGTATGCATTCCTCGAAGCAAACCACTCACCATTTTGGTAGCATAACATTATAATTTCTTCATGGATGAGAAATGAAAGAGGAAGTGCTTCCTTTTATAGACTTGAGATGATTGTCTAGAAGCTTCTAGAAAGTGTGCCCAAATCCCATGGAGACATTTAAATTTTAAATTAACTTTTTCCCTCCTTCAAGTAGGCGTCCATCTCAAGGGGACGTAAGATTTAGTAATAAAATATAATCTCCCTCAAAAGTGGTGTCCAACTCCTCTTGAGTAAATTTAACGTTAGAAATATTAAAATAGCCTCCAGATGAGGCGTCCACCCTCAAGTCCCCTTTTTTATAACATGAAGTTATAACACTAGGTTAAGGGGTTATAAAGTGAAAATATAACCTTTATAACTTTAAATAATTAATTTCTCCCACAATTGCACCTCAAGGCCAAAAACCAAAAATACTCACTGCACTGCCTGAAGAGGAAAGCTCTTTGTGCTGTTGCCAACTGAGACACTGCTAAAAATAGTAAATTCTGAAAAGTTGCCCAAATGCCTTGCAAGTCATATAATTGCGAAGCTCTCCGAACGCCCAAAAAGAATCCGCAATCCAGAATCCAAAACTCCATGTGCAAGCTTTTGAAAAATGTAGAAACATCCTCCTAGATAAAAGGAAACCCTAATCACTACTTCCGACTAGCCTACGGGCCTCTGGGATAGTCGAACAGCCATTTGCACTGATCATTGCTGAGAAGTGGGCATTATAGCATGAGCATTATTTTATTTTCTCAATACAATAGTGTAGGGGAAGTGAATAATGCCCACATCCACATCAACTAGTTCCTCTTAAATTTTTTAAATTATATTTTCTATTAGTGATTAATGTTAACTTGTTATAGTATACACTAAATTTCTAATTTATTTGATTTTAATAATCTCCAATCCAAATTCATTCAAGTCTTTTCATTTGGAGATGGGTGAGATAGCAGTGAAAATGATATGTTAGATTGAACATGTGAGGGGTATAAAAAAATAGGGCTATAAAAATATCATATAAAAATAAGTACCTAAGGCATATCGTTAAAAGATAGTATTTCAAGAGGAATGATGCATTGGGAGAGGGTATAAAAAATTGAACATTGAGAGGTAGAAATGAAAACTAAAGGTATTAATTAAGATTCTTAGACTATAGATTTTAGAGGGTAAGTTTACTAAGTGAATCACCCGGCTCTTAATGAAAAATTAAACAACCCCATGTTCTAAGTGCATAATTGAAATAATACTAGCATTCCATTTACGTAACACCAACATAACAACTGGAAGTGTAAATGGAACTCAATTACTTGGGTTTAAAACAAGAAAAACAAGTAAAAAACCTGACATAATAAAAAAATGCTGAAGTATTTGTAAAATAAGTAAGAAAATCTTCTTTTTAATTCATACCAAATATACTGAATGTAAAGTAAAATTATAATTTGTTAAACGTTGCCCTAGTTTTCCATAGAAATAGAATCAACAGTTATTGAAGTGTGCCCTAATTTTCCGATGCCGTCAATCCTTTGAAAACCCTGATCAACAAGTTCCTTTGTTCACCCAAGCTTTGATATAATTTGATTCTACATTGAAAAGCTGAAAAATGATAAAACTAGGCTCAATAAGTAACAGTAGGTAATTTCTTGAAAAATTTGGGAAAAACCTCAGTTTATTCAAGAACCCTTAAGTTATTTGCAAATTATTCAATAACCAATGGGTTTTTCAATTATCCATGGGTTTTTTGAGACAAAAAACTCAGTTTGGTGAAAAAATTAGGATCTTTGTTCAAATTGGCACAACCTAGAGGTTGGGTAACAGTTAACGTTGAATTTTTCCTTGGTTTTGCTTGTATTATCATGACTTATTATGTTGATCCTACTAAAAAGGAATTCTCTCAGTCATGGTAGCCATAATAAATAGTGTTGGAAATATTGTTGTCATTTGTAACACTCGAAAGATGATGTTCATTTAACCACATAAGTTGCCATAGGTCTTTATATTTCAAGTAAAATATAAGTAAAGGATGAATAGATCAAGAGCTTTCCATAAGAGCTCGAAAGCAAAAATAGTAATAAATTTCATTTCATGTATCGAAAAGAAGTAAATTGCATCTTCAACAAGGATCTTTGCACTGATAGTCTGATACACATTACCCATATATTACAAACAGTGAAACCAAAGCTTATACAAAAGTCTTTTCTGAAGATTATTAAAAAACATGGAAGTTTCTTTGAGTGGAAAAGGAAACCGGCGCCTCCTTTATGGAGGAAGGCGCTGCCCTCACAGTGCAGCCCTTCCCCATATGGGAGGGCTCGGCTGGGGCAGTCCCCCATCTCCCTCACTAATATAAAACTCACGAATTTTCAAAGAAGGTAATTCCAACAGTCACGCAGGGTCTACGATTCCAGACTAACTCAGGCAGATACGAATCCTATATCTTGTATATGTGTATATATATATATATATACAGATTAACGTATGTATATATTTTATATATATATTAATGTATGCATATATATATATATATACATATATATATATATATATATATATATATATATATATATATATATATATATATATATATACAGATTAACGTATGTATATATTATATATATATATGTGTGTGTGTATACACATTTAGCCATATTTGCACAATTTGAACAATAATTTATTCTAGGATTCACACAGTCAGAAGTGAAATTCTGGAAATAAAACATCTATCCTCAGGAGGTTGGGAAGATTATAAATATCACATAAGGGATTTTTAAAATCTAACTGAACCAATAGATTTTTGCACAGCAACACAACAATTACAGAGAAACTGTGCAATTTTTGCAAAAGTAAACAACTATGAAAGAATTGGAAAGTCTCCACTAATTTCATAGCTTTGCACAGACTTGGAATACAATCTTTCAGCTATTCTTTATACATTTCAAACATTTGAGATTAAATACATAGGTGGAGAATTAGAAACTTGGATATTTCGCTTCCGGCTGTAGACTCTCTCCAGTCAATTCTTCTCTTAGCCTCTTCTGGTACTTATTTTCTGGAAAGCTTCTTCTTCTTCCCTCCTTTCCTGTTACTTTCCTAATTCTTTTCTTTCTACCATTTCCCAAAAATTATTCTGAAACTCTATTTTTTTGATAAAATCAGCATTTTCTTGGCTACCATTAAAACTAATTTGCAGAGTATATTTTCAATAAGATTTTCAAGAACCGTTGCCTCCTTCCAAAAGTTCTTTTTTCCTTAATAAAACTTTCCTTTTTCCATTTCTAACCCTAGTCTTGAAATGGATTTTGGAATAAAATTAAAATATAATTTTTGTTTTACATTTCATATTCACAAATAAGAAATATGCAAAAATAATCTCCAATTACCATTGCACAAAGAAAAACCTTTCAAAAATACTTACCCAAAACTAATTACAAGTAAATATTTATCTAATAATTAAATAAATATTATCTAATTATTAGCTAATTTATTATCATAAGAATTAACATAAGTTAAAAGAAAAATAGGATACTTACCTAGATTTATATCATGATAATCATTTAAAACCAAAGTTAAATTATAAATAAAATTAATTCTTTTTCCTTATTATGCTTACATTTCACTATTTATTTAATTTGACTAATTATTATTTAATTTACAAATAATCAAAACAATCAAACTAAAATTGTCATTCCTAAATGCAATCTACATGAATCTAAGTGCTCGTGTGTGTGATCGAGAGAACATCCTGCTTTATCCTTTCAAGAAGCTAACCTCCTCTCCTTAATCACACCCTTGGTCTTCAACCTCCTGCATCTCAAGTGCACTCAAGCACACAACAATAAACTGAATTAGTATCCCATAAAAATAGAAATCAAAACAATATAATACATTAATTCAAATATTTCTATTCTATTTTGCTTCATCTTCAAAGTAAAACACTTCCAATATTATTCAACTTTTCATTATTCAAGTAAACACTTTCATTAATCACCACGCCAAAACACCATAATATTCATTATTACTCTACCACACACATCCAATCATATAACAAATCCACACAAAACCAAAAGCAACCTGCATCGGGGTTTGAGACGTGACATCATTGATGTCAAAGACAGTTGGTGACCAGTTGGTGATATTAGTGGCCCCGAATAAAATCAATATGCTCGCTCCCTTTAAAGTATTGGAGATAATTAAATGATTGTATGAGGCCGACCCCCCTTGGAGCTTCCCTAGGTTGGGGAAATTAAATTAAAATTAAATCTATTTAATTATATTTTTTTATGGGGTCTCAAAGAGGGACGAAGCCCTAGGAGGGTGTCCCCAACCTTGGGCAAAGCAAATAAATTTATTCTTGCTGGCCGACCCATATGAAGATATGCTTATAAATGTAGGGTTGTCTCTATTGGAAAACAATGTGTCTTTTCTAAATGGTTGCCATTCTTGGGAGAGATATAGTAAGGAATTGTGAAGGACTTCTAAAGGCAAGCTTTTAATGAATATCTTTCTCTATATCAGCAGTTTTGGAGAATAGTTTTGTGGCAGAATTTGTGAAGACATTATTGCAGATATGAAGAATGCATTATTGCAAATGTGGTGAAGACACTATTGCAGATTTTTTGAAGACATTATTGCAGATTTATGAGGAAGTTTGGCAGATTTGTGAGAAGGTGTTAGAGCAGATCTAAGAAGTTGCAAGTTAATTTATCATATTGTTCTTGTGGAGGTTGGAGCCTCCCACTTGAAGAGATTGTGAGGTTGGAGCCTCTTATTGGAAGAGATTGGAGTCTCTTGCTGAGTTGGTGCTTAGTGGTGGGGATTGGAGTCTCCAGTGGGTTGGTGCCTACAAATTTTTGTAAGAAGATTTATACCAGCAAGATTTTGTTGTGGTTTTCTCCTATAAAGGTTTCCACGTAAAATTGTCTCTTGTGCATGTTCTTAATTTCTACATCTTGCATGAATGATAATGCTATGAATAATTAGGGCTTAAGTAATATTGCTATGCTTTATTAAGTTGAGGAGTAAAGTTTTGATCTATACTGATTCACCCCCCCCTCTCAGTATAAGTGTGTGTTTTATCATATAGAGTGTAGACATTATTGACAGTGCATGTACAACATTTTCATTGTGTGGGAGTGGGCTTGGTCTCCTCTTTAGGCTTAGCTTGATTTGAGTCTTTAGTGATTGAGAATTTTTGGGTTTTCTATATTCTTTGGAAAATCTTGGTTTAAGTATAGTATTTTAAATACTGAATGTATTGTTATTGAGAAATTTTGTACTTACTAGTCCTTTTATGTCATCTAAGAGACACTTCATGTTTAAATGCGAATACCTTAAATGCTTTAGCATTCCAGCAGGTGGCAATATGCTAGGTTTGTTAGTTTTATAGTATTTTAAATACTAAAAGTGTTGTTATTGAGAAATTTTGTACTTAGCAGTCCTTGTATGTAATCTAAGAGACACTTAATGTTTAAAAGTGAATACCTTATATGTTTTAGCAATCCAGCAGGTGGCAATTTGCTAGGTTTGTTAGGTTTTCCAGTGCTCCTTTTTGGTGTTGCTAGGACTTTTTAGTTTTCAAGCTCTTTAAATGCTAGTACTAAACTCTTTCTAATAGAATCTGTCTAAATCTTGTTAATGCTTTTGAGGGATCTTTGTCTAATTCTCTAAAGTTTGGGTGTTGAGACAAATGATTTAGAAGAAAAAGAGAGTTTCTCACTTTTATTTATATTTCGCTCATATCACACCTAGGTGCCATTTGTAGATTGTGTATTTTAATATATATTATTATATATGTCTTTCATAGGTTGAAATACCTTGGTGCCTATGTTCCCCATTTTAACATTTTTATGTTTACTAAAACTGCCTACTCTCTAGTACTAAAAATCATCTCCTCAAATCTGAACTGAGGACTTGCAACTGTTGCATTAGATTCTGTTAAGTACCCTTGTACCATATCTGTAACTAGGTTTTCTTACCACATCAGGAGTTCTAATCTATTAGCATTCTGTGATGGGCATGTATCTTGAAAATGTTTCTTTGAAAAGTCTGTTGAGTCCTCATGCTGGCATGGTGTTTGGTAATCTTGTTAGTTCAAAATTGATCATTTTTAAATATGTAATCCAATGGTAGAAAATTCGAATATTGTACTATGATTAATATTTTTTTTTTTTATATACAATAGTAACAATTAAAGCAACTTACAAAACTATTTTACTGAAGTGGGCAGCATATAAAGCAACTTGTTTGTCTAAATTTAATATTACATACAATATAAACAAAGGTTATGACAGACTGTTTACTATGTTGTAGTTCCCTGAAGGTGGAAATGCTATGGCAGGCCATGGCTCTTATTTTGTTTTGGAGGTGCGTGTTGCCTTTCTCTTTGTCATTTTGAAGTTAAGGTGATTTCCTTGTGTGGAACCTATAGGCTTTAGAAGTGATGCATGCTTACTATTTCGTTGTTTGTAAATAAAATACTTGTAGGATTTGACTGCAATAGCAACACATACATATATCATATGTTATATTTGCATGATCATGACAGTTTTTGGCTTGTAAAATAATAGATGCATTTATCAGAATTTCAATGTTGTTATGTGGTGTAGAAAAAGCATTTGTGAGTTGTTTTTTGTACATTTGTGCTTTCCATGATTGATGTACATTGCATAGAATAAGAGCAAAATACTCAATCTATATTTGTGGTTGTTTTTTTTATATTTCTGCACTGTTCTATTTTTTGCATTGCAATTCTTTGGTCCATTGTGATATGCTATAAGTATACATGGTAATTGATGCGGACTGTAAAGAGGTCCTTTTGAATAGTGGGGATTATCATTATTTTGGGCATTAAACAACTCTCTCTAATGATCAACTTGGATTCGTTTGTACTAATTTTCCACTGCACAGACTATCATAAACAATTTGGTCATTATTTGTGCCCTTTGATATTTTTTATCTGCCATGTTTTAAGTGCTAGTAATCTTTCAGAATATGCTGCCATGTTTTAAGTGCAAGTAATCTTTCAGAATATGCTACTAATATATATATATAGTTACTGGTTTTGGTGCGGGTACAGATATCAGGTATGGCGCAATTTTTTAAAGATACACACACACAAACTAAGCATATCAAAAGTTAATTATCGAGTAATTTTTTAAAGATATATTGTTCAAAGGGTGTTGATTGATTTTATACTAATAGATTTATTGATCATAAATTAGCTATACTTGATGGTATTTTTGGGACAGGGACGGCTGATGGCAGGGGACATGTTTTACGGACAGACACACACACAGACATGGAATTTAAATTTAATATTTTATTTATGTAGGGATACTCAAATTTCTGCAAGTTTAACTATAGATGACATCAAAATCAAGATAGTGACAGCATTATATATAATTAAGACAGTTACAGCAATAAAATTATAAATATTAAAAAATTAAGACCGTGACAGTAGTGACAAAAGTATAGCAGCAATAATATATCATGATTCAGATTCATAGGCATAATGTAATTTTATATCATTGACAGTGACAGCAGTATAACTATAGCAGTAATAAGAATATAAAAGTTGAGACATATTTTGATTTTCAGTTCTTTGTTCAATCTTAAAACTCTAATTTTCAATACACAACAAAACTAAAGAATATAGTACTACTACTAAGTATAACTATGCCTCGTGGGCTATCAATATCAAAAAAAGCTCTTTGAACATGGGCCACTTTGTGGCTAAAGCTGTGGTGCACCTCCTCTTTGTCAATCTGTCAAACATCTTTAGGATCAACATCCCAATGTGCACTTGGAGTTTATTGATACTCAAGGGTTTGTCAATTTTGAAGTCTTAAGGTACTATGGAGTACAACAAACTTCTTTGCTCGTCTAGATGTAAGCTTGTTTTTCTTAATTGAGCGAATGAAGCCATAGATGGACCAATTCCTCTTTGCAATAGAGAAATTAGTAATCTTTGAGAGTAGACAAATGGCAAGTTGCTTCAAATCTGGCATGTCCTTTTCATGAACTTTCCACCATTCAGTAGTTTTTTTGTGGAATAGTGGCCCTATTCAACCCAGCCTCTAGTTTGCTGAATGTAGGACCTTGAAGATCATAAAACTTAAGCCACTACTCCTAAAGTATGGTTGCATCCTCAATGCTATACATCTTATGAAGGGCCTTCATAAACCCCTCCATTACCTCATCATCCTTAGAAGAGGAAACTCTGCTAGATCTAACTATATTACCACATCGAATTAATGGCATAGGCAGCCATATGAAGAGGGTTGTTGATTCTGTTCCATCTTTTTTTGACAATATGCGTAATGTGCCTCTCATAGAATTATAACCTACAATCCTTGTCATGAGCTGCTTGCTTCGTTTTGATTAAGCATGCTATCAAAATTCTCATATATCTCTTCAAGGCTAGGAGAGTTTGTATCTGCATACGTGATTATGCCCACAAGGGGTGACATGACAAAGCAATTATATCTGCAAGCAACATTTAAAAAATTAAGATAAAAAATAAAAACAAAGTATAAACATATTAAATAAAAAATTATTTCCTAATATTGGACCACCAAGTGTCATCAAGCACCCTTTCTCTCACCTTCTTCCCTTCTTTTGTCTTTGATTGAGCTCACTTCTTCCACCCTCCACAAACCACCATGGACTGTAGAGCATCCTATGCCTCCAACCTCTTCTCTAGCAAAATAAAATAGCTAGCATATCTAGTTTCAGTTGGTTTGAGGATTTTTTTTCTTTGAACAAGATTGGAATAATGCATGTGATGTGTGGTAGTTACATACAAACATTTGCATGTCTCTAGCTTCAGCCACCACTGTTTTCACCCAATCTATTTTTCTGATGTATTTCAAAGCATTGTTCAAACTCAAAGCATGTACATACCCTTGAGTACAAAAAATGTGTTTGCAAGCACTCTGCACCATCAAACTAACTAATTTATAATCATGAGCTGAACATGTCAGAACTTGCAAACCATTATAAGACCCAACCTTCTCCATGTTCTCCTTCAAAAGGCCAAACTAGTAATTACTAATTAGTATCCTTACATTTCCTCAATTAATTAATATCTCTAAGTATGAATTTGTAGGAGGTGTAACAATAATATTAATGAGTGGTTGATATCAAATATTAGTCCAACCATCCATAACAATGGAATATCAACTCCTAACCTATGTATGTCTCATCTCCTCCATCAATAAGTTCACCTTTGAATATTGTTTGTCAAGAAGTGAGGTACACAATTTGTGTTCTCTAGGGTTTGCATAAGAGGGTCCAACTGTAGTTGTATTTCTCAACATCTCTTTGAAATACGGAGACCCCACCACATGAAATGGGATGGCATTGGCATGAAAAAATTCGGCCATTGAATCATTGCCTAGTCATGTTGTGATAAATCCTTCAACCCCACCACTGTATTTTTCCCACCCACAATAGAAGTGGCCTTCTTCCTTCTATTTCCAATTGATATATTGAAATACTCATGAATAGATGGGAATGGTGTGGATGCACATCTATTAGTATTTTTTTCCTCAGTCTCCATAACGAACTTTGCCCTTTGAACCCACTTTTCGAATGTTATATCTCCACAAACTCTTAACTCCATGTCCACTTTCATCTAATAAATATTTTTTAACCGTACTATAGCTCCTATAAAAATTAGTTTTGCAAAGATGACACAACCAATGTTTGCTACCCCTCTGCATTTTTTACATTTTTTATTGCTCAAAATGGTGGCAAATTGCATCAAGAACCTTTTGCAAACTTTTGAAGAGAGGATGAAGAACATGCAAAATTGTTTTTTAGTGTTGCAACATAAATTGTGTTTGGATTTTTCAAAAGAATGGGAACTCCTAGCACTCAACTCAACTTCCCTTGGGTTTACTTGAACTTCTTCATTATCCATCTCATAGTTGGCAAACCAGTACTTGCCACTATTTTTCTGAGTGAGTAACTTGACAAAAACTCAGATTTTTTTCTGCCGAGTTTTTGGCAGTTACTTGCTGAGTTTTTGGCAAATGTTTTCAAAAAACTCGTTGAGTCTATGGAAAATGCTTATTAAGTCTATGGAAAAAAAATTCTCGGTGCAGCAGGGATGTGCCTAGGAATTGGGATGCTCAAAAAACACACAAAATCTGTTGTTTTTTCCTATAAAAGCCAACACACCCCTCTCGTTTCCTCACTCAACATTCTTGCATACATTGAGCTAATTGCAAGGATTTTTAGGTGAATTTGAAAGGTATATTGCAGGTTAATGATTATTAATATTTTTTAATTTTTTAATTTTTTTTAGACTACAGGAATCGGTCGGGTACCCGTTCCCCTATAAACTGCAGTGCGCCTGGTAAACTTTTTTTCACGTGACCGGTGATGTAGGCGTGACACGCCCTCCGGTACCACAGGTTTGGGGGGAGACTAGATCTCATGACCTCTTGCCTGCAACAAGATGCTTTAGCCAATTGAGCTAAACCCCCTGCCCTTAATGATTATTATTATTTTTTTCAAGCATTTAAGTTCTTTTTAGCTGCTGAAATCTAGCATGTAGATGTAAACCATTCATAATTTTATAACTTTTAGCAATATTTACAATTTTACTTCCAAAAAATCAGATTTATTGGCATTTTTTGTTCATTTACACTGATTTTTTGAATGAAGTTACTATTTTTTTCTATAAACAATTTATTTTTCTGATTTATACTTGTTTTGGGAATAAAATTACTAGGCTATACTGAATTGATGTTGATTTATACTAATTTATGCTAAATTTATGTTGATTTATAGTAAGTTATGTTGATTTTTTTGTATTTAAAAATTAAATATGTTGTACTTATAGTTTAGATAAGGTGGCAAATAGAGAACCATTGTCCTTTGGATCAAGTTCCCACTCTGCACCAGGCTCAAGCTCAACCCCGTTGATATCAATTATTAGAACTTGTCTCCTTGGAGCTAGAAACCTTGCTTGGAAATATTTTGTATAGTGATTGGAACTTGGGACAATCATTTGCATAAAATGCTAGAACCTATATCATGGAGGTATCAATTGCCTCAAATAGCATCTTGTAGACATTACTCATTATGATGTCAATCCTTGTGTCAAGACCACAAAAGAGATAAAATGAGATATGAATGCACACCTTGCATTGATGGAAGAGAAAAATCAATAGAGGAAGAAGACAAGAGCAGCCATAGCATTATCCATATCTTGTTCTTATGGTCTTCAATTGCAAGCAAAAATAGTTGAAGATACAACATTGGGAGGCATAGTGGGCTTTGTTTGTGGTCCACACATAGAAAACACATTGGCATCCACCTCATTTACTTTGAGTAGACACCTAAACAAACATCACATAGCTTTTTTGTGCCCACAAACATACTTGGAGCACAACCATCATTGGAAGGTATAGGGTGGAACAAGGAGGTGCAGAGACAAGCAAATAAGGCATGTGCCAATTTTTGTTATTTCAGCAACCTTTGCTTCATGTGGTGAATAGCTCGAACTAGGAAATTTGGTAATTGCATTAATAGATGTAAGAAAAGACAACAAGGCATTCTCTTGAAAAGACTTATTTGTGAAGTTGCATGTGGATGCAATGGAAGATGCAAAGTTAGTTGTAGAAGAACAAAAGAAGTAATGGAAAAGATATGGCAACACTAATCTTTCAGATGGGTGGACAGATGGAAAAAATTACACCTTTATCAACTTTTTGGTTGTTTTAGATGGTGAGGTAATTTTTTTGAAGACAATTACTACCTTTGACAAAATAAAAAAATGGAAAATCTTTTGAGTCTAATGTTGGAGGAAGTTGTCCTTGAGATTGGCATAGAGAATGTAGTGTAAATTACAATTGACAATGTAGCAATGTATGTGGCAATTGAGAGATTGCTTGATGAGAGGCATCCGACACTATTTTGGACCCCTTACATAGTGCATTTCCTTGACTTTCTTTTGGAGGATAGAGGCAAAATGAATGGGTGAGACTAGTTGTAGAAGATGCAAGAAGCATAACAAAATTTATTTATAATCACCCTTGGGTTCTTAGTTTGATGAGAGATCATGCCAAAGGGAAAGAGTTGGTGCGATCAGTGTCACAAGGTTTGCAATGATCTTCCTAATGTTGCAAAGCATTATTGGTTTATTGAATTTTTGGAAGCAAATGTTTATGAGTCAAGCATGGCTAGATCCATCATATTCAAAGAAACCTAAAGGAGAGGATCATAATGATAGTCTTTTATAATCTCTTTGCACAAAGTGTTACATAGATCATCAAAGTAATCTCAAAACTTCGATTTAAAATTCAAATTGAGTATTCGATTTTTAGACCTTAAAAGTATTTACTTCAATTATAAATTTGTAACTTTACTTTGTTTGTATTGGTAGGTGTTGGAGCCCTTGGTTAGAGTTCTGTGCTTAGTAGATGGGGATCAAAACCTAATGGGGCACAGTTATGAGGCCATGGATAGGGCCAAAGAGTCCATCCACAGCTATCACAAGGAGGATAAACTTAATTTTGATCCCATTTGGGAGATCATTGATCGGAGGTGGACTAGTCAATTCCACCAACCCATTCATGTAGCAGGGTACTTTCTCAACCCTAGTTTTTTTATTTAGATAGCTTTGTAATCCTAATGGACAGGTTATGGAGGGCCTCACGACATGCATTGAGATGATGACACCTAAGGTTGAGGTGAGAGACCTCATTGTTTAGGAATTGCAGAATTATAAGACTACTAGGGGAAGCTCTTTTCTTCAGCACTAACTCTCTGAGGAAGAATCACTCAGTCACTAGGTAACACAAATTGGATTCTTTACATCACATGCATCTCACAAGTTATAAATTTCAAATTTACAACTATTGATAAAATAAGAATTGCTTACTAACTCTTGAATATCTTATTTTTTAGGTTCTTGGTGGTGAGATTGGGGTGCAAATATACCAAATGTTCAAATATTAGCCCTTCGTATTTTGTGTCAACCTTGTAGTGCAACTTGTAGTGAGTGCATCTAGAGTTTGTTTGAGGCCTTTCACATGAAGAAGTGGAATAATATAACTCAAAAATGTTTCAATGACCTTGTCTTTGTACGATACAACCTTCAGCTTCGCATGAGAAAGGTAGAGCAGAAATCAGAGGTGGTCATTGATCTAGATAACATTGATCCTTATAGTGATTGGACAGGTCAAGATGAGGAGACCCATTGTTTAATACAAATGAGATTCATGATTTTGAGAAGTAGGCAAACGAGGATGTGACTGCAGTAGAAGGAGTTTTAAGATTGTCATTGCATGACATGGATGAGGTAGAGTAGGAATCATTGGCATCTAGCAACAAGATGGAGGTTGAGCCAGAGCCACAAAAACAATCTTCTATGTTAGAGTGAGGAGCCACAACAAAGTGTGAGGTTTAGAATCTCTCCCCACGTTTTCTCTAGATTAGGGAATAGGAAGATGTTAAATGTTGTAATATGCCATTAATGAATTATGATGATGATTTTCAAAGGCAATCATCATAAATTCATAATAGTTTCCAACTAATAATTGTATTAGGATTTTGCATGATGATGCGATTTTGCACTCAATTTGTATTCAAATGAATGAAATTCAATATAAAACACTTTTGTACTCATTCGATATATTTTGGTCATTAAATATTTTCAAAAAAACTGTTTTTAAAAAAATGTAAGCAATTTTCAAGTTTCCGAGTTGCAAGTTCTAGTTCTGCTGAGTTTTTTCCGAATCAGAATCTGTCATCTATGATCCATCTTATTGTCATCACTACTGTTCATTTTTATTGTCAAAAATGAAATATCAAAGAAATGTTTCACAAGGTGCTAGTGTTGTAGAAGTGTGGTTTTGTGCAAGATCAAATTGAGAAAACATAAACAAACTCCCTAAGTTTTATGAAAAGGAAAAAGAAAGAAAAAATGTAAAATTGATTTCTAAGTGTTATATAATATACAATCATAGTGTAGAGCCATTTTAATTGCTGGAAAACTCTTAGTCCCTTCCTTCCTCTTCTAAAACACCGCATGGTTGCTGCTGAAATAAAAAAGTGAAAAGCAACAGTGAATGCCTTCAAGTTGCTGAGGTGATAAGTTAGAATGAGAAACCTAGACCTTGCTGGTGATAGACACAAAAGTGAAGAGAATAAAAACTAAAGGCTTATGTTTTATGTTTGAGGCATTTAGGAATCTCCACACCCCTTTCAAAACTGTTCTTTTTTTATACATCAAAGTTTTTTAATTTTTAATTTTTTTTTTCAACATGCCAAAAAATGTTCCTGGGTTGGTCAAAAAATGTCTCAAATGTCCCTGGCCATCCCTAGGATGTCCTTACGTCCCTTGCTGTATTGGGAACATTTCACTTTTCTAGAAAAATTTGGGAACAGCAAATATGAAGTGGGCTGGTGAGGCCAGTTTCAGGGCTAGGGATGTACCCCTGCAGAAAACAGTAATCAGATATTTGACTATAGTTGTCATGCACTTATAATGAATATGTCATGCTATTGTTGAAATATGTGCTAGTGGTGAGTATTCCCACCTGTCACACGGGTGTCGTGGGTTCGTTCCTGGCAATGGCGCCAAATGTTTACTCACAAAACTACTTGACCGATGAATATAGAGTAAACAAATGTAAATAACAGCAGTAACAGAACATATCAGTTACACATACAATGCACAGGATATAGTTGTTGTATTCATTCATCAGATAGGAATTCATTACATCATATGGCAAAACTGTGCTGTCGCTGACTACAAATGAAATGTGAATATATAGTTGGCCAATGTTGGTTGAGGAAACCAACTGTCAGCAATTACCCAGCCCAACTAATCAACTTTCGGGGACTAATTCCCAATTACAATATATAAATTACTTAATGCTAAATATAATATTATTTATTTATGCTGAATACAATTTATTTTTCCATTTATATTTAGCTGACTACAATGTCCTTTCTGATCTCAAAGTGTAGATACTCATTAGTCCCATGGACTGGTAAATATTGACGTATTAAGTTTTAATCATTTTATTTTGATCTGGTAACCAGTTTTAGGAGGTACTGAAATAAAACAATTTTGCTCTAGTGCTTGGATTCTGTTAACTTTTGTTTTTTCACTGTATTTCACAGGCAGATGAGTACAAGGAATGCTTTTTAAGAATTTCTCCATCTCTTGCTGTAGTCACCAATGTTGAATGGGAACACGTTGACTATTTTAAAGATGAGGTTAGATATTTCAATTCACCATGAATTCTGTTTAAATTTGTCAGCAAAATGGTTTTCTTCTTTTGTTTTGTCTCTGTTAATCCTTTCTTGATTTTTGAACAGGCTTCTGTAAGGGATGTTTTTAGGAGGTTTATAATGCGAATCAAGCCTGGCGGGATATTGATTGCTTGTGGTGATAGGTGAATAAACTGACCATACACATGTAATGTTGTACAGTTTATGTGTCAGATGAAGGTGTACCAAAGTCCAGATATTCTGAATTTCCTGTTTTGGAAAACATATAGATCAACAATGTGTTGAATTTTTTAAGGGAATATCGGAAAATGCATATATGATCTAGGCATTTTTCTTATTAGTTTTTCAGAAGGAAGGTTTTAGTGAAAACAGCAAATATTCTTTTCCTCCAATTTGATGAAATGTGCATGCAAGATAGAAAGCTCAATGAGTTTTATTTTGTTTGCATAAATAGGATTTAACTGTATTGAAAATCTCCGGATCAAGTTACCATGAAACCATACCCTTTATGAATATATCAAATGATGCAACTGGAAAAATACTACAGCAGACAGTTCGGATAACAAAATGAAGTGAATGTTGAGAATTTGTGAGGGGGACTAGAAGTTTGTTTTCTGTTTGTGTAATTTTACCCTTCCGATGTGTTAGTGGTTGATCAAATCATCTGGCTGAGAGTTATCCAAATTCATACAATCTAGTCATAATTTTGGCGACCCATGAAATTTGAACAAGTATTGTTATTGGGCTAGCAAGCAACAGAAGCTTCTCAAATGAATTGGTAGACAATCGCTGAATTTAGTCTACTTGAATTCTCATAGCATGTGTACTTCTACACATAGGTATATATTACTTTATAATATATTAACACAGATTATTGCTTTTTATATTTCATTTGAATTTCTTTAGATGTTCATTTCAGTTTCAGGAATGCACTATTCAAATGTCTGGAATTGTTAACTAAGCAAAAAACCTTGATTTTCTCAAAATTATGATCTTCCTTTGTTTATGCATTTTAAAAGTTTGGTATTTCGATCTGCACCATCACCACCAAATTCTGCCATAAAAAAGTCGAAAAGATTTACAGAGCTCTAATTTCTTTGTGAAAATGTCTTCATCATAATCTTTTTGCTTGTATGCCTCTTTTTAAGAGTTCTGTTAAATTTATTTATGGTTATGAAAATGAATGGTTAGCTTAGTAATTGTGAATCTGTGATTGTAAAAAAATAATTCGAGGCATGTGGAGTGGCAACTTTAAAAAGCCTTTGACTTTGTAGTCCAGGATTGCGTTCCTTACTAGGACCATTACAACCAAAACAGTGGGCAACATGTCAGCTTACACGTGAGAGTTCTGACTGGGTGGGCTTCAACTCTGGTTGTCGTATAATGACTTATGGACACGGGGAAAATAATGATTGGCGTGGAGTTTCACTTATACCTAATGCAAATGGTGGCACAGATTATGTGGTGGTAGGTTTATTTGTTTCAAATTTCTGGTTTTATGTTTTTAATTTCTCATACAACTGATTTTTTTATTGGAAATATTCAATTTTTTGTAGTTTCATCCAAGAAGTGCTCTCTTAAGAAGTTGGTAGTTTTCTTTTCAAATTATAATCCTGTCATCTTTGTTTAAGAAAGGTAAGAACAAAAGCAAATTTTTTCATTATTATTACCATTACTACCTTTGTCATTAAGTACAACAGGAAAGCAAAATTTAAGTGATGGTATACTGTGCATAAATATATTGTAGTATGAATATCTCTACTCTCAAATTCAGAAAAGGGGAAACATATAAACTAGAAAATATATTCATTATTCCAAGCTAACTTTTAAGGATGTAGGAAAATTAAGTATTTGTTATGCATGAAACATGCTAATATATCATAACATGTTCATCAATAATTTATATAACAAAACAAGCATCCTTCACGGAGTTAACTTGGAATCATACAAAAACATAGAAGAATATGTAGGGCTGTTCTGATGAAGGAAAAAGATGGATGATTCAGTGTAAGGTACTTCCAATTGCTATTGATAAGGATCCAAGAGGAATACATCTGATCAGCAACATGGAAACAACCTAGATCAAACAATGTATTGGAAGAAATATATGTTCCTTTAGAGTCTGAAAGGAGATTCACGAACACTGAAGGGCTTACAGTTTGGAAAAGCCACTAATTTGCTTCTATTTTGATACTAAATTTTTAAGTGTATAGTATCCCGGGTCAGTATGATGTTATCTTCTTTATGTGATATTGTTTTGATTTGTTTTCTTGTGGTTGATAATTGCAATCAGCTAACATCTAAAACACAAGTAGATGATGGACAGTGTGCACATATGTAAGCTTTCATAAGTAATGTATGGTGTTAGAGATTGTTTGCTGTTCTGTCTGATAATTTAAATACATGAATTAATAATGGAGATGACAATGCATACCAGATACATGCGTAAAATATATTTTTATTTGCTCATGAAATTATTGCAGAAGAAGACCAGGGATGGTCAGCCAAGGATTAGAGTTGATCTGACTAGATCATGCTACTCTCCTTGACGATACACAATGTATTTAAAGGACTTGACGGTTGCGAAGAACACAAGCGTCAAACAACCGATGCTTATGACTACCCAAAGCCGACAACCAATTAATACATAGTCGGATAACAAATATTACCGAAGCATAATAATAGACATTGTACATTGACTACATCATCCCCCCCAAAAGAAAAAGTTGTCTTCCAGACAATAAGTAAGCATCAAGTAATATTAGGGGAGACTTGCCAAATTGATGACGAGAGTGCAGACAAGGACCTATAGACAAATTTGGGAGTGTGTTTTGCAAACTTGGACATGGAGTGTATTGGGCAATGCAAATGAGTGTGATGGGGGTTTGGGGGCAGCGCCCCTTGCGGGGGTTTGGGGGTAGCGCCCCTAGTGGGGTTGAGGGGCAGCAACCCTTGTGGGGTCTGGGGGCAACGCCCTTGGCGCACTCCCGCCACCAAGCCTGAATCACATAGAAATTCATGATGCATCTCATTTTCATGATTTTTTAAGAAGTAAAAAACAATGCTGATATGGCCAAAAATTAGAGATTTTTCATTGTTTAACTGATTTATGATGTTGACTAGGGAAGGAAGTTTCTGCATGATGTGGATGCTTGGTTTGGGTTGTACAATGCAAAGTAAATGTACCGATTGATTGAAAAATGGTGGAGTTCATCCCTTAGGCCGTGCAAGGTTAAATTGTTGTGTTTTTTGCTGCCACCCAATGTATCTTCTCTAACTTTGTCATACAATATACATACTACACACTGTACATTGTTGGTGCCGTACTGTATGTGTGTTGCCCCATACAACCACCCGTCCACTTGGTCTTCTATGTCGTATGCTACCCCAAAGTATTTTCTGCCGTTTAAAATTCGTCAAGGGTTGTACATTCCCCTATAGTTGAAGCCATATGATGAGATTTGTTTGATATATGTTGTCCAAGTTTTTTCCCCACCATACAGTAGTGTTTCTTCTTCCTTGTTGTACTAAATTTTACTTATGCCTATGATGTACCAGATATTTTTTCCCTAGCCATATGGTGTCAAGGTTTTTGAGTTTATGATATTGCTGTATGGTATTTGCACCTTTCTACCATTTACAATGTTTGCACCCTCTTGTTTCCGTACAGTGTTTACACCTTTCCGTTGTACGATTTGTTGAATGTGGGTTCTTTTTTGTACCATGTAGTCCTCCCCTCGCCATATGGTGTTATCTTTCTTCCGTGCCATGACGAGCTTTGCTTTGCACAATACATTCCAGTTCCTTCTACACTGTATGGTACTATGTTGTACTATGCTAGAGGCGAGGGAGGTTTGTACACTTTGTTCTTTCTTCCACGTTTTGTAATGCCCTTCCTTAAGATATGTTTGCAGTACGGTGTGGCTATGATTATGTTGTATGGTGTAATGGATTAGGCTTCCCCAAGACTGTATGTTGCCAATGTGAACTTCATTCTGTCACTGTTTGGTCTTCTTCCAACTGCTGTACGGTCTCCTTTTACTATTTTGGCCATATGATATCTTGTCTTTTTGTTGTGCATATAGTACTTACTGAGCATACGATCGGCCTTGGTCCTTCCCTAGGTCGTACAATGTCTTCTTGGTTTGACCGTACGGTAAGGATACATTTTCTTGGTTGCCCATTATGCCGTACGTTGTAGACACTAGCACCTTGATGCTGTACGTTTTGTTATCTCCCACACTGTACTGTGCAAGTCCATACTTTGAAATATTTTCTTCATCATCGTACAATGTACAATGCTTGCCCAAGCCATTCGTTCTACTTTATTTTTCCCTTTGCAAGTCATATGATGTGTCCTCTCCATCATACTATGTCCCTTCGTCCTTTATTTTGGATTCTTTTACAAAGTTAGATACCTCCTTGAACTTTCATATTTTACCAACCAGGGACTACATCTCGCACACATAAATTGTCCAACTTTTCAATATCATTTTTCATCGGTTGCTCTTCACTGAGAGTCGTAGCTTCAAGAAAATTACACATCGACGAAAATACCTCATAATCCTCCATTTGCCAGTAAAATAGGCCACAAAGAGAATTTGTTTCGTCGTCTGAACATGATTGTATCTCCTAAATTCCTTCATCATTTGGTTCCATTGGACCTTGACTTTGTCCATTCTTCTCCGAAGTCTGAATCTGATGAATCTAAGGAAGCTGCTTCCTCACTAATTGCTTGGTTTTTCAAATCAATTATATACTTTGACCCTTATTCTTGATGGAGATTGTATTCTTTTTCTAGTTGTGATTGGCTTTGGTTGCCACTAGCCAACCCCAACCTAATAATGCATTGTACACTTTTTTCCTCATTGAAATGACTACAAAGTTCAACAAAAATGTTGAGTTCCAATAATTACCTTTTGTCCCATTAAAAGTCAAAGTACCTGAATACCTTGTTGATCTACACCCACTAGTTGAAAAGTTGGTGGCCTAATGGTTGGCCTGCCGAGACTTCTCCAAGTGTCTTCTAGAAGTACATTCACACCAAACTTTCCATCAACAATTGTATTGGTGAGATTCCTTCCAAGGATCTCCATATTTACCACCGCTGGTTTCTTTATCGTGTTAACTGTCAATAACATTGGATCAATCACTTGGTTGCCCGATAGCAGAGGTTCAGTTATTGGTTCTTCATTTTCACCTCATTCCAATTGGGTTGTGGGATGCATCATCTCATTTTGCCCCAATACAATAACATTTTGAAGTTTAGGAATCTTTGTAATAAATCCACTATTTTAATTGGTATAGTAGCTTGAATTACTTGTGCAATATTTTTCTCGGATTGTAATTGGTTTGTTACCGTACTTGTGTTTGCATTTGAGTGGTGTCGTTAGTTGTCCATAGTATTCTCCACTTCGGACCTTGCTTCACGAAGCCTTTCTTTTTCCGTACATGGGTTCGGATACACAACCTTCTTTGCTTGGGCATGAGTAATGTCCAATACTTCATTATGCCTTACATCAATCATATTGACATTAGCCTTTTGCTTCGGACATCCAGTGTCATCATGGTTTGGAGGTGCACACCATTTGCACAATAATTGCACTTTATCTTGCTTGTTCTAGTAGTCTCTCGCAAAGTGTCCCCATTCGCTACATTCTCGACATTGTATGATAGGGCGTCCTTTAGGGTCCTACTGTATTTGGCTTCATCCTCTTTGATTCGATAATCGCCTGGTAATGCATTATGTGGCATTGATGGAGTGGAATCCTCTCCTTGCATAAAGAGTACTTGTGTACTCCTCGTCTTCAAACTGTATGGGCACTCCTTTATTGAATGACCCATAACTGAGCAAATCTCACAAATCATCTGTTTAGGACAATTACCTTTTGTGTGCCCCTGAATTTTGCACTCAGTATTTCTGTGATGTCCTTGTGATGTCCCTTATAGATTAACTTGAATATTTCCTCCAATTTAATAGATAAAGATATCAAGGATATGCCAACTATTGATAGACTTAAAAGATAGCAAAATGATGCACTCCTGATTTATAACTGTGTAATGTCCCGGTGAGTTCTTACTTATTCAAATTGCTTCATGACCGCTAAAAAGATTTTAGTATAACTTTAGTATACAGGGCAGCAACTTCTGATAAGAGATTTATAATTGAAATTCTATGAAGTGTTATAGTCGTTCTTATATTTGGCAGCGATATATTGAACTTAGAGATTTTAAGCAAGGTAATTGATATCGGCCTTGCTAGATTGCCGTGACCCCCTGTGATGTGTCGACGTCCTTCTCAGGGACGATTATATACAATCCTGAACCTTCTATATGTGCCATGATCTGAGAATGAATCGATTGAGTTTTTGGTCACGGATTTAGCTCTTCTGGAATTTGCCACTTCACTTCTTATCTTTCCCATTCAAAATAGTGTCTCCGTTTTGGCGTTATCTCCTGCTTCTTTCCTTGTGGTAAAATTTGGTGATCTCTGATCCTCCAATCGTTCTTTCTAAATACCTTTCTTGGTGAAAGATCACGTCTTTTTCCAATCGATCTTTCTTTGGTGAAAGATCACGTCTCTTCCCATCAATCTGTCTCAGAAAATATTCAATTAGTGTCTTTCTAATTATAAATGCTTTTAGTTCAATTTGTTTAATATATTATTAAAATGTATAAAATATATATAGTTTATATTTTTTGATAAATTTATCAACTAAGCATTAATGTTGAAAGAAGTAAATGGCTTTAAAGATTAATACTTATCTTTTAAATGGGAACATTACAAGTCTCCCCCTCTTGGATTTGCTTGTCCTCGAGCAAAAAGTAGTATCTTCTTCCTTAATATGCTCATATCTGAGAGAGAAAGATTGTAACAATCGTTACAACTAAAATTCTTTGAATCTTCTAGGTATCCAATCTTGGAGTATACCTAGTTTTGATCTGGAGAAAGGTTGCAACAATCATTACAGCTAGACTTCACCCAAATCTTCTAGGTATCCATTCTTGGGGTATACTTGGCCTTAATCTTGGAGAAAGGTTGCAACAATTGTTACAACTAGACTTTCTCAAATCTTCTAGGTATCCATTCCTGGAGTATACCTAGCCTTACTCAATTAGAAAGCTTGCAAGAATTGTTACAATTAGACTTCCTCAAATCTTCTAGGTATCCATTCTTCGAGTATACCTAGCCTTACTTAGCGAGAAAGGTTGCAACAATTGTTACAACTAGACTTTCTCAAGTTTCTAGGTTCCCCATTCTTGGAGTATCCCTAGCCTTAATCTGGGAGAAAGATTGCAACAATCGTTACAACTAGACTTTCTCAAGTTTCTAGGTTCCCCATTCCTGGAGTATCCCTAGCCTTAATCTGGGAGAAAGATTGCAACAATCGTTACAACTAACTTCCTCAATTATTCTAGTTACTTGGGTAACCTGGAGAAGGATTGTAACAATCGTTACAACTATCCTCCTCCTAGGCTATGAGTAGATCTGTCTTAATTTCATATTTCTGCAACATCATTCATCATTTTTTTTTTTCTCAAGGATGGTTCCTTAACATGAAGATTGATTCATTACTTATATAAGGATATTATATACAATAGTTGGCCTGTCCTTGATCCTTTAGGATTTTCACCATTCTTGACTTTGATTATTTCTGAAAGCCTCAATGGTTTCTTTCCTTTCCCATGTAGCATCATCTTTAGGGAGTCCTTTACACTTAATTAGGAACTCGGTGATGACCCTGTTTCTTAACTTCCTCTCTCTGGTATCCATGATGAATTTTGGTTCTAGGGAAGTTGCCCCTCCTCATCTAGTGGAGGTAACTCATTGCAAGGAAGAACTTGTTGCCCAAGGACCTTTTTGAGCCTGGATACATGGAAAACATTGTGGATCTTACTATACTCTGGTAGCTCTAACTGATAAGCAACTTCACCTATCCTTCTTACAATTCTATAGGGACCATAGAATCGTGGCCTTAGCTTCTCAGACCCATTCTTTTTGATTGATGTTTGCTTGTATGGTTGTAACCGTAGAAAGACCAGATCTTGAATTTCAAATGTCCTTTCTATGCGATGACGATCAACATAGATTTTTTCTTGGTTCTGAGCTTGCTGCAAGTTCTCCTTTAGGGTCTTCATGAGATCAATGTTCTTCTGTATGAAATCCTGAGCACTCTGCACTTTGCTCTCTAGGGTGCCCAAATGTCCAAATGGAGGAGCATCATATCCATATAAAGCCTTGAAAGGGCTCATTCCAATGGACATATGGTGGGTGGTGTTATAACAATATTCGCCCAAATGTAGCCATTTTATCCATGCTGTCCGCTGTCCAGTTACATAATTCCTTAGATATCCCTCTATCCATTTGTTGACTATTTCTGTTTGCCAATCTGTTTGAGGGTGGTAACTTGTACTTGGAGTTAGATTTGTCCCTGCTAACCGGAATATTTCTTGCCAAAATTGGCTAAGGAATTTACTGTCCCTGTCATTGATGATTGTTTTGGGTATCCCATGAAGATGAAAAACTTCTTTAAAGAACAACTCTGCTACTTGAGATGCTTTGTATTCTGATGAAATGGAAAAGAAATGGGAATACTTGGAAAGTCTATCCACCACCACATAAATACTATCCCTTCCATGTACCTTGGGTAGACCTGTTATAAAGTCCATTGAAATACTTTCCCACTTTTGGTTGGGAATAGGTAGGGGTTGTAGAAGGCCTATTGGATAATTCTGTTCCATCTTATTTTGTTGGCAAGTCATACACTCTTGTATATGTTTGAGTACATCACTCTTCAATCCTTTCCACGTATATACTTCTCTAACCTACTTGTATGTTTTGTAGTATCCTTGGTGACCTGCCAAGGGGCTATCATGGAGTTCCTTAAAAATCCGGTTCTTTGTCTTGGAATGTGGAGCAAGAAATATTCTACCCCTATATAAGATAAGGTCATCCCATAACTTGTATTCCTCATTTATTGTTCTTCCTTCCAAAATTTTGGAGGCTTGTGTATCTTTGGCATATTCGGCAACAATGTCATTCTTCCAATCACTTGAAATGCTTGTTGTGGTGTTGAGATTGGGTCGCCTAGATAAAGCATCTGCTACGCCATTATTGGCTCCTCTAATGTATTCTATGTCAAAGTCATATGCTTGAACTCGGCTCACCCACTTTTGTTGCCAATCATGAAGGTCCCTTTGATGCAAGAAGTACCGTAGGCTATTGTGATATGTTTTGATGACGAACCTCCTGCAAACTAGATATTGTCGGAATTTTGATAAGGCGTGCATAATTGCCAACATTTCTTTGTCATAAACTGAGTAGTGCTTTTTTGCCTCAGTGAGCTTACGACTTTCAAAGGCTATTGGGTGCTTCTTTTGCATGAGTACTGCTCCGATTCCTTCTCCAAAGGCATCGCATTGTAGTTTAAATGATAGTGTGAAATTGGGGATGGCAAGGACCGGGCAAGTACTCATGGCCTCCTTGAGTTGTTCAAAAGCTTGTTGTGCTTGGTCATTCCACAAAAAGGCACCTCTTTTTGTTAAATCTATGAGAGGAGCGGCCAACTTGGAGAATCCTTTAACAAAATGCCTATAATAGCTACACAATCCCACAAATCCTCTAAGTTGAGTCAAGGTCTTGGGTTTGGGCCATTCTTTGATGGCTTTGATCTTTTCTTCATCCACGCTTACTCCTTCCGCATTGATTTTATGACCCAAATAGAGTATTTCTTCTACTCCAAATTCACATTTTGACATCTTTGCAAAAAGAGATTTTGATTCTAGAATACTTAAAACTTCCTCAATGTGGCGGAGGTGCTCTTCCCATGTCTTGCTATATATCAAGATATCATCAAAGAAAATTAGCAGGAACTTCCTTAATTGTTGGCGGAAAATGTGATTCATGCATGATTCGAAAGTGGCTGGTGCATTAGTGAGTTCGAAAGGTAAAACTAGGAACTCAAAATGCCCATAGTGGCACCTGAAAGCTGTTTTGGGTACATCCTCCATCCTGATTTGGTGATATCCTGAGCGTAAATCAATTTTGGAAAAATATCTTGCTCCATGTAATTCGTCCAAAAGTTCATCAATTCTTGGAATGGGATACTGGTTCTTGATAGTTTTTTGATTTAAGGCCTTGTAATCTATGCACATTCGCATAGTGCCATCCTTCTTTTTGACTAAAACCATAGATGATGCAAAGGGACTATTTCTTGGCTGAATATGCCCCATATCTAACAACTCTTTAATAGTTTTCTCAATCTCCTCTTTGAATTTCCGGGGATGCCTATAAGGGGTGGTTATCACCGGCTTTGCTCCTTCTTCTAATTCTATGGAGTGTTCAAATCCCCATTTTGGAGGGAGACTTGGGGGAATATCTCCAAAGATCATCTTGTGCCTTCTTAAAATGGGTTGAATATCAACATGAATGGCTTGCTCGTGAGAGGATGACTTATCTAACACCATACATTGAGCTATCCATTCCCCTTGGCCGTGCCTCACAATCCTCTCCATTCTTTTGCATGATACCACTTTGGGAGATCCATCTGACAATCCCTTTAATGTAACCTCTTTCCCTTGATGTTTGAAGCATATTTCCAAGTTGGGGTTATCCATGGTGAAGCGTCCTAGGGAGTTTATCCACGACATCCCCAAAATCACATCATTTTGCAGGTTTACAACATAGAAGTCTCCTTTAATGGTATGGTTCCCTAATTGGATTTCTAATTGTGGAATGATCTGATTACTTTGATCCATGGATCTATTTGCTAGAGCTACCTTGAATCCATTGAAATTTTGAGTCTTTAGCTTCCTTCTTGATACCAAGTTTTTGCTGATAAAGTTGTGGGAAGCCCCACTATCCACCAATGCAATGATTTTCTGCCCCATTACTGTTCCCTTGATTCGAAAGGGTCTATGTTCATTTGTTTGGGAAATGACTACTAAGGATACTTGTTCTTCTGTTTCTCTTCTGGATCTTTTGGTAGGATTCTCCTCATTCGATGCTTCTTCCATTTTATGCAATTGTCCTCTCTTACATTGATGGTTTTCTCCCCTTGGCTCTTTGCACCTAAAACATCTGTTCTTCCTCCTTAATTCCTCCTTCAGTTGGATGGCCTCCTTGCTGCAATAGTGCCCTTGTCCCATGGTTCATAACAGAAGTAGCAAGATCTTCCTTTAATATCTTATTCTTGATCTTTTTTAGGTGGTGGCTTGGATGAGGGATTCCTTGCTTTCTCTTTTGAAGTATTGTTTTCCACCTTCATGGCCTTCTGGATTGCCTCCTGTTGTGACCTATTCACACATCGCCCCATTGCAAATGGGGACCCCTAGTAGTTTGCTAGTTTTTGGGGTTTTTCCTTCGCGCAACGATTTCATGAGGTCATCATTTTGAGAGTTTCAAGTCAGTCTTCTGTGAGTCATCTGAGCCAAGTTGAGAATCCATGCCTGAATCAGTGCCTAAACGTCACAGAAGTGTTCAAAAGGTCCGAGAAACGAGGATCGCCTATGATTTGAGCCAATTTTGACACTTACTATTTTTTAGGGATTTTTTTTTTTTCGCTTTTTTCATTTTTTGGCTTTTTTGGACCAAACTGGTTTCCCTATTTTGTAAGGATTTTGCTTTTTCTATTTCTAAAAATTTCTATTTTTAGGAAGTCAACCCTGGTCAAATAAGTCAACATTTCCATTTTTAGAACCAAAAATTAAAAAATCAAAGTAAAAGTTGAAAAATCAAGTAGAAAAACATAGAAAAGCATGGAAAAGCAAGATAAAATTCTGGAAAAATCAGTTGAAAATCATGAGAAAATCACCCAAAAATCCAACCCAAAGGCATGAAATTGGTGGAAAATTTGCCTAAGTCTGGAGAAAATTCGCCTAACCCATCAAGGAAGTTCGCCAGCCTTAGATGAAAGATGGCAAGACCTCTTGGAAGTCCGCCCCAGCATGGCAAAGAGGCAGTGAAGTCCGCCCCAACATGGCAAAGACTCTTGGAATTCCTCCCCAGCATGGCAAGGACACTTGGAAGTCTGCCCAGCCTTGAGAGGGGAATGGAAAGAAGTTTTGAAAGTCCGCCATGCCTTAGTAGGAGAGTGGTAAGGAGTTGGTAAAGTCCGCCTAGCCTAGGAGAGGAGAGAAAATTCAAAATTTGTCTAAGTCTGGAGGTCTAAGGAGAGGGAAAATTGAAAGTGACTAAGTATTTGAAGGAGAAAATCGAAAAATTTGCCTAAGTATGGATACCCAAGGAGTATTTTATGAAGTTGGCTAAGTGCACAGAGGAAAATGCATATGGCAAATAGGTTAGAAAGTCCGCCCCAGGCCAAAAAGGATGAAAATTTGTCTAAGTGTCATGGAAATTTGCCTAGAGAAAATCATCCAAGCAAGAGAAAATATGCCCGACACAATTTGAAGTTCACCATGGCAAAGGAAAATAAGGATCTGGCTGTAATGTCCCCGTTTTAGCTGACATCGTTTGTCGAGGAGTGAGCCTATCATTCTGATCCTCGTAGGCTGACAGTGGTGTGTAGAGGATCATTCGAGGCAGTTACCCGGCGTTCAGGAGCATCTTTCTTTCAGTTGATTCAGGTTGGGCCTTCGCAGACTCTTTCAGAGTGGTTTTTCAGATACTTTCTATTTTTAGAAAGTCGGGCAGGCGGAAGCTGCTATTTTGGGCAGGGCACCTGGTTCAGCTAATTAGCTCAAAGTCGACCCAGTTCATCAGTTGTTGGTCAGATGGAGAAATAACGGAGTATTTAATGATTATTAAATATTTTGATATTTTGACTTTATGTTATAAAGTCACTTTATTAATATATTTAAATATTAATAATTAATGGCATATTATAAAGTATTTTTAATACTTTATAATAAAGTGAAATATTTGTTATAATGAATAATTATTTTATTCATTAATGGGACACCATTTATTTATTATTTTTCTCCTAAGTCAAAAGGGGCGAATTTAATCATTATTTAAAAGATTATTAAAAAAGAATGCTGAGGTCGAATTTCTCAAGAAGGGTATTTATTGACTGCCAAGACAAATCGAACTCTTATGTGATGATTATTCAATTTGTCTTCTTTTTGCTCTGAGCATTGAAATTTGCAAAACCTAGGGTTTCAGCAGACGATCGATTTTGAAGAACGATACCTCTTCAAGATCTGACATACTGAGGCTGTGAAATACCAGTTTAAGATTGTCCATCAGCGTGGCTTCATCCAGAAGTCATATAGTGTTAACAGTGGAGTTTATATTCAGTATTCAGGTTCTATTGCTTGTCAGAGAGAATCGCCTTTTTCCAGAGGATCAGAGTTTTGACTGTGGGCATTTATTTCTTGAGGTCGTACTTTTTACTTGCTGCTGCTGCTGGGCCGTACATTTCTGTACCAGCAGGCCGTACCATCATCTACAGGGAACCACGCCTCCTGTCTTCAGCTTCCATCATCTAGATTTGGTGCGCCTAGGGTTTACAGAGCTCCAGTATCATTTTCAGAGCCTGAAGATTGTGTTCCTTGCTCAGCCGTACATTTTCATCTGTTATCTGGTGGCTGCAAGTAACTAGGTTCTTTTAAATAAAAAGTTGTTTTCCTTTCATACATTCGATTTGGATATTGTATGTGCTCTGGAACACCAATAAATACATGCGCCTATATCTTTTGAACAATATTGAAGCACATTTATTGTCCTTCGATTTATTATGAATTTTTTATGCATTTTAGAGTAAAATCGCCATTTACTGTTATTTGCAAAAAAACCATCAAAACACAAAAAAACTACAAAACAAACAAAATCAGCAATTTCAGTTAGGGTTTGGGGTTGAGAGTCACCTGGACTCTTACACTGGCATAATATTTGTTGGCAAGATGGCGAGACAATCCAATTTGGCTAGACGAAAAATGAAATAACTTGGAAAATAAATATTTAGCCAAAGAAAAATTAACATAACCATGGGTCAAAAATGAACAGGTTGGAAATAAATTAAACATTTTAATACTTTGGATAATTTATTTCCGACACTTAGAAATATAAAATGCCACGAACAAAAGTAAAATTCGCTAGAGATGTTTTGGAAGTAAAATTCATGGAGGAAAATAAATTACGCCGGGAAGTGAGAAAATCCATGAGCAAAATTAAAACTTGGAAGAAATCGAATTTAATTGGACATTTAATATTTCCTCCAAAGTATTGAAAATAAAAGATAAACATCTAGCAAAAAATCAAATTTTTGATAATCAAAAGAATTTTCTAAAGCTGGTGCCTGGATAAGCTTGCCATGGAGTTTTTTTGAAAAAGAATGGAAACTTGCCTGATTAAAGAGAAGAAAACAAATCGAAATCGAGAGAAAAAGATGTAGTTGCTAAAACAAATCGAATTCTTCAGCATTATAATGAGTTTCAACAACTCATTTTTTACAGACTTAGCTGAAGAGAAGTTAATCTCTCGAAATTTTAAGAAAGTTGAGACAAGATCAATTCTTCTGCAGGCAATGTCGATTTTCTCAAAGGAAAGAGTAATTTTATGTTGAGGAAGTAATTTCTTGGAGAAGTGAAAGAATTTCTTGGTTGAAAGTTGAACTTCTCAGCAAGTTGGCGCACTTTGTCATTGGCTTTTTGGTTGAATTCTCGAAATATGAATTTTATTTGCAGCCAAAAGGTTAATGACCACGGCAGGAGAACCATCAAAGAAGGTGCCGATGAAGTTCGCCAGTAAAGGGGTACAACGAGAGTCGAAGATCAATTCAAAATGGAAAAATGTTGCAGACATTGATCTTGGACATGTAGACTTCGTGGAGTTTAAAAAGAGGGTATATGGACATGCTGGGTTACCAACACCAATGGCTAGACGAATGGTGAGAAATGGAATTTTCCAAGCAGCCGGATTCCTGCCTGCAATAGAATGTGCCGAGTTAATGGTAGAATGCGCCATTCATTATGATGCGCAAGAGAGACAAATTGTGGCACCTGACGGAAGGATTCTAGCTCACCTTGGCGAAGTAGCAATCTAGGAGGTGTTTGGCATCTCAACACATCACCAGACCATTTATAAGACCAAGGAGGATGCCAAGAAATTATATGATGGCCAATTTGAGTTGTGTGCAACCAATATTAATAAGTCATGGCTGGAGAAGCCTAGACCATCCACAAAGAAAATGCCTAAGAAGTTGTGTCGAACGAACTTCAAGGAGGATTATGGAGATATCATTTTGATGCTGAACAGAATAGCCGGCAATCCACAAGGCACATATTGTGAGACATGGATGTATTATTTTATAGATGAAATCACTTCCGACGTAAGGATGTTCAACTGGTCCTAAATGATAAGCGACAATCTCCATGAGTAGTTAGTCAATCTTGAGAAGACCAAGTCTTTCCACATGAGCTCATATGTCGTCTATTTGTTGGCTAGAACGTACAGATACTCAAGACTTATATGCAAGGGAAAAGTTGGTAATGGCGAGAATGAACTCAAGTCTTATGACTGCTACCCGCAACTTCAACTTAGGGAGAAATCTCATTTTAGGCGGGCACACGATGCTTTCCTTATGTATATCACAAGAATACTTCAAGGAGGAACACAGCAGAGGTTGAGTCACGAAACAAAGAGTTTGATCAGTAGGTATGGATCCTGGTTTATCCAGTTTCCAAAATTTACATATGTTAGGATCTAGGGATTCACTGGAAGTCCTTATAAGCTTCCTATCTATCCTACTAATTGGATGATTTTGCTGGAAGTCTTGAGACAGCTGGAAGAGTACCAAAAGATCCAGAATATGTTGGAGTCCTTTCCGTCGGCACAAGCAGTCGAGAGCGCCAGGCTAGAAATCCAATGGTACCCATTCACAACTGATCGGTCCAGGGCCAATTTTGGCCCTCATCATCACATTCAGACCGTGGATGAGAAAAGATACAAACACAGAGTAGACTTGGAGGACTTTTGGGCAAATGGCGCTGACAAGTATGAAGTCAGAAAGAGGTTATTGTCTAGAGTGCTAGTGGATTTGATAAGAGCAACCGAACTTTGCCGGGTGCTCGATCAGTTGCAGGACGGCGAAAATTATGTCCAACCGAGCTTCGATGAGAGCTGGCCTCTTCCTTCCGTGAAGTGGTTAGAGCCCGAGCATTTAGACTTGGCTACATTGATGAGACTAGTGATTAAGTATTCTCAGTGGTGGGTCGACCATCAGGTCCAGGGGTTGAGGCAGAAGAGAATAATGCTCACGTATGATTTGCTGAGCGAGACAGAGTCATACTCCTCCAATGTTGGCGCATCCCACAATGATGATTTGGTTGAGATTGGCGAGAAGAGGAAAGAGGTGGTTGCAAACATAGAGCCTGTCCAAAAAAGACAGAAGATGGAGCCATCTCGTTCTGCGTGGTCTAGAAACATTGATGAGCTGGTGGCTACTGCAGATGAATCCTTGGCTGAGATGATGAGACCTTCTGTAGTTCAGGAGAGGAATAATGAGCCGATCCAGTTGGATGACGAGGAGCCCCCATCTCCTGCGGGCATAGAAGTGCTGGGTTTGGATAATGAAATGGAAGTGCAAAATGAGGAATTCCAAGAGGGGATGAGTTCCGCCCTTAGAGGAGTTTTGGATGTACCAAATGTAGAAAACGTTCAGGAGGAAGATAGTATCGAGCAGCCTACCATTCCGGATTGGCTGAAGGAGAGGATGAAAATTCAGGCACCAGTTGAGGTCCAAGAAGAAGATGATACTGCGAATTTCTTGGCGAGGTTGGAACAAGTTGCTACAAAGAAACCTGCCAAGAAGTTTTCCACAGTTCAGAGGGACGAAGCCGGCAGTCGTTCCATACAGATCGCAGTACCAACAGTTGATAAAGCACAAGATGAAATCACTTCCCAGGAATACACCATAACCACTATAGACCTTGGTCTAACAACAAAAGGCCAGGAGGTAGAAGAATTGGATAATTCCGTCTCAACTATCAAGACAAGATTGGAAAAGGAAGTGGTGAAAAAGAAAGAGTACAAAAGGGAGGTCGAGCACTTGAAGGAGTATATACGGCATCTGACCCAACCACTCAATCAGGGTGATGCAGTAGCTCCTCCTCTTTTCAATTCCTCACAGGAGTTGGTGAAGGATGTGGAAGAAGGGATAGTCATAGCCAAGGAGGCCCAGGAATGGATGGAAAGCAAAGGCACGAAAGCGGCTTTGTTCATGGAAAGATTGACGCTTGCTTATAGACATACTTCCTCATTCCTTTCTAGACTAGCTGTCATGGCAGAAACTTGGGACAACCTCCTAGATATTCAGGAGAGGCTTATTCCATGCCTTAGAGTACTGAAGGGTGTCCCAAAGGAAGAATTGGTCGAGGGAAGGGTGATTGCTATGGGAGCAGCTTATGATTTTCATTATTGGTTTTGGGCAGTGACAATACGGATCAAGGTTCTGGGGAAGGAAAAGGTAGATGGGCTCAGTGTTGGGGACCAAGTTAAAGAAATCTAGAGGAAGATTTATATGATAGCTGCAGATGTGTTTGACAGAGAGATTGTCCAGGAAAATGACATGCAGCTGGAAAGGTTGAAGCATAAGGTTTAGGAAGTTTTCTTCTCTACTATTGGACCACTTCTGATATAGGATTTCACAAAAGTGGCAAACCTCTTGTCCATCTGAGATGATTTTGTGAGACAGGAAGCTGATTGGGAGAACACCTTCGCTAGATGTGCTGAGGATTTGGACAGGCTTGAATTCAGGATAAGCATGTTATCGCTAGTCACGATGGAGGAGGTTGTCACGATCGTGTCCAGATTCGTCGAGCACAATGCTGCCCAGGAGGATAGAGATGCCTTCCCTTGAAGATAGCTCCAACTGCCACCTCACTGCTTGTTTACTGGTTGTTAACTGATGTTATTTTGGGAAACCCTAATTAGGGTTGAGTTGTATTAATCTTGGCCTTTCATTTGATTCTGAAAACTCTATATAAACCTGTGATCTCTCACTTTCATTTGTGTGGAGACAGTGTATGAAATTGTTGCATTAGACTATTTCCGATAATAAAAGCTCTTATGCATGATTTGCTTTGAATCACTTTTATTGTCAAGTAGTGAGCAAGGTTGCATAACATCTTCTACCATAGATTGGAATTAGATTACAATTAAGTAGAATTTTCTTTGAATGTTTGTTAAGTGAATGCAAGATTTGATCGTATTGATTAAATGGTGAAATATTGCTCATACTTTCTTCGGATGGATGATTTTCATTCGATGCGTAAAGTTAGCCTGAGCTTGTGACCGTGGATGCTGAACTTCGGTCTTATTCGAGGCTTGAAAATTATAATCACATCCTTTGAAGATTGCACCCACTTTGTGTAGTTGTCCCAGGGCGGCGAAGCATAGCGTGGTTACCTATTTCACTTGATCTTTACTGTCTCTGGAATTCCTAGGCGTAGATTAGATTCTCTAAACCCTTATCTTTTTGCCTTTTTCTTTTTGAGATCCAAACTGAAAGTCCCAACGAAGAAGCCTTTAATTATAAATCCTTCTAAGTCCCGAACTTGTGAGAAATTCCTTAACATAAGTCCCTTTGTGTATTACCAGCATATCACAACGCTCATTGAACTTATCCACGTGTCATGATCTGACGAAAGAGACCTTGGAGTCGCCATATGATCTTCTCGCAATCTTAGCATACGCGGTGACTTTGTTCAAGAGAGGATAGAGTGTCTTTGGACATTTTATTCTGTGTGTTCAATGGATGATAAAACGTATAGCAACACCTCCCCCACTGTTTGTGGCTCAAGTGGGTTTACTATGTTGTTGATTGGTTCTTTGAGTCCTTCGATGAATAAGTAGGTAAGCCTTCTTTGAGATAAGTCGGGAACCATGACTGCTAGCCTTTGGAACTCGTTTGCAAATTCCTCTATAGATCCATGCTGCTTAAGTTGAGTGAGTTCTTTGAAGTACCACTCAGGGTGTTTTTGATCAAATCTATTGATGAGTTTTTGCATGAACTCACTATATGTGACAATATTTTGATGGCCTTGGTTAATTAGTCCATGATGCCACCAATCGTGAGCAATTCCTGATAGGTGGAGAATGGCAAATTTAATGGCACTTTCTTCTGTCATGGGGATGAGGGATAAGTAAGTATCGAGTTTTTGGACCCATGATCGTGCAGTAAGCTTCTCGGATCCGTCGAAGTAGGGCAAGGACATCTTACTAATTCTTGATTTCATGGCTTTGTTGGAATGGTGCTTCCTTCTACTCGGCTTAGTTTGGGTTTTAACCTCATAGTATTCCTTGAATGGTATGTGCTTCTTAACTACGGAATCTAATTCAACGTATGCTTGAGCAATGCCTTCCACGCTTGTCGCATTGGGCTCTTGTTCCTCTTTGATGTCATTTTCACTTGGAATGAATGGGGGCATGGTGGGCCTTAGCGCAAAACTTTGAGTTGAATGCTCATTATCCAAGTGGTGTGAAGGTATCTCTCTTCGTTGGGCGACCTTTTCATGAATGTTATTGCTGTTTATGTTCTGAAGGGCCTGAAGTAACATTTGATTAGTCTCCTCAAGTCTTTTGTTGGTCTGTTCCATGTAAGTCCGAAACTCATCCCTCATGGTTTCGTCCCCTGGTGTGTCGTTCTTGACACCTTTTCTGTAGTATGTTTGCATGATTTCCTAGGAATTGGCAGGAACCTGGCTTTGATACCACTGTGATGTCCCTGTGATGTCCCTTATAGATTAACTTGAATATTTCCTCCAATTTAATAGATAAAGATATCAAGGATATGCCAACTATCAATAGACTTAAAAGATAGTAAAATTATGCACTCCTGATCTATAACTGTGTAATGTCCCATTGAGTTCTTACTTATTCAAATTGCTTCACTACTGCTAAAAAGTTTTTAGTATAACTTCAGTATACAGGGCAGCAACTTCTGATAAGAGATTTATAATTGAAATTCTATGAAGTGATATAGTCGTTCTTATATTTGGCATCGATATACTGAACTCAGAGATGTTAAGCAAGGTAATTGATATCGGCCTTGCTAGATTGCCGTGACCCCTTGTGATGTGTCGATGTCCTTCTTAGGGACGATTATATACAATCCTCAACCTTCTATATGTCCCGTGATCTGAGAATGAATCGATTGAGTTTTTGGTTGCGGATTTAGCTCTTCTGGAATTCACCGCTTTACTTCTTTATCTTTCTCGTTCAAAATAGTGTCTCCGTTCTGGCGTTATCTCCTGCTTCTTTCCTTGTGGAAAAATCTGGTTATCTTTGATCCTCCAATTGTTCTTTCTAAATACCTTTCTTGGTGAAAGATCACGTCTTTTTCCCAACAATCCGTCTCATAAAATATTCAATTAGTGTCTTTCTAATTATAAATGCTTTTAGTTCGATTTGTTTAATATATTATTAAAATGTATAAAATATATATAGTTTATATTTTTTTGATAAATTTCTCAACTAAACATTAATGTTGAAAGAAATAAATGGCTTTAAAGATTACTACTTATCTTTTAAATGGGAACATTAGAATTTCGTATTTCATTAGTTTCTTTCTCCGCCTTCAATTCTTTCATCATTTGGAGCATGTCCCTCTAGAGTGTGTTTACCGTTCTTGATTCGTCATCACTATTGTCATTCAATCTTCCATCTTCTATTTTTCTTTTACTATGCGAGGACATTTTATCTTGACTTTCTATGTCCATTGCCCGATTGTAGCCTTTAGCACATAGTAACGAGACTTAGAGTCGGCTGGGGAGACTCGACTCGGGACTCAGGACTCGGCGCAGACTCGGCAAAATGAAAAAAAACCCTAGAAATTTAGTGATTTTTAAGGATTTAAAACTTGTTTTAAGCACCCTTTATTGAATAAACCTTAAAGACACAATAACATCATTAAATAGAAGCACATTTGATGACATACACAAGTATACATCGATCACATAAGTATAAAGTACACAAATTGTAGCTGAGATGTTGAAGGAAATAGCACACTTAGATATATAAGTATAGTCAAATGTATACAAAAATCATGGAATATGAAATCCATGACATCAAATGTTCCAAATAAATATGAAATATCAAAACAATAACTACAAGTCAGTTGTACCCCAAAATTAAAATTTTTGTTACACTTAGACATTTTGAAGAAATGAGTAAAAGTCTTGTTAAATCAGTCAAAAAGGTGAAAATTTGGGTGTGCAAGTCTTGCATGAGGGGTTAAAACGTAAATTTTTTAAAATTTGACGATTTGGGTTTGCTCAGAGCAGCTTAATCTAGAAAACCCAGATCTCAGTTTTTCATCCCTACTTTTTAGGAAAACTGTTATTTTTAGAAATTTTCTAAGACTAGTAACTTTTTTTGCGTTTTTTTGGGTTTCTTTTGAAACGGATACTGGCAAAACTTTCTAAAAATAGAAAGTTTCTAAAAATTGAAAGTTGGTCCGTTAGGGTTCAAACTGATTTTGATTGGCTCAAAATACGTCCATATCGGGCTTGTGCAATCAGAATCTCAAAATAATCAATTTTGCCCTAGTGGGTCTATTCTGCTTTTTCAAAAGATATCATGAGCTCCGAAGTCATCAATGGAGGTCTATCAGCTGCCAGGTGTCAGATTCAGCATTCAGGCGTTCAACAGAAGGCGAGATGGTGAACAAGCACGAAGAACGAAGAAAGAGGATGAAGACTGTGAAAATTTTCTAACACTGGTTGACTTGGGCGACACAGGTGAGAATAGGCGCCCATCTTTTTAGGGCATTAAATGATGAAATTAGGGTTTACGCTTCCAATCAAAGTTGCTCAGTTCTCTGTCAGCTCCACAACGAATCCAATGGTACAGTCGTCAGATTATCCAGTCATCTTGAATTCGAGGTTGAACAGGGAGGTTCCAAACTGAAGTTAGAATGAAGAACATGAAAATTATCAAAATTTACTAAGTCTGGGAACTTTGGGCGCCCTCGGTGAAGAAGGGCGCCCAACTTTTTGAAGCACCTAATTCAGCAGTTAGGGTTTGAGAATATGCTTAATCTCTTCAGTATTCAGCCAGCTTCACAAAGAGGGTTTGATGAGAGCTAAGAACTGAGATTCAGAAGCAAACAGGAAAAAGTGAAAAATATTCCAACTCTAGTGAGTTTGGGCGCCCCAGCTTGCTAGGGGCGCCCAAGCTTTTGAAGGTCTAAATTTAATTGTTTGGCGAAGCTTCTCCCAAGAGACCCCTCTTAATATTTCCTCAGTTTCGTAATGAGCATAACCGTCAATCAATCCGATCCCTGGATCACCAGATTCGACGAGATCATCTGTAGAAGAGCAGTTAATGAAGAAATTGAAGATCATGAAAAATGGCTAACTTTGGACAAAATGGGCGCCCTTGGAGAAGAAAGGCTCCCATGAATTCGAAGGCCGAAATGAAGTTTTTAGCCAGAGACGCCTCCGGAACAATCTTCTTAGAATGGGTCTGGCTCCGCGATGGATCTTTCAGCTCACCCATCAGATTAGTCTGTAGGCCGGAAATCGAAGGCGAAGTAGGGGGTCAAAGTCGTGAAAAGATGAAAATATAAAAAAAATGACTTAACACTGCTTGAAGTGGGCGCCCCTAGCCAAGAAGGGCGCCCAACTTCTCATGCCTTAGAGAAATTTTCAAGATTTTCAAAATTTTCAAAATTGCAAAGAGGAAGAAGGCGTCCAAATTCAATGAACAGAGATTTTTAGAGTTTTGAAAATAAAAGGAAAAGAAAGCAAACCTAATTCAAGCCCTAAGTCTATTTAACACCTCTCTTCAATGTAATTTTCATTATTTTTGCAGGTAGCATTCAGAGGAGAAAATTGGAGCAGCAAGTTTGAAGAAATTTTTCAAGATTCAAGAGGTTAGTTCGCTGGTTATTCATCAAATTTTTTAGACCAGCAACATAAACCCTTGCTTTTTCATGCTTTTTCATCCAGAAGATCAAATTTTTCAAGGAGAAGGCCAAGGTTTTCAAATTTTCAGCCATCTGGGTCTTTTAACTTCATTCTGAAGAAATTTTCAAGAACTTCATCAAGTTGCAGCAGCTGCTTTTTATTTGCATGTCAGTGAAATCCTCAGTGCATTCAGTTTTCAATCATCTAGGTCCTCTCAAATCAGTCTTCTGAAGAAAACCCATATCACAGCTTTTTTCAAGAAAATTTCAAATCCTAGGGTTGGCTGTTTTTTCGATCAGTCATTAGGGTTTTGCAAATCTAATCAACTGGGTTCATTTCTAATCATATTCTAAACAAAACCCAAGTGCCAGTTTTTTTCGTGAAAAATTGAAGAAATTAGGGTTTGTTGCTTTTTTAGTATAAATTCAAAATTTTCGAAAACGGACGATTTGGGTTGTCTTGCAACGAAATTCTGAGCAATACCCATATCTCAGAAAATTTTTCAAAAAATTTGTCTGTTGGAGCAAGAAAATCAGCATTCTAGAAATAATAAGTTGCTCAAAACTTGTCTGAACCTAGGCGAGTTTACAGTCATTCTTCAAGTTTTCCGAAATGGAGTACACTCCCAATGTTTTCAAAACCGGATCAGCTTTCTATCATGATTACATCAAAATAGCTGAGACAGATTTGCATCACATTAAGCTTTAGAGAGCACAGGCAACACTTCAATCAGAAACCTGGGACACTCTGGACTCCTCGCAGCAGCGTCTATTCCTATATCAGTTCAGAGTCTTGAGTTCGTAATCGCTTGCATCAAGCATTACAACCCGGCTATAAGGGAGATTCACTCAGCTGATGGCAGATTGATTTGCAGTTTGAAGCCTGATATGATCGAGAAGTGTTTTTCCATTCCCCCTTGGCCTGAAAGTGTCACTATCTCAAAGGGTGAATGTGAGAGGATATGGGAGATGTATAAGGAAAAATACAAGAAGAAGATTGTATTGAAGTGAATGAAAGAAAAACATAAGACTCTGCCAAGTCATATTTCGATGATGTCAGCAAGGTTTGAAAAGGTGGCCAATGAGGTCAAAAATTTCCTGAGATCTGTTGCAGATGGTGAAGATATTCTAGAAAAGCGGTGTTTTGCTATTGATGGCATAGATGCACCGAACCGAGACATAATTTCTAACTTCCTAGTGGATGTGATCGAACTTTAAAGCAACTTTCTTCTAGAAGCTTTCTTCCCACTTTCTCTCTATTCTTGGAACAAATTCTTATCCATTCTTTGAGAAGAGAAAGAAGATAAATGTAATAGTTGGCGTTTCCCGCTTTTTCTGCTTTCTTAGGTGTTAGATGCTATCTTCTTTCTAGATTTAGAAATAAAGCTTGTTTGCTGAGCAAGCCCTAGATTGTGAAAGCAAGGAGATTTTAGGGTTCCCTACTCCTCTGCTTGCCTATAAATAAGAGCCTCTGCTCATTAGTTTTCTTTATCGGTTATTGTGATAGCAAATTGTGAGCCTGTATTGCAGCAAGTTGTTATTTAGTTTCAGTTCACTTTGTTTTAACGATGCTAGTGATAACAAAACGCTGGGCCTATTGTGCCTTCTATTTGTTACTCAAGTGTTGTTCAATTGTTTTATGATAGCCAATTGTTGAGTCTCTTTTAGCCAACAAGAAGTTATTGTAATTGCTGTTCGTTTTGTGTAAGAACAAGATTGCAAGCCTCTTTAGCTGCAATTTCTTGTTCCAGGCATGTTAGAAGTAAGTTTTGTTCTAGAAGTTTGAGTAATAAAATCATGAGCGTCCTTTGCCTTGATATAACATCTTAGATTTTCGTTATTTGTGTTCTACTTTTATGATCTTGATTTCAGCTTACATTGAAGTGTGTAGATGTTTGTTGAGAAAGAGTTTATTGAAGTATTTTGTCAGAAATCAACCTTGTTCATTTGTAGTTTCTCTTGCTCTGCGTATTACTCGAGAAGTTTGAAACGTCTTTAGTTTAAGTTAGTCGTAGTTGAAGTTCTTAAAACAAAAAATCTCAGCTGCGGCGCTTGTGTTTAATAAACCTTGTGCTCTAAGCTGATCAAAAAGATAGGCAACTTAGTTCTTAGTTTACTTTCTTTCAACACCATCAGCAAGAGGGAGCTTCCCCTCCTAATTTGAAGAGCAGTTTATCTGTGCATAGCTGTCCGTTTCAAATACGCATTCCAGAGGTGCAAATTTAAATGCCAACAAAGTCTATGGCTCAAAGGAGTCTACATCCTTCCTACGAAGGCATCTAAGGTGGGTCCTAGATGATGTAGCAACTGCAGCCATAGTCTCTGCTTGTGACTCCATGCCACCCTCACCAACATTAGTTGTGGATGTGTTTGTCGTGCTTTAGCCTCCTCCTCTGCCAGAAAGGTGGTGGTCGCTTCCCTTTGTTATTGCTGGTGGCCATCTGTGTTTGGCACTTCAGGGCACGAGTTAAATAATTTTTTTTTTTCTCGCAAGCAGTTACAAATACTGAATTTGTACACTTTCCAACACCTTGTTATGCCAATTCTAAGTGAGAATTTATTCTTCCTTGCACACGTAGGCTGTACTATGCTCCCAAGTTTATCCCATTGTGTCTGTACAACATTCCTTGTTTTCTCTTGCTGTGACCATACAAATACTGTTTACCTCCACCCATACAACTTATACCTTTCTTCACATACTAGCGTAGGGTACTCAGGCATACATTGCTTCCCTCTGTGCGTTGTACATTGCCTTCTTCCTTATGGTCGAACTTAGCCTCTGTTTGCCTTGTACATCGTATAGATTGATGTGATTGCAGTATGAAAATTCCCCCATCCTCTCGTGCATCGATCGTACGCCGTACAATACCCACGTCAAGTCTTTGTGCTAATCCTTCATGTCGTACGACCCATTCACTCTACCCTCTATGTACGGATGTACATTTTTTGAGCTAATTGCTTCGTTCCTTCTTCGTACAGTAAGATGCCGTAAGGTGTTTGTTCAATTTTTGTGTGGACTCAGTAATCTCCCAACTGTGCTATACGGATTCAATGCTCTATTTGCTGACCCTCTTTTGCCGTACGATGCCTTCTGCTCTTGCCTTGTTCGCTATACAATGATACTTTTGCCTATAATAAACCCTTTTGTGAGTTGCCCAATTCGTACTTGCCAGTTCTTTTGAAAGTTTCTTCTTCTAGATGGGTTTTAATAATTCCCTTTTGGTTGTACTACCTTTTTCCCTTTAGTTACTTAAATTTTTTTAATTTAATATTGTCTTTTAAGTTTTCCTCATCGTATGTTTTTTCTCACTTTAATATTTTTTTCTCTTTTGATTTTTTAATTTTTTGCTTTTTTCACTTTCTACCTCGTTGATTTATTTTTTAATTTTCCTCATCATTAATTTTTCTTTTCTCACATTTTCTTTCACCATCTCTTACCTTGACTTCTGACATGTATCACCACTTACAGGAAAAAGGTGGTCTTTTGTAACATTCTTCTTTGTAGCATGTTGACAAATATTTTAGATCAAAAGGTCTACTAGGGGAGTGGGTCTTGTACCTTTAAAGCTTCCATTGATGTATTGTTTGCCATATTGCTAGTACCATGTAATGTTTTCTCCATCCACCATCGGTGATCTTGTTGGATTTGGTATGATCCGCCATAGTCCGTTTGAGGTCACCAATGTATGGGGCTCCCAATTTTTTATTTTTGCAATACTTGGTTACGTGGTCATTCCTATCCGTCTGATTGGGTGGCAATGAACATTTCTTCTGCCATCATTAAGGTTTTCAAGCATGGTCCTTTTTTTGTATATTCATCCCATTCATCCTTGTCCTAGCCATCTCTATTCGAGTCGCCTTCATTCTGAACTGCTTTTCATTTCTTTCCTTCTCTGCTTTCTCCTTTCTTTTCTTGTCAACTTCTTCCTCAAGTTTGTATGATAGGTACCCTCTTCGTTCTCCTTTGTAGGGTGCATGAAACTTTCAATGGCCCCATACTCTCTTCCATAGCGCAGGTGTTTCAAACAACGCATTGGTTAAATGTTTATGTACCCAAGGTACTACAATTCCTTCCACTCTTTTCTTGAACAATCTTTCTTCTACTACTTTCTCGCCTCCTGGTGTGGTCCAATCTTTGTCTTTCACATACTGGTTTCCACTTACTCCCCAATCTTCTTCCATGGTTTTTCTTTTGCTTATTCTCCAATCTTCTGTGGTTGCGTATCCCAACATATTTATCTCGATTGGTGCTTCCTTTCTCTCCTGATATGGTTTTAATTTTGATTCGTTAATGGAGTCTGGTAACAAAGTCTCATCTAAACTCTCTAGTTTGATTGTTCCATTCTTGCCAACTTCCTTGATCTTAAAGGATCCGAGCCACATAACCTTGAATTTGCTTGACTTGATCTCTTTAGAACCATTATATTAGAAAACTAACTAGCGAGGTTGAAATCTTATTCGACGAAGGTGCTTGTCATGCCCATACTTCCTTCTCTCCTACATTACCTCTGTCATTCATTGTACCAATATTCTTCGTTAATCGATTTTGTTTAATTAGAATATTCGCTCCTTCAGACTCTCTAGGTCACCAAGTTTATTCTCCATGGCTATTCTCAAGCTCGACACCATGTATTTGGCTGGCACTATCGCTTCTTGCCTGGACATTGGTAAGAACAGTGTATGCCCGGTTGACACATTATAGGTCGTATGATATGTGCATAATTCGACAGGTAGCTTCTCTTCCCAGTTAGCTTCGAAGCATTTTGTTGAGAGAATTTGTCTCGTCTTCGAAGCAGTTTTCCAAGTCTAGTACCCCTTTGTCATTAGGTTCCATGCATTTCCTTCCTTCCGTCTCTTACTCTCCTTGATTTGTCTCTGACTCAGATGCCAATTCTTCACTCACAACCTAATTCTTTAAATTAATGGTGTACTTCCTCTCATTGGTCTTGATGGAGAGTGTGTTTCGTTTTCAGCTGTGGTCCGCCTTGGCTGCAATTAGCCACCCTCTCTCAAGCAGTGCATCATACGCTCTATTTTGTAACTGGATGAAGAAAAAGTTTAGCAAGAATTGTTGTGTGCTGATCGTTAGTTTTTGTGCTATGAGTGTACCAAGAGGTTTGATGCCGTGCTGGTCGGCACATACCAAGTAAAATTTTGGTGGCCAGAGAGTTGGTATCCCTAGACACTTCGAAGTCTCCTCTGGTAGTACATTCACTCGTAAGCCTCCATCGACGATGGTGTTTGGGAGTTTTCTTCCCATGGTTCCCATCTACGTGATGGTGAGCTTACTCCCGATGTTCATTGTGAGTAGCATTGGGTCCACAACTTATTCACTTTCGAGCGGTGTCATGTTCTCACTTGGATCTCCCTGATGAGGTTGATTGTCACCGACTATGTTGGTAATCGCTATTCGCAGTTATGGCATCATCTGTAGGTCTATTACTTTATAGGTACAGTTGTATGTAACACTTGTTGTACTATGTTTTTCTCCGACTCCGATTGTAGTGATGTACTTGCTGCTTTGTTTGAGGTTCTTTTTCTGGCTATTGCCTGTTCCACTTCCACTTTGGCCTCTTGGATTCTTTCTTTCTCCATACGAGGGTCTAGGTACATGACCTTCGTCTGTGCTTTGGTAATTGCTAGAATCTCCTCGTCCTCCACTTCTAGCACGTTTATGCCTTTCTGTTTCAGGTAGTCAATATCTTTGTGATCGCCCAGTCCACACCATTTGCATAATCTCCCTCCCATACCTTGATTATTCTAACATTCCCTAACAAAGTGATCCCATTCGGTGCACTTTCGACACTGTATCATGGGTCTACCTTTGGCATGGTACTGTATTCTACTTCTCGGTCCACTATTGTTGAATTGATTGTTGTTGCCTCTTCTTTTACGGTCTCCTCTACGGGATGCATTGGTATTGTTCTAGGGCTTCAGAGGTGTGGTCGGAGGGGTTGACTATTCCCCTTGTGCGAAGAGCACTTGCTTCTTGTCTGCAAATTGTATGGACACTCCTTGATAGAGTGTCCCTTGACTTGGCAAATGTCACAAAATAGTTTCTTTGGGAAATTTGCGTTGGTATGACCTTTTGTCTTGCATTCAGTACACCATAGTTCTTTGGAATCTTTTGAATTTTCTTTTTATGCCTTGATTTCTTTCATCATTCTAATTTCTCATCATGTCTCGGCTTAAGGCTTGGATTGTTTTTGATTCTTCATTGCCACTCTCCTTTGTACTCTTGCCATCATTTGTTGTTTTCTTCCCTCAAGAGGATGTTTTATTTTTGCTCTCGATCTCCATTGCTCGATTGTAAGCATTGGCGCACGAGGATGGAGGTACTACCTTCATTTTCTCGCACAACAAGGGTATTAATCCTTCAATGAACCAACGCTTCTTCAATTTGTCTGTTGGTTGGTTCTCCAACTTTACCAATAGTTCCTTGAGCCTACAATTGCAAACTTGTCGTTTTCATGTTTTCCTTGTTTTGTGTTGTATATTTCGGTTACAATCTCATTATTATTTCTCAAAAGTCCAAATTCTTCTTAGAATGCTCTTTTTAGTGCCTACCATGTGGTTTTATCTACTGCTTCTAGTTTTGTAAACCAGTTGATTGCTCTGCCTCTGAGTGTCACTAGAAATACTCTCAGCCAATAATCTCCGACTTGCTGCTTGTTTGCTATCCTTATGGTTTCAAAAGTTTTACAATGCCTGATAGGATCCTCTGATCTGTTCCCCGTAAATTTTGGCAGTTTCTGCCTTTCCACACTCGGATTGGCTGCGGGAGTTAGCATCTTCCTTCCTTGATGTTCTCCTTGTGCGTTGGACCTACTTGGATTGTTTCTCTCAATACATTCCGGTGCCTCTCTTACACTCATGACTATGTTCGAGTCCTCTACTTGTCCACTTTCAATGTGTTCTACACTTTGGGTATCCTGGGGGTCATTTTTGTACTCGCTCCATCCGAGGGTCTTTGATTTGGATCTTCCAATTCTCGGCTCTTCTCTCGATGTGGATTGTTCTTGGATGCAGCATATACTATTTTCAATTTCTTTGGTTAATTCATTTTCAAAGTCTTTATGTTCTTTGTCGTTTGATACAAACGGTTGCCCTGGAGGGTCTTGGTTTGTTTCTTCGGTGATTCTTTTTAGTAATCTTTGTCAGTCCTCTTATTCTCTTAGTCTCAGTGATCTTCGTCCTTGTTCTTCTGATGATTCTTGACCGCTTGGGATTTGGTTCTTGTCTATATTTGGTCGTATGAGCATTAATTATCAGGTGTACACCTACGATTGGTGTCACACTCTTCCTCCTCTCGTTTGTTTTGCTCTTCGTATCATTGTAGTATTTGTTTTCTTTCTTCTTTGTCTTTGTCGACCCGAAGATCCTGGAGTATGATGTAGTGTCGTGCGATCAATCTCGGTAGACTGTTGAGAAGATGGTCGACCTCTAGATTCACGATGAGATTATTCCAGATGGTTGCCTGAGGGACCTCTCGCCTGAGAGCCTCCGTGTGTGCATACTCCTTCAACGAGATATCCCATAGGTTTATAAGATCTTTCGTCAACACATCTTCTCTTTCCTTGTTTGCTTGTATTGGCTCTTCGGATGGTTGACCTATTACGACACCATTATTCCCATCTATGTTTTGTGTACGAGAGCTCGTATCGACAACGACGACAGATGTTTACTCACGGATGTAACTTGACTAATTGACACGGAGTAAATGAGAATAGAAAAATAGTAGTAATAAACATATCAAGTAATCAATAATTCATATGCATAGAATAGAGTTAGATTCTCATTCATTGAATAGGCAGTAAGTATAACATCCAAAAAGTCTGTGCTGTCATTGACTACAAGTAAATCAAGACATAATTAGTCTGCCGATGTTGGTTGAGGACACCAACCATTGGCAACTACCTAGTACAACTAATCCATGGTCGGGGACAAATTCCTGATTGCAACACATTAATTACTATTTGCTGCATACAATAATATTTATTTGGCCGACTAAAACATGATTAATTACTTTCGGGTGACTACAAATTCTTAAAGATCATGTGATCTCTTGATCTTGACCGCCTTGTGGTGTCTTCATGCCTTTATTGGGGTCTAAGGGCATGAATCTCTCAAATCTGACCAGATTTCTTTAAGGCAATGGTGCCAAATGTTTGCTGCTCTATCTAATAATTTAAATACATGAATTATTAACAAAGATGGCAATGCATACTAGATACATGTGTAAAATATATCTTTATTTGCTCATGAAATTATTATAGAAGAAGACTGGAGATGGTCAGCTAAGGATCAAAGTCGATCCGAATAGATCATACTACTCTCCTTGACGATACACAATATATTTAAAGGACTCGACGGTTGCCAAGAACACAACTTTCAACCAACCGATGCTTATAACTACCCAAAGCCGACAACCAATTAATAAATAGTTGGATAACAAATATTACCGAAGCATAATAATAGACATTGTACTCCAACTACAGAGATCAGTCATAGAGCTGTAGAAAGATCACAATTTTCAGCCTTAAATATTGTTCAATTTACCATAGAACTTGTGGGCAATAACTTGTTTAATAAGAATTTGGGTTGACAAATTGTCCTATGGAATATCCATGTAAATTATGGATTGGCCTCTTCTTCGTAGGAGTCTTCCACTTCAGCAAACCAGCTTGTTGAGAGCTGAGGCTGGGGAAGAGGAGATCTTTCAGGCCAGAGGTGGGGATGGAGGGAGTTTGGATTTGGAATTTTTCTATGTCAGCAAGGATATTCTTAAGTTGTCTTAAGCAAATTGATTTTAACTTGTTGCTCAAGATTGGTTATGATGGAAAAGGTCTTGAAATCAAAAGATGAAGAAATGAGAAATCTTTTTGATGTTATATGTATTGTATGGGTTGTTCTCAATAGGATGAAATCCTATGTTCTAGAGGTGAATATAGAAACCTACCTTATTATACAAGGGCCTTTCTAAAATATTCTGTTCCTATCCAGTATAAACTGCAATGAAATCACCCTTGGGATACTAAATCAACTCCACTTCTCATTACAGATTCTATTTTGCCACTATCTATCTTTCCAGTACATGTATTGCTGGTCACTAAATCTGCAGATTGGAGTACAAGAGCTCAAGTAAACAACTCATACTCCATTTCTGTAGGGTTTACAACAATATGGAATTGTTGTCTGCTCAATGCAAGGAGCCACTAATTCCAGTCAAAGGCAAAGGTTCCTGGCACCATTCTCATCGGGAGTCTTCTTTAAGATTTCAAAAAGCACCAAGAATAAGGATTCCTGATTTAGACGTATTATATCATGATTTGAAAGATATAGATTTGAGGCCTGAAGATCTCCATCTCAGAGAAGACATGCTCTTAAAATTGAAAGGCAATAATACTGAGAAATTTAGACATTTTCTAAAGGCACCTCCCTGGTATCTACTTTTATCTAGAAGTTGTTTGACCTTCTCAAGTTCCTTAAATTATTGTTAGATGAGTTATTGCAAGTTGCAGCAAACCTGTCTTTTCTTCCTTGCTAATAGTTTAAATTATATAGAATTGTACCACCTCATCCTAACACAATTGTATTTTGAAAATGGTTTTTCCATACCATCACCCAACCTACATCCATGCTGCGACCACAAAGCCTAAAATGTATATTTTTAAAATTTAGAGACAACACGGGCTGTAGAGACAAAGTGTTTATTGGTAATATGATAATGCTACAGATGTTGCTTTTGATCACTTTTATAAATCCATATGTATTTACCCTTATTCTTTTCATTGTACATGTGACTGGATCATTTAATATTATCTAGATACTTAGGAACATTAGCAGAGCCATCAAAGGTTTTACATCAACATTGTCAAGTGAGTTGGCTTTAGCATCATTGGTAACAAACTTTCCTAGGGTCTGCCCTAGGTCAATGTTTAGATAGGTTCTTGCATAGGTTGCTGTGATGTCCCCATCAAAGAGAACCAGATAAGTATAAGCTAAATTTAGATTTAATACCTCCTACAATTGTAACAAATAATCATTTACCAAAAACATATATATGTACATATATATACACATATAGGCATCCTCGAAAATTCAAAGAAGAGATTGAGAAGACAATTAAAGAGTTGCTGGAAATGGGGCATATTCAGCCAAGTAATAGTCCGTTTGCATCATCCCTGGTTTTAGTCAAAAAGAAAGATCACACTATGCGAATGTGCATAGATTACATGGCCTTAAATAAAAAAACTATCAAGAACCGGTATCCAATTCCAAGAATAGATGAACTATTGGATGAGCTACATGGAGCAAGATTCTTCACCAAAATCGATTTACGCTCGGGATATCACCAAATCAGGATGAAGGAGAATGTACCTAAGACAACATTTAGATGCCTTTATGGGCATTTTGAGTTTCTAATCTTGCCCTTCAGTCTTAGTAATGCTCTGACTACCTTCCAATCATGCATGAACCACATTTTCTACCAACAGTTAAGGAAGTTCTTACTAATTTTCTTTGATGATATCCTGATCCATAGTAAAACATGGGAGGAGCACCTCCGCCACATTGAGGAAGTTTTAAGCATTTTGGAATTAGAGTCACTTCATAAAAAAATGTCAAAGTGTGAGTTTGGGATGGAAGAGATTCTCTACTTGGGACAAAAGATCAATGCAGAAGGAGTAAGTGTAGATGAGGAGAAGGTTAAGGCCATCAAACAATGGCCCAAGCCAAGGTTGTTGACTCAGATTAGGGGTTTTGTTGGATTATGTAGCTACTATAGGCGTTTTGTAAAAGGATTCTCCAAGTTAATCGCTCCCCTCACAGACTTGACAAAGAAAGGAGCCTTTATGTGAAATGACCAAGCACAACAAGCTTTTGAACAACTCAAGGAAACCGTAAACACCTACCCTGTCCTTGCCATTCCTGATTTCACACTACCATTTGAACTACATTGTGATGCCTCCAGAGAAGGGATTGATGTAGTTCTCATGCAAAGGAAACATCCTATAGCCTTTGAAAGCCAGAAGCTAACAGAGACTGAGAAGCACTACTCCATATACGACAAGGAGATGTTAGCTATTATGGATGCCTTAGCCAAATTTAGACAATACCTAGTCTGTGGGAAATTCATCATCCCAACAGACCACAATAGTCTGAGGTTCTTCATGCACCAAAAGGATCTCAACGATCGTCAACAAAAATGGGTGAGCCGAGTACAAGCCTATGACTTTGACATAGAATACATGAAGGGAACCAACAACGAGGTGGCAAATGCATTATCCAGGCAGCCCCACCTCAACACCATGACAAGCACCTCCAAGGATTGGAAGAATGATATTATTGCTGAGTACGCCAAAGATGCCCAAGCCTCTGAGATCCTTGAAGGGAAGATGCCAAACGAGGAGTACAAGATATGAGATTATCTCATCTCATATAAGGGAGGGATATTTCTCGTTCCCATTGAAAGATAAAAAGCCAAATTATTAGGGAGTTTCATGATAGCCCTTTGGCAGGTCACCAAGGATACTACAAAACATACAAACAGATTAGAGAGATGTATTCATGGAAAGGATTGAAGAGAGATGTGCTCAAACATGTACAAGAGTGCATGACTTGTCAACAAAATAAAGTAGAGCAAAGTCATACAACAGGTCTATTACAACCCCTACTAATTCCCAACCAGAAATGGGAAGGCATCTCAATGGACTTCATATCCGGATTGCCCAAGGTACATGGGAAAGTCCGAAAGATAGTATTTATGTGGTAGTGGACAAACTTTCTAAATATGCCCACTTCTTTGCCATTTCATCGGAATACAAAGCATCTCAAGTAGCGGAATTATTGTTTAAAGAAGTTTTTCGTCTTCATGGGATACCCAAAGCAATCATCAGTGATCGAGATAGTAAATTCCTTAGCCAATTTTGGCAAGAGGTTTTCAGGCTAGCAGGAACCAATATAACCCCAAGCACAAGTTACCACCCATGGATGGATGGGAAAACATAAATAGTTAACAAGTGGATTGAGGGTTACTTGAGGAACTATGTGACAAGTCAACAAATAGCATGGATAAAATGGCTACACTTGGGCGAGTATTGTTATAATACCACCCACCATATGTCAATTGGAATGAGCCCCTTTAAGGCCCTTTATAGATATGAAGCCCCTTCCTTTGGATACTTGGTCACCTAGGAAAGAAAAGTACAAAATGCACAAGACTTCATACAAAGGAACATTGATCTCATGAAGACCCTTAAAGAAAATTTGCAGCAAGCCTAGAACCAACAGAAAATCTATGCTAATCGACACCGCGTAGAAAGGACTTTTGAAATTGGAGATCTAGTCTTTCTACGGCTACAACTATACAAATAGACATCAATCAAAAAGAATGGGGCTGAAAAGCTAAAACCCCGATTCTATGGTCCTTACAGAGTTACAAGAAGGGTAGGCGAGGTCGCTTACAAGTTAGAGCTTTCAAAACATAGCAAGATCCACAATGTCTTCCATGTATCCAGGCTTAAAAAGGTCCTTGTGCAACAAGTCCTTCCTTGCATTGAGTTACCTCCACTAGATGAAGAGGGACAACTCACCTTACAACTAGAATTTATCATTAACACTAGAGAAGAGATTAAGGAATAGGGTCATCACTGAGTTCCTAATTAAATGGAAGGGATTCCTTGAAGATGATGCTACATGGGAAAGAGAAGAAACTATTAAGGCCTTTAAGAATAAAGCTCAGGAACAACAAAACATGATGGCTCTTGGTTAAAACAAGAGATGAACTATTGAATGTAATACCTTCAAATGAGTTAATAAGATATTCTTCTTGTACAAGTACAGGACTTGAGGATAATATGTGAAATTGCATATAAGGCTTAGGATTGGATAAACTTGAGGAATCAAGTATCTAGAGGGCCTAGGAAGAGGTGACACGACCCCTTTTCCTAGGATTGGAAACCTGTTGTACTCAAACCAAATTTTTTGCTTGATTAAGGCATTTTGCTTAAAAGAGTCTAAACCTTGTTAAAATGATGTCAAAATACAGTTTTTGGGCAAGTCAAGTATGGACTTTGGTCAGTGTTATGTCAGTTGTCAACAGCAATTGGTCAATACCTGGAGGTCAAAACTTGAACCTGGGATTCAAAGTAGGACATGTTATGATGGAGAAATGCTTCACGACAGAATTATACTCCTACAAGATCAATTTAGTGGCCAGAATAGTGTTTACGAAACATGAATAGATAGACATTTTGCAGAAAGCAGATTTGCACCCATGTGGCCCAGGGGCGCCCTTCTTTTTGAAGGCTTAGATTTAGTTGCTTTCGCTTGCAAATACATTCAGTCTCTTCAGAATTTAACGAACTTTCCGACGAGCTATCAAGCGAGGTCATCTGAGGTGCAAAACTCCGACAATTGAAGTCAGATGCTACGAAGAGAATGCATGTCACAGAGTTTGTCAAATTTTCAGTTTCTATGCTCCTGTAGCCTAGGGCCGCCCTTGAATTTGACCCCTCAGATGGATGAATATGCAAAATCTGTTTCCAGGGGATCTTTTCTAATTCAGTTCAGCTCCACAACGTACTAGTTCACAAGATGATCTGACATATTGAGTGATTGTGATAGAGGTTCTACCGAGCACGTAAAACAAAGGGTGGAAAACTGTAGAAATACGCACCTGTACCTCTATAGGCCAGGGGCGCCTAGCCTTTAGGCTTGCCAGATGGGGTCTTTTGCAGTGACAGTGTTCACGAGACTTATGTGAAATCCTCCTTGCTATCCAATTAATCCAACCATCAACCCTCGGGATTTGTCAAATGCTCGTACATGAAGGGTTAGTGGGGATCGCTGAAGAAATCATACAACTAGAAAAATGGCTGTGGGGGAAATACACACTCCCTTGGAAAAGGCTCCCTTCTTTTTGAGGTCTTAGAATCTGTTTTCTCGCTTCGTCACCTCCAGAGACATCTCTTCTCAGTGCTTCTAGCTACGCAGAGAGATTGTCGGTGTGTGAATGGGAGTACTCTAGCTCCCGGTGTTAGGGGTCAAAGTATGGCGTCTGGATGAAAGTTACACTTTAAATTAGTGATTGCACCTTCACAGGCTAGGAGCGCCCTTGCTTTTGGGGTTCCTCATGCAGCTTTCAGATGCCTTACATACAGTCGTTGGTTGCGGAATTCTTCTAGTCATGCAATGAACCTATCATTTAGTTAGCAGGATTCATTGTTCACTGATAGCTACAGTTCGTAGCATGAGATGGCAAAACAGAGAAATGGCTAAGTTTGGAGATCTTGCATCAATTTAATCAAAGGCACCTAATTTTTTGAGGCATCAGATGTCGTTTTTAGCAATTGCAGTTCCCAGTAGACATTTCATCTTTGTTCTGTTGGCTTCGCGGTGGATATCTCAGCTCAATCACGACCTCAATTAGGCATCCAAAAATCTGAGCTCAACAGTGGCAACTGTAACTTTTTCAGTAAACTATAAAGTAGGAAGTTAGCAAAAAATTTCATAACTTTTGCTGATGGACGCCTGGAGAGTCAAATTTGGACTTTTCAGAATCAACAAATTTTTCTGAGCGCACCCGGATGCAGAGATTTCAGTTAACTTATTAAAATAATATTAAATTTCAACTTTTTGCATGCAAGCATTAATGGGTGATTTTCTTCAATATTCTAATATTGGCGCCCTTTTTGATATTAAATTACAAATTCGCATGTGGAGAAGAACTATTTTAATATTATTTATTTTTCGAGACTCCGAGTCAGTGACAATTGATCAGAAGGGGGTCCAATCAGAAGTTTTCTTTTGAAATCAAGGTTTCTATTCTTGCAGTGGTGCCATTTAGCTACGATTTCTCTATTTAATCATTATGGCGTCTCATTTCATTCATCCAATTTGAGTAGAGGCGAATTTCTTCCTAAGTTGGGCGAATTTTCTTCAGCAGTCAGTTGTGAAGACATCAAAAACATTCTTTTGTAGGTACAAGTCCAGGTTCATCAACAAAATTCAAGACAGTGGCGATTTTAGCAGGAGAAAAGCATCAAAACCTCAATCTTCTGTCTCAATTTCTTACATTTCTCGTCTTATTTTCTTTTACATGTTCGAGAAATTGGTGACTTTTGACAAAACAAATCATCTGAGTTGATTCAGAATAGCTTCCTCGACAAAACCCATGTGCTAGAAATTTTTAGGAAAATTTGTTCCAGAGCATCGATTTTCGAAGCTTTGATTTTCTTAATTGAAATTTCTTTGCATGGTGGAGTAGAAGTCCAATTTTCGCAAATCTGACATTTTGGGTTGTCTTAGAATCATTTTCTGGACAAAACCCATATCTCAGAATTTTTTGTGAAAATTGCCCTCCGACGGGCTATTTTTAGCCTCAGTAGGCTATTTTTAGCTTTCTAGAAAAGTTGTCAGAATATAGTCGCGTTCACAGTCAATAGGCGAGTTTTCTAGAATGCAATACACACAGCTCGGATTCAAGATTAAGTCTTGACTCATGACTTCATCAGAATAGTTTACACGAATCTACATAAGGTGCTTCCAGAAGCAATCTTGGATCCAATCAAGATAAAAGATTCAATACTTCAAAACATTCAGGAATCCGGGATGCTTGAGGCCGCTTCTATCCCTGTCTCAGTTTATTGCGTAGAGTTCGTAATGTCTTGTGTTAAGCATTACAATTCTGCTACTTGCGAAATATAGTCAGTAGATGGACGGGTGATTTGCAATCTCAAACCCCTGGACATCGAGAGATGATTTGGTATTCCTCAACATCCGAACAGTCGAGTTATTACCATGGACCAATGTGAGAGCATTCAATGTTGATATGGACAAGTGTAAGAGTAAGATGGCAAAAAGATGGTGAAAACAAAAAACGAGCAAGTTGCCGAGCAATGTAGGCCATGGTGAATATAAGGATGAGTATGCGATTTTGATCACACTTCTCAATTGCGTCTCAGGGCATGCAGATGCAAACAGATTGTAGCCCTGGATGTATTATATCATTGGTTAGATCATCTCTGGGCAAGAGCATTATGACTGGGCATTCCTCATCAGCGACGTTCTCCACGAGGAAATCACCGGTTTTCTAGTTGCCCACTAGTTTTATATGTGTTCCTATCTTGTATACTTGATTGCCTATTAGGGTCAGTTTAGAGGGTTGAACATAGTGGGGATACTCAGTGTACAGAAAGTCTACCATTACTATGACCAGCTTGAGTTCATGAAGGATGAATGACATTTCAAGCGTGTTCATGAGGTTTTCTTGACATACACAGTGAGAAACCTAGACCAGGGGTTGCATGTTCGTATCTTAGGGGTTGCTAGAGCAACAATGGCTGATTGGGCAGACTGGTTTATTCAGTTCCCTACATACACCTACATCCGCATCTACGGATACATAGGAAATCCAGCCTGCTTCCACGCTATCCTTCGGATAGGACAGTCTTCTTGGAGTTCTTGAGGCAATTGTACGATGTTCATCTACGTTTGCACCACAAGCATAAACCAGCTGCTAACTTTCCAATGCAAATGGGAATCTATTGGTGCAGGACAACAGTTGATGCTAAAGCTGTAGGACAGGAGTTAGAAAAGTTTCATCTCAAGTACCTTGTCGATGCACGCACATATGATCCTTGGGGTAATTATTTAGCTCGCTTTGGTGGTCGCCTTTACCATAAGCCTACAATGGAGGATTATTGGGTGAACTGCGAGGATGCCTTTGAGGTGCGCAGACGCAGCTACAACAGGTTCTCTCTCTCGCAAATTTTTGTCTTCTTGGCAGAAGATGTGGGAGGTTTGTCAGATGATGAAGGAGATACACTTCCTCAATTTTTCAGAGAGTAGGTTGATACATAACCACTGTCGACTGTTGATTGGCTCGCCAAAGAATACTCATCAATGAAGGAGAGGTCGAGTAGAGTTAATCAGAATAGCATACTCTACCTCGAAAGCAAGAAGACCAGTAGGGTAGTCATGCCTAGAACAAAGCTGCCACGAGTGGATGCTTCATTGCCATCTTCGTCGAAACCTAAACAAAAGAAGAGGAGTAACTCTCCTAAGAAGAATAAAGTTGCTATCAGTTCAAAAGGGAAGGAACCTGCTACTGGAACGAACATGAAGCCAGTCAGAGGGCCAGTTCGGAGTTTGCTAGAGTTTGAGGTTCAGCCGTGCATACCATCACCTACACCACAATAGTCTCCAGTTCTGACTCACATTGATTTGGACCTAGAATCGCCACCTCGCAGTAATGCCTCTACACATTCTCACTCATCGGAACCTCTCATGACTAGCACGGACCCTTCCAGTAGGATTAGTCGAGACTCGTTTTGGCTTGAGAATCAACTGGGTGGGAAGAGGAGGCAGCCATCTTACATACTTGATCATTTAGATTTTGATCATGTCTACTAGGATGCGCTAGACAAGAGGATCGAGAAACAAGTTCCTGTAGAGAGGAATGCTGACAAGGAGATCGTCATAGAGACTGCTGCACCTTGAGAGGGTAAGAGTTTGAATGAGATTGAAGTTCAAGACTTTGAAATGATTAGAGTTAACCTTGGTAGAAGCACTCGCCAAACAAAGGTTGATCTCCTACATAGCGCAAAGGATAGAATAATGAAAGACGGAGAAGACAAATAGCCCTTGAGGCTGGAATCCAGCAACTTCGTCAATACATCTCTAGCCTTGTACACATAACGGAAAATGTCACTGTTTCACTCCCACCGATGCTAGAGCCACCACCAGAACAGGGCCAGCTTAATCACCTGGTTGTATACGACAAGTGTTTGGAGGATTGGGAGGAGTTCGTGATTAGAGGGCGCTTTGTGCTTGTAGAATTATATCAATTGCAGTACAATGCACGTGAACTCCGTCTACGTCTCCAGGATGAGGAGCGAGACTTGGCAATTGACAGACCCAAAGATGAGATCATGATTGCTCACTTGAGGATGGCATATGAATCAGTCACAGATGCAGAAGACAAAGAGGCTATCTACACTTGGAGGACACAGTTGATCTTCAAGGCGAAGATAGAGGAGACAATGGCATCAGAGTTGGCTGAGAGCAGAGAGCACGTCACTAGTGTACTTCGGTACGTGAGAACTTTCGTGTCTCGCATACCGTGCCAGTATCATCTGGAGGGTGGTGCGTATGTTGAGCTTGCTGACATCTAGTCAGAGCTCCAGGCACTCATTCATGGTATTTTCAGTGGGGAGACCATTGGCTGTAAGATGAGTCAACTTACAGTCATGTCAGCGTTGTTTGATGAGGCAAATAGGAGTAGAGGTGAACTTCAGTGCTAGATCACAGGTGGTGAGGACATGCTACACAGACATAGTATACCATGACAGAGTATGAGTGCCATGATGGTGACGCAGTCAACAACCTCGTGGAGGGGTTAGTTGCTCGAGATAGCGGCCAGTGATCAGCCAGTTAGAATGTACAGATATTTTTGAGGATAGAACCAGGAGCAGCAATTAGAACTTGACTTCCATCTTTAGTTCTCTTTGCTAGGTTCACACATGTCTATCTTATTCTCAGAGATATTTTGTAGGACTTGGAGTTTCATTTAGGGTTTTTGTTAACTGATAGTAGTTCTCTAGTTAACTTGCTTTCAATAAGGATGTGCATGCTCACACATTGTCCATTTAGATTAGATGTACCGGTTAACTGATGGTAGCTTTTCAGTTAATTGTATAGTTTGCTTTATTAGGGTTTAGTAATAAAATTTTGCATGCATTGCAAGACTGTAGTTGACTCAAGGTGATTTTAGGGTTCCCTACACCTTTCGATGTCTATAAATAAGAGCTTTTGCTCATTTGTAATGAACCTTTGCATGCAGTAGTAATATATGTTGAGCCAGATTTTCCTGTAATATTGCTATTCTGTATCTGTTCACTTTGGTTGGATGATCATTGTTTTGTGTTCTTGTGTTTATAAGCTTTGTTTCATATCTACACCTCGGATAGGTGCCGTCACTTCCTTGGGAATTTGGAATTAGGGCTTATCGTTTGTTGTTATTGTGTTAATGAGCTTTGTTTCATGTCTACACCTCGGATAGGTGCCGTCACCTCCTTGGGAATTCAGAAGTAGAGTTCATCGTTTGATGTTGTCGCCAATAGCCTTTCTTTCAGCCTACGCCTCAGATAGGTGTTGTCACCTCCTTGGAAATCCTGTTTTAGAGGTTATTGTATAAATCATCCCTGCTCCGTTTCCTCATGCTCTGATTTCTTGAGGAGATTGGATAGTATAAGCTAGTTAGTTTTGAGTTGTAGTTAAGATCTGCAAAACCAGAAAATCCTTGGCTGCAACGTTCAAAGTTTCTCGAAAACTTTTTGCCTCTTTCAGCTGAGACAGAAAGATAGGAATTGGTTTAGTTTACTTTTTTCAAGCATTTGTTTGCACAAGGGAGCTTCCCCTCCAAATTTGAAGAGCATTCATCACACAGTGTGCATAGCTGTTCGTACCAACTAGCACTCGAGAGGTGCTAATTGTTACACCAACAAAACCCTTAAAAGAGGTATCCTGCGGGCCTAGGAAGAAGTAACACAATCTCTTTTTCCTAGGGTTGGATACCCCTTTAAGGAAGAGAACTTGTGAAGAAGTGACACACCTAGGATTGAATACCCTTGAAAAAGGTGTCTTGAGGGCCTAGGGCAAGGTGACATAACCGCTTTTCCTAGGATTGGACATCCTTTAAAAGGTATTCTGAGGGCCTGGGAAGAAATGTGTCCTTTCCTAGGAAGGCTGGATATACTCTGTAGCGAGGTATCCAAAAGGCTTGGAAGGAGATTAGTTGTAGCAAGATGTTACAATCTTTTTTTAGGATGAAGACCATTGTACCAGCCAAGAACGTCAAGAGACCAAGGAAGAAGAAACTTATGAAGATTGCTTGAGGACAAGCAACGCCAAGCGGGGGAGACTTGTAATGTCCCCATGAAAGAGAACTAGATAAGTACAAGCTAAATTTAGATTTAATAGCTCCTACAATTGTAACAAATAATCATTTACCAAGAACATATATATGTATATATAAATACACACACACACACACACACACACATATATATATATATATATATATATAATATATTAATTGCTAATATGTAATCAATTTGTTTAATACTAATCATTGACTAAATGCAGCCAACTAGGTTCAATCGATTAAGAGTAAACATGTGAAGTGACAAGACGCTGAAAAAGGACGTGTCTGAAGATCCAGTGAATAGTCACGTCTGAGTGCAGGATCAGCCACGTCTATAGAATACGTATAATTAGAAGAGCAACGAAGGTCAGAGAAACATACAAAAATATAGAGAAGAGAGCATCGCTGGAAGAAAAGACTCAAAAGTTTCAGTTATCCCATCGAACCTGAAGTTGAAGATGTGTGAAGAAGCCAATCATAATCGGCCCCAACTCAAACCCAAATCTATATTCATCATCATATAAAGCAGTCATATTTCATGTAATCGGCATTCATCTCAAACATAATCGGCTTCCATCTCAGATCGGGTTCATATTGATCTACATCTGTTGGTCAATTCATAGTGGCAAATCACAGGCTTTTAAATATCTCTTATATTGATTGTCTGCATACGGTTACATTTCTCTGAGTTTATATCAACCATTGCATCAAATACATTTACAGAGTATAAGTAATATATATAAATATAAATCTTTGAAGTAGATTATCCTCTCAAGGTTTCCGTGAAAGGGATATCTTTCTCTAAATCAAAGGTTGAGAGAAAAGACATTTCTTGAGGAAAAATCTCAGTTTAGGCCAGAATTACTGTTGGAGCAAGGGAACATCTCAGTTACTGAAGATATGTTTGTAGTAACACAATTTGAAAATCATTCAGGGGATGCCCAGCCAATTTGAAAGCCTATCTTGTTCAAAATTCTTAGGCAAATGGGGTGTAACCCACATTGGGATTGCTATTGTAAATATTTTGATGGGTCAAATGCCAGATTCCAAAAACTTGTAATATTTTGGATCTTTGAGATCTGAGTGGACCCTTTGAAAATATATTTCTCTCTTTTATTGAGGTGAAGATTGCCACGAGGTATGCTTCTTTTAAATCCCACTATAAGGGCCTGTTAGTTTTCAGATCAGAAATACAAATAAGCAGAAATACAACACACGGATCAATGAACACAACAATTTACCGTGGGAAAACCCTCCTGCTTGAGGGAGAAAAACCCAGCATAATGATCTCTTATATATCAGATGAATAAGTGCAGAAACTGCATACATAAAATCAGGCCCTAGACAAGGTTGAGTCTAATACAATGAATAGAGACACTTCTCTTTGAAGCAAATCTTGAGAACACAAATGATGACACTACTTTTAGAATCGGATCTGCTGCTTAGAAGGCGAACTGCTGCTGAATAGTGCGAATTGGTGTTGAATGAATTGATGAAAAAATGAGAGGTCTCTATCCTCTTTAAATACAAAGCTAGGCAACCTCCTTTGTAGGGCTGACCTAGAAAATACAAATTTTATTTATAAAAAAATAAAGGCCGACCTGCCTTGAACAAAATATATTTAGGAGAAAATATCTCCCGCCGCTACAAAACATTAACACTCCCTATTATCTAGGGAGGTATTTTCAGGTATCCTTGTCATGGAGTCTCTCAACATGACATTCACAATGGCTACACTGATTTGTGGAAGGAACATATCTCAGTCTTAGAGATATACAAGTACTTGTCATGGAGTCTCTCAACATGACATCCACAATGGCTACACCCATTTGTGGAAAACACATCTCAGTCATAGAGATGTACAAGGGTTCATCATGGAGTCTCTCAACATGATGTCCAAAATGGCTACTCCCATTTGTGGAAAGAAACACATCGTCATGGAGTCACTCAACATGACGTCCACAATGGCTACTCCCATTTGTGGAAAGAAACACTTCTCAGTCTCAGAGATGCACAAGGGCTTTCACCTCATATTTCTTCGTCTTAGAGAAATATACATTATGACAAATCTTAATGATGCTGAGTCTCCCTCTCAGCAAGGGTGACATTCTCCACTACCCTGTTGTGACCTTTTCACACATCGCCCCATTCAAGATGGGGACCCCTAATTTTTGCTCCATTCTGGTCGTTTTGGCTTTGGTTTTTGTGTGTCTCTCTCTCCATCTGTCTCTTTTCTATGGTCTGCTTCCTGGGGACGTTCCCGTCTGCAAGCTTCAACATGAATTTGGCCAAGTCTGAAATTAGGGTTTGAGTCTTTCCAGCCAATTTGAAGTCAAACGAGGTGAATACATTGAAAATTGAGCTTAACATTGTTGTCAGCATGCTTCCAGCAGGCTCTCAACAAAAATTTATCAGATTCCGAGGTACTTACTATTTTTAGTAAGTGCACAATTCAGGGCAATTTGTCAGCACTTTTGAGGTTTCGACAGTCACACAGCATCCAGAGCATATCAAGCTATTCGCGTGCAAAATTTGAGCGAAAACAGATAACTTACTATTTTTAGCAGTCCGGCTTCCGGCACGAATTTCGGGGCCCAGATGCAGAGTTTTTCTTTGCATGTCTGGATATTCCTTCTGGGTTTTTCGAGACCTTCGCGATGATGTAACATGCAAGACGAGACGACCACTTTCAGAATTCAGTCTTCCGAGGCTATTTTTAGGGTTTGCATGTCAAGGTTTCTTTTGCATGTCAGGTGATTCCTGATGGGTTTTTCGAGAGCTTCACGATGGTGTGACATGCAAACAGAGATTCTCACTCAGTAAGGAACTTGCTATTTTTAGCAGGTGTGCCCCGGCAGCCGCTTCCCAGCAGTTCAGAATCACGAGCTGATCGCAGTGCCACAGAAACGAAGAGAAACAGAGATCATTTGATACGCATGCATAGCAAATTAGGGTTTTCAGCTTCGGAGCCTAAAAATAGGCATAAAAAGTCAAAATCTTCGAAAACCGATGTAAACCATCGTGATCAGCGTCCTTCAAGCTATTTGCTGGTGAAATTTCGAGTCAAACGGAGCACTTACTATTTATAGTAAGTCAGATTGGAAGCATGCTAAAAATAGTAAATCAGTTGCATGCGTCAGTGTCGGCAAACAGGTCACGTGGTGAGGAGCGCCTCATCAAAATTTCAACTCAATCGGAGCATGGGAGCTATCAGAAACATGAGCTTACTATTTATAGTAAGCCACCTTGAGAAACATGCTAAAATATAGCTGGGTACTGGAAATGGCAGTGCCGACAGGTTGATAAGGTTATGAAGAAGCTATGTTTAAAATTTCAAGTTGATCCGAGCTTCAGAAGTGCAAAATTCAGAGGACTTACTATAAATAGCAGGGCACGATACTGGCGAAGGATGATGAAAATTTGTCTAAGTCTGGAGTTTCGTCCAGCAGGCCTGGCAAAATGCGCCCAGATTGATGAAGAGGCATAAAATTTCAAAGTATGGCGTTCATCCTGCTCAGGGGGCAAAATGCGCCCAAGGTACAAAGGTCAAAGAGAAGTCAATGATTTCTATCCAGTGGCCAGGGAAAAATGCGCCCAACTTGAAGCATGAGAGCTGGAAATTTTTCTAAGTCTTAAACTTGTCCTCCTCACCCCTCCAAATGCGCTCATCCTGCAGCTGGGGTGAAATGCGCCCAAAAAGAGAGTCAACAAGGTCAAAGGATTTCGTCCTCCTCAAGGGGCAAAATGCGCCCAAGCACATGCATGTGAAGACAAAAATTGGAATACGAGGGGTCATCCTTCTCCTATATAGAAATGCGCCCATGTTTGGATGTGAAAAGTGAATGAGGGCGGTAATTGGGATGAAAATGTTACCTAGACATGGTGAAAAGTGGTAAAAGATAGGCGTTATCCTCCTCCACACTAAGAATGCGCCCAAAGTGGTGGAAATAAAATTGCTAGGCGTGTGTGTTGGGCGCCTAAAGCCTAAAAGTGTTAGAAAATTGCCTAGGCGTTGGAAGTTGCCAGATGGAAATGAAGTGCTAAGGCGTGGTTTTCCTCAAATGTGAGATGAGTGATGGAAATTCTTTTTCTAAGGCATTGGAGCTTCAAAAATATTTTTCAAGTGTGAAGTAAAATGCGAAGTGGTGGCTAGAAAAATAAAATGTGCCAGGCACCTCTATAAAAAATTTTCTAAGTGAAGTCGATATTTTCACAGGCAAAATTGATCGAGTTGGATATAAAATTTTCTAAGGCAAAATTTTCGAAGTGATTCAAAAATTTCTAAGGCACAAAATATTTCCTCCCTTAGAAAAATGCTTAAGTCTGGAGAGGTGATGGAATTTTTCTTGAAGCACAGATGGGCCGCCAAAGATGAAGTCAGTGAAAGCCAGCTACACGGGTTGATATAAAATTTTTCCAAGTCAGAGCAACACAGGATACTCACAGATGTGAAGAATGAATTTAAATTTCACAGGGAAATAATTTTCTAAGGTTCAAAATTCAGAAAAATAAAATGAACCCGTTCGTTGGGCACCCATGGGTTCGACGCGTTCTGGAGAAAATTTTCTTCTGGGTATCGAAGATTGCCGATGAGGAGTTGATTTTAAGGTCTTCCACAGCTTGTCGAGAATTTTGGGATAAAGATTTTAAGTGAGCACCAGGTTGATGTATTTCCTAAGGGAAATTTGAAAATTTTCTAAGGCAAAAATGAAGAAAATGTGTTTTCAAGGTAAGATCCTCCAGACGATGAATTTGAAAGAAACTGCCTAGGTGAATTTGCTTCAATCCTTCGTGAAGATAGTTTACTTGAGCCAAAAATGAATAAAATCGAGGTTATCAGAGCTCCAGCAGGTGAAATGAATTTCTCAAAGATGAAGTTTGTCTAAGGCATGAGTTTGAACGCAAAGTTGGCGATGAACGCTTGAAAGTTGGAGCGTGAGGATCAGGTGAGTGAGTTAAGTTTATATCATGAAGTATTCTAATGCTTCTCTCCTTGCTTGTTTTGCAGGAGGAACATTGAAGCCTGAGCACGATGACTGGAAGTGGAAGCACGATGAAGATGAGTTTCAATCTCGAAGGAGGAAAATTGCAAGAAAATGGCTAAGTGTTAAGACTTAGTATAACTTCGAAGTGACGAAGATGAAGACCCTCAAGTGGAAGAAATCAAGAACAATAAGAAAGAGATCGAGAACGGTGTGAGGCAGTCTACAAATAGAATCTTCTAGAAGGATGATGGTGGACATTATGGCATTATTACCCCACTCTCCTCGTGGCGGTTTAGGGCAATATTATTTAGGGCTGAGGTGTGATTCGGCCACTCTATTGATTGTAACCCTAGCCGTCTTTTGGGACTTGCTAGCTATATAAAGGGGAGTCCCCTCATTTGTAAATCATCGAGAATTAGAGTAGACATTGGAATAGTAGACATTGAGAGTATTAGCATTAGAGCTAGATAGTGTAGCATTGTAGAGCATTTTTGCATAATTTGGAGAAGAAAGAAAGTTTTCCCTTTGAAAACTTTTGAGGAGATTGTTGTGTAACACATTTTATGATAATAGATCTTTTCATTGATGATGGAATTAGTCTTGTCATGAAATGCTAGCAAGGTTTCTTCTTCCTTTCGTATCCAAGTAGCTTAAATTCATGCAAGTAGCTTACTTTGGTGTGTGGTGTTTTATTGAGATAGCTTCGCTTTATTCCATACCACTAGCGGCTTGTTGATGATAAGTCGCCTTGTGTGGTCAATTGGACATTACATTGAGTTTAACTTCGGTTGTGGTTTACATACTTATATGCGTCGTTCGATGGTGTATGTATGTTAAATTATAACTTGAACATCTTTTGCTATCCCTTGAAGATTGCACCGATTTTACTGAGGCTGTCCGACGGAGGCTAGGTGAAATCTGGTTGAAGTCTATTGAAATGAAGCTCCACATATCCTGCATTTAGAATAGAACATAAACTTCTTAGGCCCTACACCCTTTTAAATTTAGTTCATTTCGGTTAAATTAGGAAACTTGCGCTCACACCAAATCATTTGAATCACCGCGAGAAGTCCTTAGTCTGCTTGTTTGTTGTTAGCCGTCGAACAATTGTGTAAGTCCCCTTGACATACCAGCAATATCACATCGAACCAATGAGCCTATTAGCACTCAAGGAACCTTGGTTGAAAGCATGATCTTACTGCGCAATCTTAGCATCTGAATACTTTGTTCAGAGAGGATAGGCGTCGGTTGGGAGACTTTATTCTGTGTTGGTGCGGTCTCAAAAACCACGTCAACATACCCCACTTGTCCTGAAAATGTGCAAACTTCACTCTGAGAGAGGCTTGGTGAGAATATCATCGTCTGATCATCAGTGCAAATGTACTTGAGTTGAATTGCTTTCCTCAGCACCATGTCTTTGATGTAATGATACTTGATCTCCACATGCTTTGTCCTATCATGAAATACAGGATTTACCGAGAGCTTCACATAGCTTTGATTATCACAATGAATCATAGTTGGCTCCAATGTTTGACTGAACAATCCTGCAAGGAGCTTTTGAAGCCATATTGCTTCATGAACTGCTACACATGCTGCGATATATTCAGCCTCTGCAGTGCTTAGTGCCACCGATGTATGCTTCCTACTATACTAAGAAATCATGGTAGACCCCAAACTGAAGCAACATCCAGAGGTGCTCTTCCTATCAGTTACACTCCCGGCCCAATCAGAATCAAAATAGCCTTGTAGTTTCAGATCTTCACTGGAAGTATATCTCAAACCACATCCCACAATGCCACGCAAGTATTTCAGAATATGCTTTGTTGCAACTAGATGTATTTGTCTTGGCTCACACATGAATTGACTGAGAGCACTCACTGCATAACAAATGTTTGGTCCGGTGTTGACTAGATCCATCAATGATCCAATCAAGTGTCTATACATGGTGGGATCTACCAAATTTGAATCGGTTGCTGAGTCACTTAACTTCTTCAAATTTGTCTCCATAGGTGTAGACATGGACTTACAGTCCATCATCCCAAATCTCCTCAATATATCTATAGTGTATTTCCCTTGACTTAGAATGATCTCATTAGGTCTTTGCCACACTTCCAGTCCCAGGAAGTAATGCATAAGACCAAGATCGTTCATCTCAAACTTGGAGGCTAACTCTTTCTTACATTTGACAATGAGCTTCTCTACTCCAGTGAGAAATAAAGCATCAACATAAAGAACCAATATCAAAGCCTCACCATCAACTAGCTTGAAGTAAAGGTTGGAATCTGCATCATTCTTGGAGAATCCCAAGCTCATCAAACATCTGTCAATCCTTTCATACCATGCACGAGGTGCTTGTTTAAGACTGTACAAGGCCTTCTTCAATTTGCATACATGAGACTCCTTCCCATGAATCACAAAACCGTCTGGCTGCTCGATGTACACTTCTTCAACCACACCATTGAGAAATGCAGTCTTTATGTCCATTTGATGTAACTTCCAGCCTTTAGTGGAGGCAATAGCAATAATTGTTCTGATAGAAGTGTATCGAGCAACTAGAGCAAATGTCTCCTCATAATCTATTCCCTCCTTCTGAGAGAATCCTCTAGCCATAAATCTCGCCTTATAATTCTCAATGCTGCCATCAGCTGCATGCTTGATTTTGTAGAGCCATTTGGAAGACACTACTGATTTCCCTTCAGGTCTTGGAACAACATTCCATACATCATTTTTAATGATGGATTGATACTCTTCTATCATTGCATCTCTCCATACATGTTGATTGGATGGCTCCTCAAAATTGGAAGGCTCAAAATCAATGATGTGACTCATCAATGCCACATAACTTGAAAACTTCTGCGGTCTCTTGCTTTCCCTAAAGGTGTCTCAAGGAGCTACATGTTTTTTTGCCTCTTGCATAGTTTGACGAGCCCATAAAGGCCTCTTCCATCCTACAACAATGTCTCTAGGCCCATCAGTTGGATTTGTAGGATCAACTGGATCAATAGTCTTGGCTGGTTCGTTGGACTTCCTCTGAATGTCAGGAGCATGATCAAGAGATATGTCCATATCCTGAGAAGTCTCTTGCTCTTCACTGTCTATCTCCATGTGAGTTCCTTTAGATCTTTTGAAGGCTACTTCCTCTTCGAAGGAGACATCCCTGCTGATCTCAATCTATTTCTGCCCTGGAATATAAACTCTATAGGCCTTTGAGGACTCATTGTATCCCACGAATATACCCTTCTTGCCTGAAGGTTCTAGTTTTGATCTTTCATCCTTGGGCACATGAATGTAAACAGGACAACCAAAAATTCTTAAATGACTAATCTCAGGTTTCACACCTGTGAAGTCCTCCTCAGGAGTCATGTTTCCCAAAATTCGATGAGGGCTTCTGTTTTAAACATATACTGTGGTTCTGGAAGCGTCTACCCATAGGAAACTCTGTAAACTCTGATCATGAATCATAGCCTTCGCTGCCTCTACTATGGATCTGTTCTTTCTGTCAGCAACTCCATTTTTTCTGAGGATTGTACGAAACACAAAACTCCCTCTTGATCCCTGCCTCAATGCAAAAATTATGAAATCCTCTAGAAGTGTACTCCCCTCCATTATTCGATCTCAGAACCTGAATTCTTTTCCCGGACATGTTTTCAATTTGAGCCTTGAATTCTCTAAATCTATTAAGGACTTCCTCAAACTCCTTGGATTTCAAGAAGTAAATCCAAGTCTTTCGAGAATAATCATCAATAAAAATCACATAGTACCAAAATCCACTCAAGGATGCCACAAACATTGGTCCACATAAATCAGAATGAACAAGATCTAAAATTCCCTTTGATCTATTGTCACTACTATGGAAGGGACTCTTGATATTCTTACCCAGTGCACATCCTCTGCAAATGCCATTGTGCTATAGACCAAGCTTTGGAATACCAGTAACCGTCTTCTGCATAGATGGAAGAGCTTTGAAATGTAAGTGAGCAATACTCTTGCGCCATAGCTCACTCAAATTGATAGAGTCGTGCAATAATGCCTGAACTGTTGAATTGATAATCTGTATAGGTTGTCCTGACAAACGGAAATCACACGAGCTGATTTTATGCTAGAGTTCTTGGGCCATGCCAGAAATTTCCCTTTAGAAAAGGTAACCTTGTACCTTTTATCCTCAAGGCTGAAATGGAGACAATATTTCTTTTGATCCCTGGTACAAACAAGACATCACTCAAATGAAGAGGGATACTTGAATCTAGCTGGAAAGAAGTGGTTATCTCTACTTTCATATAATGTTCTATTTTGCTTTATGGTTGCTGTTAGTCCCAAATGCAAGCCAGGGCTGATATGAGTGGATGCAAGAGGAGCCCTTATCCACCATCTCTAGGTTGGATTCTAAAGATCTTCCACTATCTACCATAGTTCTTGATGCAAAATTGCTTTTGATAGCTGCCCTAAACAATTTGGAAACTTAGCTACAATGTTAAATCTAAACTATGAAACCTTATTCCATGAAATGATGTTTTTCATTAAGGCATTAATGTAACTCATACAGATTTATGCATTAATTTTAGTCATGTCATATGCTAAGCTGTCCTTGACTATTTTGAAAAGACATTTCGTTAGTTGAGGTATCTAACTATGCAATGTTCAAGAAGGAAACTACAACCCCCCAAAAATGTGTTCAAAGGTTACCCTGGCAGTTGTCATGAGCGTTTCCAGTTGTCATGAGCATTTCTAAGGTATTTTGGCAGAATAAACTGGTACTGGAAGCTTCTCTTGGTTAGATTTTTTTTTTTTCCAAATTTAACATTAGAGCTTGCTCAGGAGCAAGTGACATAATTTTTCTTTGCCATGTGGCAGTCTGGTATTTTTTACAGTAAAATTTGTGTTTCTTCTGAACATTATCTATATATATCAGATCTCAATAAATTCAATCCAAAAATTGACTGTTGAATCTACAGAATAGTTTATTTCACCTTTCAAACTTTAGGATTCTGCTAAAAGTTTAATCTATGACTTCGAGATTGTATATGTATACTAACAAATCATGTTCTCATTTTATACTTAACTGAAACCTTACTTAGATCTTCCATGATTTCTAGTGTTAATTATGTTGTTTCTAGTTGTATGCAGGAATGCCCATGGCAAAAGTAAGCTTAAAATTACCAGGAGCTCATAATGTTATGAATTCTCTGGCGGTATGTGACATCAGTTTTTTGCATTAATGAACTCTGTATATAAACTGAATGAATTGATTTAGATTTGTTTTCCTAGAATTTTTTATGACATGCTTTTCTAATACCCAAAGTTGTGTGGATATTGTGATTTAAGAATATATCATTGTTGTGATTAAGAATGGACTAAAAATCAAACACATATTTTGCATTTCTTTTCATATTCTGTTTTGGGAATACAAACGAGGAAAGGTATTATTGTTAATTTCAATTTACACATAGGGTCAGGCTTAGCTATCTAATTGCCATTGCCCCACTATTTAAATTAAATTTAATGAAACGTAGTTAAGTAAAACTCTAACACTATTAGAACATTATCACAATTTCTCCTTGCAAATCTCATTTTAAACACTGCTTATAGCTCCAAAATAGTAGATATTATTAGAAACCAGCGAAAGGCCTTATAACTTTAACACTTAAAGGAGGATAAAGTACTAATTTGCCTTGATTGTTACACTAAGGCAAGATACAAAGGCTTAATGAAATGCATGAGATTCAATATTTGAATTTTCTAAGACATCAAAAAGAAAATAAACAATGAGTTATTTTTGTGGTGGGATAGTAATAATATGCAATGATTACAAATTATTTCAATTTTGAAGCACCTAAGCCAGGTTGTTCCTATGTGTTAGCATTTAATTTATCTTTTGCGAGACAACACAATAAAATATTGAGGTAAAACCTAGCTTCAAATTAGGTGGGGAAGCTCCTTGAGATCTTACTAAACCTAAAACTAAATAAAACCAATCTTAGACGAAAACTATAGATAAGATATACAGATATGCATACTATACAAAATATTACTAAGGGGGTTGCATAAAGGAAATAATTAAGTGCCTATGTTTTTGTCTTAGATAGATGCACCAAACTGTTAACAAATATGCCTTTTAAATGAGATTTTTAGATTTAACAAAATGTAAGCAACTTATCTTAAGCGGAAACTGGTTTCATTTATGAAAGGAATAACAACACAAGTTGATGACACACAATTTCACAAATTGAATAGTTAAGCTGTAAACAAAGCTACAACCTAGGTAGACATATTGCCAATATGAAGCTTGATCCTACTATCTACATTCAATTTGATTCATGAAATTATAAGCACAAGTTGAACAATACCTTTAGTTGAATAATAGTTTCTATAGCATAAGCTTCACTCAAATTATCATGATTCAAATTCTGTGCCCTAGGCATTTATTTATAGGCTAAATCCCAAAGAAATGTTCTAAAGTAACCTCAAAAGTTGCAGAAAAAGAAGAAAGAAATTAACTTAAAGCTAATCTACCGTAAAACAACTAATAAAATAGAATTTACTAAATTGGACAAAAAATATGCCCTCATCATTGCTAAAAAAGAGAACACTGGAAATAGCTCATTTCCGTATAAGAGCACATTTAAAAACATGGGCCCTCATCATTGCCAAAAAATAGGCCCTCATCATTGCTAAAAAAGAGAGTACTTCTACAATTAAAAAGCCCATTTCCTTAAGTTCAAACCACTTCTCTACTCATTTTTTTATGTATACTTGTGTATGTGAGCAAATTAGCATGTAATTGATTATGTTTTAAGTTTTTAAAAGTGATTTTGATAAGAGTACATAGAAAAACATGCACATCGTTGAAAAATGTCTATGTATCATGCTCAAAATTACTGAGTTTGTCCTGGATTTTTTTGCCATAGTTCGAGTTTGGTATAGTAAGTTTTGGATATGAACGTGGGTAATGAAAAGGATGGATAACTGTTCTTTAAGTTTAAAATTTTCAAATTTTATGTCATGTATTTGTAATTAATTGGTGGCACTGATGAAAATATTGGAGAAATTCTTCAATGTGTATATTTTATTCTGTCATAGATCAATATCTTAATGAGTGTATGATATAGAATTTTTTATGGTTTTGGAGTTTTTGCTCATGGAGTATCAAGTTTTTGTTCATTCCTTCTCATTACCATCTTTGTTTTCTTGAGCTTCCTATATATATTTTTTGATTCTGGCCTATTTGACTTTACTTAAGTGGATGTTGAGTTTAACAATGCTTCATAGGAAAATGTTTCTTGTCCTAAACCAAACCAGAGTATAATAATTATTTTTGGAATATAAATACGGGAGCATTGTTTATCTAATGAGAGTACATTTCTCCCATTTTATAAGAACAGTATAAAGGTATTAACATAAGTAGAGAGATTGTCTGTTTAAACTTCAGGTCTTAACAGGGTTATGAATTATGATATTGCTATCAGGATTCAACCGTGTAGTTTCGAGTCAAACTCATTGACCCATGTTTCATGAGTAGTGGTTCAACAAGAACCCATCTCTCATGATATCGAACAGGGTTATGAATGTTGTAACTTTCCGCTTCTGAGACTTCGGTTCTTGTATATTGGTTTTCACATGAAGATTTGTCATTTTGGATGTCAACTATTGCAGGTTATTGCATCAGTTGCAGCACTTAGTAAACAACAAACTAGAAGTTACGATGGGAAAAATGACCTGAAGGCAACACAAGAAGTTGTTAAAGCTGCAAGCAAACATTTAGGAAACTTCATTGGCATTTGTAGACGCTTTGAGTTTGTTGGTAAGATTCAAGGGTGTGATATATATGATGACTATGCGCACCATCCTTCGGAAGTCCATGCAGTTCTCCAGGCTGCTCGGCAGAGATTTTCTGATCGAGCTCTCTGGGTTGTTTTTCAACCCCACACATACAGGTTTGAATCCATTCTAAAAGTTTAATTTCTATCATGGCAATGGATTGAATTATGTCAATTGGAACATCTACATCCACTGTCAAAAGGCATTTTTGATTATGAAAAAATAGATAATGTTATGATAGTTTGGTAAAATATTTTTCTTCTTATTTAACTTCAACTTTATACATGGATTGTCTGTTACAGCCGCCTAGCAGGATTATTGCAAGATTTTTCACTAGCTTTCAATTGTGCAGACCGTGTAATCATCACTAAGGTTTAAAGCTCTATTTTTGGAATCTTTGCATCTTTGACAAAAATGATCATGTTTAGAGGCTGTATCTTGAAATACAATTATTTATGGCAGGTTTATGCTGCACGGGAGCAAAATATCTGGAATATTAGTGGAAAAGATCTTGTATCATCTATCGTTGGGCCATCCACAGAATATATTCCTGAATTGGTACTTGAAATTATTCTTTTTATACTTTTGGTCTATAAATAAAATAAGAATCCTATATATATTATAATAGTCTCCACATAAATTAGAGATCCAATCATTTTGATGCTTGCTAGGCAGATAGTAGAGAGAGTGGATGATAGAATCTCAGCTGATGGTGCAATTGAAGGTCAATTGAACAACCGTCTGCTGGGTCAGCATGCGAACCCGATATGGGAGTGAAGTTCAGAAATATACACATATATGGATTGGGAGAACACAGTTCAATGTTTTCTAGTACAACTCAAAACATCATTATATCAACTGACTGGCAGATTACATTAACAAGTTATAAAACACACTTCTACAGTCTACTTTCCATATTCAAACTCGAATTACACAAACTCTTCACTAGTGTGACTTCTGGTATATCTAGCAATCTCTTTTGCATGGTGAACTCACATTATTGCAAGCTTCCCGTACTTTCTAATCTTCACTCTTCTTAAAACCAACATACCCTATGTCTAATTTGCATTGAATATTTGTCTTTGTAGGTCTTGTCCATTGTATAAAAAATAACTAGTGGGGAAGATTGTCATGTCCCCCGGAATTGTGGCACTAAAATATAAAAATATCAAGAAACAAATAAATAAATAAAAATACATATAAGGATGTTGGCAATATAATCATAATTATAATTATCCCAAAGATAATGCTATAACTATTGAATATAAAATATAAATATTAAACATTGCAAATAATTGATATTATTAATATTAAACAATTAACAAATGGAACAAATATCAATATATATATATATATATATATATATATATATATAACAATTCTATTGTAGTTATCAAGTCAGTAGAATAATTAGAAAATATTGATCGCAGAATATAATATAAATTAATAATGATATAATATATTGGCACATTATAATAGAATAATAAACAAAATATAATAAAACTAAACAAAATCCAAATTATAATAATAATCATAAGGCTGGTAAAGTTAAACATAAATCATTATTTACGCTAGCTGTAGATCATTAACATAATTCCCATAAGATGAATATAACCGAGCATTCACTAAGGATTGTATAGGAGAGACTAAGTGCAGGAAGCAACGATTGACTGCATAAGGACAACGATTGGTCCAAAAGTGACGTGCCTTTTCCCCCTGCCCAGGCCGATGCTTAATAAGAGACTATTGCAAGAAAAGAGGGGAGGATGGGAGAGAACGGATTTAAGACGACAACATACAAGGCAGAGCTCAATATTAGTGAGCAGTGATTATTTAATGCAGTTACCCAAGGGAAAGCAGCAACACAAACTAGACAAAGGCAACAATCTTCTTAGATAACCAATAACATAGCCAGCCGACTCACATAAAGGATCAACTCCTTTATTTATTTAGTAATTATTAGTAGAGGCTGATTTGGGTGAGAGAATGGGGTTGACATGACCCTCCATAAGGGATGCGCTTATCTGAAGGTAAAGGAGAGATATAAAGGCAGAACAAAGGAATAGACCAGCACACAGAAGGATAGGAATGGAATTATTAACAAAGAGAATATCTTCAAATGAGGTCAAATGAAAGGAGGGTCTTCTCCATTACGTGGCTGAAGAGTCTCCAGTGTTTATAGCCGCTGGCTGGAGATAATAGAATACTCTGCAGATTGGCAAGGATAAGTAATCAGTTGGGAAGGAATAAGAGCAAAGAATATATATATTTTGTTGGGAAGAACATTCTTTGAGATCCGATCAGACACAGAGCAAGGTAAGTATTATCAATAAAGGTTCACAATTACTTATGCATGTAGAATTCGAGCTATGTAGAATTACTTATGTAAGTAATATTCACTCACCATGAGTGTAAATAGTATAACAGAATTCCAGCTATAGGAAACTTGAAAGATGTTTGATATCTACTCTAATGTACTTACGGTTATATTATAGAAGGATTATTCATAGCGAGTGTTAAGAAGGGAATGAATAATTCGTTGACTAGAATTGAGATATGTTCTTTGATCTTAATAGATATTATTAGGGAAACTTATTGAATTCTAATGCTTCTAATGTCTCCATGAGAAACACTTTGAATGTAAGATTCAGGTTAAGTGCCTCCATTAGAAAGGGGTCATTACATGGAAGGGAGTCATATCGGGTTACAGTGAATACGTCTGAAGGAAGTCCAATACAGTGCAACGACTAGAGATAAGTATCCTCAAGTGACTGTTAACATTGAAGGATTATGTAATCAATCCAAGTTATTGTGGACAGCAGGTTACAGTATAATAACTAATCCATACCTTAATAGCAGGGAATTTTATAACACTTTAATCTGTGATGAATTGTGAATTCGATTAATATGATAGGTGAATACATAGAGGGATTAAATGGATATTTATATGTCAATATATTGAGTTCATCTATACAACATATGTGATTGACAAACACCCTGAATAGATATAAAGGGATATTATTTACAAAAGTCCAATAATGATGCTTGCAGCAATTATTGTATATCATAAGCTACTATGACTTTTACTATAAGAATAGACTTCGGGCCAAAATTCCCTTTCACTAGCACTCAATAAGGATAGGGAGTTTGTAGAGGGAAAGGATGGTAAATCGATCCATTGATGGACGGTCCTAAGATAGTGTGAAGTACCTTGCCCAAACTGCCCTAAAATTCAATCAGCTTTTCTTGACTTTCTGGGAAACAATTTGCGTGAAACTGATTTCTGAGTATGTATATTGATTTCACTTGTCAACTAGACATATGCAAGCTGGTTATACAATAAAATATTTCACTGTAAAGTTCCTTTCCAAACAATAAGAGGTTTTGAATGTTTGACAGTAGTTTCTTTTAACCATCCACCACTTTCATTGTATCAATGGTAAGATGTCTCCACATAAGCATGAGCAATAAATACCCAAATTTCTGAGAGATACTGACTTACACTGTAACTGATTTTCATTGCATTAAATTCAGAATTTATATCAGATCACTACAGTGGTAATTTCTATTTGTTCCCAAGTTCATTAGGTAGGCAAGTTAACAACTATTGTCATATCTTTACTTGCAGATGGTCAAAACAGAGTAATGAATCGTTTACAAACTGATACAGTGGTCTTTTGAGATGCACTGTTTGGTGTTGGCAGATTAGGACCTTGCACATTCAAGATTTCATTAACAGATTACATGAAGACTGCAAGTGGCTCAAAACAGTGCTAGGAGTGCCAACCTTTATACTCAGAATTATCAATGGGTGAAAAGAAACTCTCTAAATATTACAATAACAACATATATGAGTCTATTCCATCACTGAAACTCTTAGGAAACCATTGAAAGTTAAACAGCAATAATGTTCTGGACTGTATCAGCAACACAAAGTAATTTTCTGAGTATTACAGGTGCAGAAATTTACATACAGCCGCTTTAAACACTTCAACAAACAGGGATACTACAATTCCAGCACATACAAAATGATTTGTAACATATAAAATACTCAGACCTGGAGAATTCACTCGTCCCACTCAAAGAGGAGTTTGAAAGACCACAGAAGCGCCCAGAAATTGTAGCAGCAGCCAATAACCTTTTCCAACAGTTGCTTCTCCTCTTATACAGTGCGTCCAGCCTTCTAGTCTCTTCTAACAGCAGCCACGACCAAGATATGGAGCAAGTAGAGTCGTTTCTTTCTCTGAAAACACGTCCCTTCTCTTTACTCGCCCAGAATAGCTTAAACACGCCCTTTTTATGACTCCTATGCTGGGAAACAAGGCGCCTAGGGTTTAACCATAAACCCACGCCCTCAAATGTGTAGATAAGTTCAAAATTTCGATCCATTGAAGCTGCAAAATCTCAGGTAATAAAATCACGAAAATCAGGGATGAAGCTTATCTTCTCTTAACAACCCTTTACTGTTGCCAGGCTAGGAGTGATGCTCTCACACTCGAAACAAGGCGGCTAGGGTTTTCCAAACCCAATCGAACCAGAAGCTCGAGTCTTCTTCATGAAGAAAATATGCATATCAAAAGTGTCGACCAAAATGTGTGTTCTTTTCTTTTTGTATCCTTCCATTCAATAATAAAGTGACATTTTATAAAATAATGTCTTTGCTCTTTTTTTTATTATTTCCATAGTCACTTTATGATTTCTCATATCAAAATGAAATGACTTTCTCTATAGTCCACTTTTGAAATAATGCCTTTAGTCATTTTTATAACACCAAATAAGTGACTTTATAACATTTCACTTGATTTAATTAAATTAATCAATTAAAGTCATCCTTTAGAACTTAAATTAATTTAAGTCACTTAACCATAATTTTGGGGACATTACAGATAGGTAGGAGACCTTGAGGGAGTCCAATTTGAGATCGTGCACGCACCCTTGGCACAGTAAACCTACCATCCAATGAGGTTAGGAAAGAGGTAACAAGGCGAAGATCTATTCCGATCAAGAGTAATAAGTCATATCAGTTTATGATGTGTTTATGCACTAGATGATAATGCATCTGCCTTATCCTTAAAATGCTCAATCTGGAATTGTCTAATTTGAGTTGGATTAAGGAACTATGTGTATTTGTCGGTAATGCATGATGTGTGCAGGCCCTCAAGGCAAATTACATGTTCAAAATTAGGTGTTGGTAAATAAATTTCTTGACCCTAACTTGTGCATTTTATGTCTCTAATAAGCGGACATTACAAAGATGAAGCAATTCCCCTTCCAACCATTAAGAGATAGTGGGCATTGAGACAAAACATTAGCCATACAACTATGAATGGATGAATTCAGCTGCATGTCTAATTTGATATCCTAACATGTTTCAAGCATCAATATGTGACATATTTTATGCCACTACAACTAGAAAGGATCTTGCGGAGGTGTGCATGAAGTGTCCTCAGAAGGGTCATCAGGGAATAATGTGAAGAATGGCTATTATCATGACATATTTCAATCTTCTCTTGGTTAGGCTTTCAACATGGTGTATTAGTTGAGTCACTACAAATGAACTTCAGCATGATGTTGTAGGTGAAACACTGCAAAATCAACTTCAACATGGTGTCATGGGCAAGAAACCACAAAAGATGGATATTTGATGGCATCACTGGGCTCCTTTCTAAGCTTGTATGATTTTAAATAAAAAATAGTACCCATTCTTAGCTGGTAGGTCTCTCTACAAGGTATGGCAAGTAAGACCACAAGGTCAGCTTACACATTGCCTCATAGGTGAGAGACAAAATACTGTTAATAGTTAATCTTATTTTGTACAAGCATTGCAGTTCCCTCTATAATTTACTCATTTTTCTTGGTTCCTTCATCGATCAAGGTAGAGATTATATCTTCTAGAGTGCCATCTTTTTTGTTCAATGTGAACATAATATTACTAAGTTGTCAGATCCCTTGAATATGGCCCCTGTACCCGGCTGGGTTCAGTCCAGGTCTGGGTTCCTTACTGGTCCGGCCTAGGGTATGCCTAGGGTCTTGCCAACAATTGTTGACCTATTAATCTCACATGGTGGCTACTGAAAAACTAGATGAGTTGGGAAATCAACGTGAAAATATTTATGGACGAGAAAATGACAAAATTCTAATGTATTCTCTCCTTTTCCCTTCCTCTTCTTGCTCTGCAGTAGTCCTTTGAACGAAGCTAGTTTGTTTTATCATACTTATGGGTGGTCTGTATCAATTACTTGAGGGCAGTCAATATGTTTGCCTTCAAACGTGTAAGTCAAACCTACACGAACAAAGAGAGGCTTTATCAATAGAAAACTAGAAATGTAAAGGAAAAAAACTCTATTATCTATTCAATCCAATACCCACGAAACCCAGGATTGAAGAAAAATAATTAACTACATACTCCTCCACAAAAATATAGAGATTGACATGTCGTATGTCTCCTTTTTCTATTACAATTTCGTTCTCTAGTCTATAGATTATAATAGTTGGATGGTTTTTTGGATTGTGAATAATGATATAGAGTGATGGGTCTTGTTGTGACCTATTTCACACATCGCCCCATTGCAAATGGTGAGCCTCGGTGGTTTTCTTCTAGGGTTTAGATTTAAGTTGCAATTTCATAAGCTCTTTCGCTCCGTGAGATTCAAGTTAGAGTCTGGAGTCATCGCTCGAGCCAAGTTGAGAATTCAAGCCTGAAACTGTGCGTAAACATTGTAGAAATGCTCAGAAGACCCTGTAGACAAGAATCGCTTGTGCTTTCGCTCAATTTTGACACTTCCTACTTTTTAGGGATTTTGCTTTTTCATTTTTTGGCACTTTTGGACCAATCCAGGATTTACTATTTTTAGAAAGTTTGTTTTTTGCTTTCTCTATTTTTAGAAACTTTCTATTTTTGGAAATTGCCAAGGTCCCACCAATAGAGGAGTCAAAGTTTCCATCTTTAGAGCCAAAAAGCATGCAAAAATCAAGTAAAAAATCTTGAAAGCATGCAAAAATCAGGTAAAAAATCTGGAAAAGCATGAGAAAAGCAAGCAAAAATCAATTAAAAAGCATGCAAAATCTGGAAAAAGGAATGAAAATCAGATGAAAAACCGGATGAAAGTATGTAAAATCAATGCAAAAGTCATGAAAAATCAACCAAAAGGCGAGTAAAAAGCATAAGATTCTTGGTTGAGATGATGAAAGCTTGAGGAAATTCGCCCAAGATCATTGGAAGAACATGGGAAATGGAAAAGTTTCTTGGAAGTCCGCCACACCTTATGACTTGACAATGGAAAAATGAGTCAAAAGTCCGCCACAAGGAAAGAGATGGAAATGAACCAGGAAAGTCCGCCATGCCAAGAATGGAGAATGGAAAGCCTTGAGCCAAGTCTGCCCTCACTTGGAAAAAGACAATGGCAAGAGTCTTATGAAGTCCTCCCCAAGGAGAAATGGGAAAACACTTGTGAAGTCCTCCCAGCATGTGGAAAAGTTTCTTGGAAGTCTGCCCACCTTGGAAAAAGAAATGGCATAAGGCTGAAAAATTCCGCCTAGCACTCGAAATGGAAATGGAAAAACACCAAGGAAGTCTGACTTGCAGGTACATGGTATGAACCTTGCCAAGTCCGCCCACCTTGGAAAAGGAAATGGCAAGTGAGCAAGGAAGTCTGCCCTTGCATGTGGAGAGAAGCCTTCAAAGTCCGCTTGGGCATTGTGGAAGAAAGCTCACCAAGTCCGCTCTTGAGAAGAGGAAGAAAAGAATGGAATAAAAGTTTCCAAGTCCGCCATCCATGGAGAGAAAGCTTGAAAGTCCGCCCACCTCAAGGAAGGATGGAAATCTAGCTTGGAAGTATGCCTAAGACATCAAGTGATAAATGAAAAGATTTTCTCCAAGTCCTCCTATCTCAAGACTTGCCAAGGAAGACATAAAGTCCGCATAGCCTAATGTGGAATTGGCAAAACTTCAAAGTCCGCGCCAAAATGTGATAAAATTTATCTAAGGCATGAAATGCCTAGAGGAGAAGTTGTATAGCGGCAAAAGTTTGAGAAAGTCCGCTATGCCTCGGAAAAAGACTCTCAAAGTCTAACTTAGGAAAGGTGGAGAGGAAAGAAGAAAGTCCGCTATGAGGAATGATGAATATGTCAAGACATGGACAAAATCCGCCATGAAGAAAAGGAGAGAAAAACAATCCATGAGAAAAACAAAAATCGCCAAATTAAAAATAATACATGGATAAAATAAAAATTAAAGGTTGAAAAATTGAAAAAATCATATATAAACCTTTAATTATTTCCAAACACTTAGAAAAATTCGAGCTCCAAGGATAGACTTCAAAATTTTAAAGATAAAGATGAAGAGTGAAGATTTAGAAACTTACCTTGATAAACAAGAGTCTACATTTGATGAACTTGAGAAACTGCTAAATGAATCACAATTCGCAACCTTATAAGGCATTTTTAAATCGTTATCAACTCATAATTTTGATTTGAGAAGAGGTTTAGCTGTCTCCATTTCAAGAGATAGAAATTTTTTCAAGAGTTAGAAAATTTTTCAAATTTTTTTCGTAGAAAATTTTGAGAGAGATATAGAATATTGAAGTTGAGTGATTGAGTTTTTGAGGTGAAAGAGAAAGAGCGAAACTTTGAGCTGAAGGTTGAAATTTTCGATGGATAGCTTGCTTTTTCGGCAATAAAGACAAGATTTTCGAAGTTCAAAGTTGAATTGCCAGCCACAGAGTATAATTCCACAGTTTGATGGAATTCCTCATTTTTTTTACCTCTGTCTTTATCTTCACAAAATTTACTAAGTGTTGTTACTCTCAGCTTGCTTTTTCTTAGAATTTAACCTTCAACGAGCCGAAAGTTAGAATTTTCCAAGGGAAAATATAGAAAAAATAAAATCATAATTGAAAGTTTTTTAAATTTAATGTATTTTCTTTCTCGCAGGTTGATGACCACCCCTGGAGAATCGTCAAAGAAAGCACCAATGAAGTTCACGAGCAAGGGAGTTCAATAGGAGTCAAAGATCAATTCCAAATGGAAGAACATCATAGATACAGACCTCGGATATGTCGACTTCGAGGAATTCAAAAAATAATGTATGGATTGAATGGACTTCTGCCCACAACAATTGCTTGCCAGATGATGCGGAATGGAATTGTCCAAGCTGCCGGATTTCCTTCTGCGATCGAATGTGCCGAGTTGATGGTTGAATGCACTAGGCATTACAACCCACAAGAAAGACAAATTGTTGCTCCTAAAGGGAAAATTTTGGCAAACCTCGGAAAACTAGCTATCCAGGAGGCATTTGGCATCCCTGATTATAATCGAACTTCATATAAAACGAAGGAAGAAGCCAGAAAAATCTTCGAGGATTGGGCAGATCAATGTGCAACTCATATCAACAAAACATGGTTGGGAAAGACAAGGGCTTTTGCAAAGAAAATGCCTAAGAAACAGCACCAGACGGACTTCAAGGAAGATTACAGTGATATCATTTTGCTCTTGAATAGAATAATGGGCAGTCCTCAAGGTGCCCCCTTTGAAACATGGATGTACTTCATCGAGGAGATCACCTCCAGAGTCAGAATGTTTAACTGGTTGAGGATGATCAGTGATAACATCCATGAACAATTCATCAACTTGGAGAGGACTAAGTCATTTTATATGAGTTCCTATGTCATTTATCTATTGGCCAGGGCCTATAGATATTCCGGATTGATATGCAAAGGCGTTGTGGGAAATGGATAAAATGAATTCAAAGTGTATGAGTGCTACCCCTAGTTGTAGCTGTGTGCCAAGTCTCATTTCAGAAGAGCGCACGATGCATTCCTGATGTACATCATGAGGATACTATACGGAGGGACGCATCAAAGGCTGACGCACGAAGCTAAGAGCCTCATCAGTAAATACGAATCCTGGTACATCTAGTTTTCGAGATTCACTTATATAAGAGTCCAGGGATTCACTAGGAATCCATTCAAGCTTCCCATCTACCTATTGTGACCTTTTCACACATCGCCCCATCGTAAATGGGGACCCCCAGTTGCCTGCTAGTTTTTAGGGTTTTGTCTCCTTGCAACGGTTTCATGAGGTCATCACTTTGAGAGTTTCAAGTCAGTTTTTCGAGAGTCATTCGAGCCAAGTCAATAACCATGCGTGAATCAGTGCATAAACGTCATGGAAGTGCTCAGAAGGCTCGAGAGACGAGGATTGCCTGTGCTTTCGGTCAATTCTGACACTTCCTATTTTTTAGGGAATCTGCTTTTTTGCTTTTTTCGTTTTTTCATTTTTGGCATTTTTGGACCAAACGGGGTTCCCTATTTTTTAGGGATTTTGCTTTTTCTATTTTTAGAAAGTCAACCCTGGTCAATGAGTCAACTTTCCATCTTTAGATCCAAAAATCAGCCTAAAAATCGAAAAAATCATTGAAAAATCAGAAGAGAAAATCGAAAAATCAAGTGAAAAATCTGAAAAGCAAGCAAAAAGCATGAAAAAATCAGTCAAAAGGCTGAGAAAAATCAACTGAAAAGCATCAAATTCTTGAAAAATCAGTCCAAAAATCAGTCAGATCTGAGTAAAAATCACAGAAAATTAACCAAAGAATATGAAGTTTATAGCAAAATTCTGGAAAATTCGCCAAGTTCAAGGTGAAGAAGCTGGCCCTTGAAAAGAGGGACGAAGAGAGAAATGTCTGGAAGCTTGCAAAGTCCACCATGCCTAAAGAGAGGATGGCATGGACTACGGAAAGTCCGCCCAGCCACAAAGAGAGAAATGTCTAGACTCCTCTAAAGTTCACCAGCCTTGAGGAACCTTGTCTAAGACCTTCCAAAGTCCGCCTAGACTTGGCAAAGGTCATCCAAAGTCCGCCCAGCCTTGAGGGAAAATGTCCAAGACCCTTTGAAGTCCGCCACATCTTGTCTAGGATCATCCAAAGTCTGCCATACTCGAGATAAGTGCCAAGTGCTTGGGAAGTCCGCCATGCTCAAGGGGAAAATGTCTTAAGACCTTCTAAAGTCCGCCCTCACTTTGGCAAGATGCTTGTGAAGTCCGCCTTGACTTAGAGGAGGTTGGAAAATGATCTTTGAAGTCCGCCTTTACTTGGCAAAGTGCTTAGGAAGTCTGCCTAGGCATGTGGAAGGAGAAAATTTAAAAATTTCACTAAGTGTTTGGTGCCTAAAAGAGAAAAATCCGAAAATTGCCTAAGTATGGAGGCTTAGAAAGGTGAAAATCGAAATTTTGGCTAAGTATTGTAACATTTTCAAGAGGAGAAGTGCCAAGTATGAAAGGCAAGTGCTATGGAAAGTCCGCCATGTCTTGATGGAAGGTGGAAAGAACTTAAAGAAGTCCGCTTGGGACATGGCAAAGAAAAAAATGAAGTTTGCCTAGGCATGAAAAAAGAAGAGAAACTAAAATTCGCCTAAGTATGGATGTCCAGAGAAAATTTTGCAAAATTGGCCTAGTACACATAGAAAAAAGCACAAGGCAAAGAAGCAAGAAAGTCCGCCCTTGGCTAAGGAAGATAAAAATTTGTCAAGCGTCAAGGAATTTCGCCTAATAAAGATATCCAGACAAAGACTTTGCCTAAATTAAATTTGCCCAAGCGAGAGAAAATTTGACTTTGGCAGAAGAAAATATGCCCGGTGCAATTAAAAGTTCGCCATGGCAGGGAAAAATGAGGATCTGGTATAACATTTATCGACGAAATGGCTAAAATTTTGACTTGGCTAACGAAATTGGGAATAAAATTGGAAAATAAACTTTTAGCCAGAGAAAACAAAGAGAAAATCAAAATAGCCATGGGTCCAAAACGAACGGGTTGGAATAAATTAAAATATTTTAATATTTTAATAATTTATTTCCAAAACTCAAAAGGCCTTGGACAAAATAAAATTCATCAGACGTGAGTCAGAAGAAAATAAATTGCGCCGGACAAAGACAAAATCCGATGGGCAAAATTAAATTCGCCATGAATTTAAAGTTGGAAAAAATTGAATTTAATTGAATATTTTGTGTTTTTGAAAATTCGAAAAATAAAGATAAACATCTAAGCAAAAATCAAATTTTTGAAAATCAAAGAGATTTGCCTGGATAAGCTCGACATGGATTCTTTTCGAAAAATAAAGGAAACTTTCCTGTTTGAACTAGTGAAAACAAATCGAGATCGAGAGAAAAGAAGGCAGTTGCTAAAACAAATCAAGCTCTTCAGCATTATAATGAGTTTCAACAACTCATTTTTCACACCCAGCTGAAGAGAAATTTAATCTCTCTCGAAATTCTAAGGCAGTCAATTATTCAGTAGGCAAGATCGAATTTCCTAGAGGGAGAAGAAATTTTATGTTGAGGAAGAATTTTCTCGAGAAAGGAAAAGATTTAATTACTGAAAGTCGAATTCTTCTGTGCAAGAGGCGCACTTCATCACTTGCTTTTTGAGTAAATTATCAGAGTTTAAATCTGATTTGCAGCCAGGGGTCTTTTACTGAGGTTTGATGTTTAGTTGAATAAATTCGCCATCCTTCTTCTGTCTTTTTCATCTTAGCAAAAGTTCTAGCTAGAATTTCAACTTCACCCATTTACTTTCAGCTTGCTTTTTCGCAGAAATTTAATTATTTAATAAGCTGAAAGTAAAAATTTTCGAACCCAAGGCATGAAAATAAATTATTTAAAAAGTCTCCGTATTAATGTTAATATTTTGACTGTAGGTTGATGACCACGGTGGGCGAATCATCAAAGAAGGCAGCAATGAAGTTCGCCAGCAAAGGTGCCCAGCGAGAATCGAAAATAAATTCAAAATGGAAAAATATCGCAGACACCGATCTGGGACATGTCGACTTCGAAGAGTTCAAGAAAAGAGTGTATGGACAGAACGGACTTCCAACACCAATTGCCAGAAGAATGGTGAGAAATGGAATATTTCAGGCAGCTGGATTCCCGCCTGCGATGGATTGTGCAGAATTGATGGTAGAATGTGCTATCAACTATGATGCTCAGAAGAGGCAGATCATTGCACCTGACGGCAGAATTTTGGCACACTTGAGCGAGGTGGCAATTCAAGAAACTTTCGACATCCCAGCACTTTCTCGGACTGTCTATAAGACCAAGGAGGAGGCTAAGCATTTGTATGACAGTTATGCGCCACAAATGTTAACAAGGCATGGCTGGATAAACCTAAACCGTCAATAAAGAAGATGCCTAAAAGGCCACGTCGGACGGACTTTAAAGAGGACTACGGGGACATCATTTTGATGCTGAATAGAATAGCTGGCAACCCTCAAGGTGCATTTTTCGAGAGCTGGATGTACTACTTCATAGATGAAATCACTTCTGGTGTAAAAATGTTCAATTGGTCTCGAATGATAAGTAAAATTCTTCACGAGCAGTTGGTCAATTTGGAGGAGACTAAGTCTTTTCACATGAGCTCGTATATTGTCTACTTATTGGCCAGGTCATATAAATATCCAGGACTAGTTTGCAAGGGCAAAGTTGGCAGCGGAGAAAACGAACTTAGACCTTATGATTGCTACCCACAACTCCAGCTGAAGGAGAAGTCTCATTTCAGGTGGGTGCACGATGCCTTCTTAATGCACATTACCAGAGCACTTCAAGGAGGAGTGCATCAAAGGATGAGTCATGAGGCGAAAAGTTTGATCAGTAAATACGGATCCTGGTTCATCCAATTTCCAAAATTTACATACGTCAGGATCCAGGGATTTACTGGAAATCCCTACAAGTTGCCCATTTATCTGACAAATCGGATGATTCTGCTCGAAGTCCTGAGGCAACTAGAAGAATATCAAAACATCCAGAGGCCGACCAAGAAGGCATCTGTTACATTCCCATTTTTCATCGGGAATATGTTAGAATCCTGTCCGTCAGCGCAGGCAGTTGAGAGCGCCAGGTTGGAAATCCAGTGGTACCCGTTCACGGCCTACAAGTCCAGGGCCAATTTTGACCCACATCATCACATCCAGACAGTGGATGGGAGAAGGTACAAGCACAGGGTGGAACTGGAGGACTTATGGGCAAACGCTGTTGATGAATATGAGGTTAGAAGGAGATTATGGTCCAGAATGCCAGTTGACTTCATGAGGGCAATTGAACTTTGTCGAGTGCCCGATCAGTTGCAGGACGATGGGAATTATATCTAGCCACGCTTCGAGGAAAGCCGACCTCTTCCTCCCGTAAGGTGGTCAGAGCCTGAGCACTCAGACTTGGCAACCTTGATGAGACCAGTGACCAAATACTCTCAGTGGTGGGTTGACCATCATGTCCAGGAGATGAGACAAAAGAGAATAACTTTCACATATGATTTACTGAGCGAGACAGAATCATATTCCTCCAATGTTGGCGCATCCCATCAGGATTTGGCTGAGATTGGAAAGAAAAGGAAGGAGGTAGTTCCAAGTGTAGAGCCTGTTCAGAAAAGACAGAAGGGAGAACCATCTTGTTCTGCGGCGTCCCGGAATATTGACGAGCTGGTGGCCACCATTGATGAATCCTTGGTTGAAATGATCGTACCTCCTATAGTTCAAGAAGAGAACAATGAGCCTATTCAGCTGGATGACGAGGAGCCCTCATCACCTACGAGCACGAAAATACTAGGTTCAGATAATGAGATGGAAGTCCGACATAATGACTTCGAAGAGGGAATGATTTCCGCTCTTAGAGAAGTAGTGGATGTTTCAAATGAGGAGGATGTTCAGGTAGAAGATGGCATTGAGCAGCCTACCATCCTGGATTGGCTGATAGAAAGGATGAAGATCTAGGCACCAGAGGAAGCCCAAGAGGAAGATGATACTGCGGATTTCTTGGCAAGGTTGGAACAGGTTGCAATTAAGAAGCTGGCGAAGAAATTTTCCACTATTCAGCAGGATGAGGCAGGCAGTCGTTCCATATACGTTATAGTACCGACAGTGGACAAGCCACAGGATGAGATCACTCCTCAAGAGTACGCCATAACCACCATAGATCTTGGCCCAACCACAAAAGGTCAGGAAGTGGAGGAACTAGACAATTCTGTCTCAACTGTCAAAGCAAGACTGGAAAAAGAAGTGGCGAAAAAGGAGTATAAAAGGGAAGTTGAACGCCTGAAGGAATACATACGGCATCTGACCCAACCACTTGATCAGGGTGATTCGGCAGCTCCTCCTCTCCTTAATCCCTCACAGGAAAGAGCCAAGGATGTAGAGCACGGGATGGTCACAGCCAAGGAGGCTCAGGAATGGATGACAAGTGAAGGCACTGAGGCAGCTTCGTTCATGGAGAAGCTGGCACTTGTCTATGGGCAGACCTCTTCTTTTCTTTCCAGACTTGTTGATATGGCAGAGACATGGGAATGTATTCCAGATATGTAGGAGAGGCTTATTCCAAGCCTTAGGGTCCTGAAGGGCACTCCAAGAGAGGAGTTGGTTGAAAGAGGGGTGATTGCTGCAGGAGCAGCGTACGATTTTCACCATTGGTTTTGGGCAGTGACTATACAGAGAGAAATTCTGGAAAAAGCGAAGGCAGATGGGCTCAAAATTGAGGAGCAGGTAAAAGAAATCCGGGAGAAAATTTATACGACAGCTGTAGAGGTGTTCGACTGTGAGATTGTCCGGGAAAACGACATGCAGCTGGAGAGGTTGAAACGTAAGGTTTAGGAGGTTTTCTTCTCGACTACTGGACCAATTTTGAGACAGGACTTCGCAAAAGTGGCGAGTCTCTTGACCATCCGGAATGATTTTGTGAAGCAGGAGGCGGATTGGGCAAGCATATTCACCAAGTGTGCTGAGAACTTGGATGGGTTAGAATTCCGGATTAACATGCTGCCGCCTGTCACGATGGAGGAGGTTATCGCGGTCGTGTCCAGGTTCGTCGAGTGCAATGCTGACCAAGCAGATAGGGATGCCTCTCCTTGATGATAGCTCTAACTGCCACTTCACTGCTTGTTTACTGATTGATAACTCATGTTATTTTGGGCAACCCTAATTAGGGTTGAGTTGTAATAATCTTGGCCGTCGATATTGTTTTAATCTCAGCCCTTCATTTGATTTTTGAAACTCTATTTAAACTGGTGATCTCTCACTTTCATTTGTGTGGAGACAGTATATGAGATTGTTGCATTGAGACTATTTCCGATAATAAAAGCTCTTATGCATGATTTGCTTTGAATAACTTTTATTGTCAAATAGTAAGCGAGGTTGCATATCTTCTTCCGCCATAGATTAAAGTTAGCATTAAGTTAAGCAGAATTTGCTTTGGAATATTGGTTAAGTGAATGAGAGATTGATCGTATAGATTCAATGGTGAAGTATTGCTCATACCTTCTTCGAATGGATGATTTGCATTCGATGCGTAAAGTTAGCCTGAGCTTATAATTGTGGAAGCTTAACTTCAGTCTCATTCGAGGCTTGAAAATCATTATCACACCCCTTGAAGATTGCACCCACTTTGTGTAAGTTGTCCTAGGGAGGCGAAACAAAGTGAGGTTACCCCTTTCACCGGATCTTTACTGTCTCTTTAATTCTTAGGCGTAGAATAGATTCCCCTAAACCTTTATCCTTTTGCCTTTGTTTTGAGATCCAAATTGAAGTCCTAATTGAAGAGAGCCTTTAATGATAAATCCGCCTAAGTCCCAAACTTGTGAAAATTTCTTCAACGTAAGTCCCCTTGTGTATTACCAGCAAATCACAATGCCCATTGAGCTTATCCACACGTCAAGACCTGACAAAAGAAACCTTGGAATCGCCATATGATCTTCTCGCAATCTTAGCATACGCGGTGGTTTTTCAAGAGAGGATAGAGTGTCTTTGGACATTTTATTCTGTGTGTTCGGTGGATGATAAAACGTAGACCAACACTACCCCACCCACAAAATAATTCTACTGGAGGTTCTTAGGCAACTGGAAACTTATCAAAATTTCCAGAGAGTGAAGAGCAAAGCAGCCATCACTTTCCCATTCTTCATTGGGAACATGGAAGAATCTTGCCCGTCTGCACAGGTAGTTGAAGGCACTAGGCTAGAAATGTAGTGGTATCCGTTCACGTCGTACCAATCCAGAGCCAATTTCAATCCTCTCCATCACATTAGAGTCGTGAAGGGAAAGAACTATAAACACAAAGTGGATCAAGAGGATTACTGGGCCAACGCTGCAGATGAATTCGATGTTAGAAAAAGATTATGGTCCAAACTGCTAGTTAGTCTAATCAGGACGACAAAACTCTTCCGTGTGCCGGATCAACTTGAAGATGATGATGAATATACATAGCCAGGTTTTGATGAAAGTTAACCTCTTCGTCCCGTGCGCTGGTCAGAACTGGAAATCTTTGACTTGACCACCTTCATGAGACCTGTCATCAAGTATTCACAATGGTGGGTAGATCAGTAGATCAAGGAGCTGCGGCGGAAGGGTGTTCCTTTAACATACACTTTGATGGGAGAAGCCAAATCTTACTCCTTGAATACTGGTGCATCCCAAGGAGATGAGCCAATTGAGAGCTCTAATCCCAAGAAAAGGAAGGAGACAAAAGGAAAAGAAATTACAGATGAGGAACCTGCTAGGAAGCAGCAGAGGCTAGAACCTCTTCATTCTATTGTGTCCGTGAACGTAAATGAAATTTTAGACATTGATGAATCTTTGGAGGACATAAGGATTCCTTCTCCTATCCTTGTTTAGTCGATGATGAGCCTCCATCTCCCACAGGTACCGAGATTTTGGAATCTGACAATGAGGTTGACATTTTGGACAACGAGTTTGAAGAAGGAATGATTTCAGCCCTCAAAGGAATTCAAGAAATTCTGGGCGCATAGGACATTTAGGAAGAGCAAGATACTGAGCAACCAACTATCCCCGATTAGTTGAAAGAGAGATTGAAGATGAAAGAACCATAAGAAGTTCTAGAAGAGGAAGATGACATGGCTGATTTCTTGGCCAGATTAGAATCAGTCAGTGCAAGAAACCCTGCCAAAACATTCTCCACCATCTAGAGAGATGAAGTCGGGCATCGTACAGTCCAAGTTGCTGTACCGACAGTTGACAAGTTGAGGGAGGAAATTACTCCTCAGGATTATGCCATTACCATGGTCGATTTGGGCCCTACCACGAAAGGACAGGAAGTGGAAGAATTGGATAATTCCATTGCTACTATCAAAGCAAGGCTTGAGAAGGAAGTAGCGAAGAAGAAAGAATACAAACGAGAGGTTGAACGACTCAAGGAATATATTCAGCATCTGACTAAGCCTCTCAATCAAACCATCTCGGCGGCTCCTCCATTAATGAATAGTTCCTAGGAGAATTTTGAAGAGGAAAAGACTATAGCCAAGGAGACCAAAGAATGGATAACCAACAAAAGTGGAGACGTGGTTGTATTTGCAGAAAAACTGGCATTGGCTTACGCACAAACTTCCTCTCTGCTCTCAAGGATTGCAGCATTGGTGTAAACATGGGATAATGCTCGGGATATTCGAGATAGAATCATTCCATGTCTCAAAGTGCTTAAAGGAGTCTTGAAGCAGGAGCTAGTCAATGGAAAGGTAATTGCAGCAGGCGCAACTTATGATTTTAACGGCTGGTACATGGCATTGATTACATGCAATGAAATCCTAGAGAAGGTAAAGGCAAATACTATCCAGATTGAGGAAAGGACGAAGGAGATTCGGGAGAAAACTCTACTAATAGCTGCAGATGCACTTGAAAAGGACATTGTGTGAGCGAATGACATGTAGCTGGAAAACTTGAAGCACAAAGTTCAAGGAATTTTCTTCGCCACCACTGGGCCTATCCTCAAACAAAATTTGACCAGGGTAGCCAACTTCTTAGCCATCTTCCATGCCTTCCAGCGACAGGAATCCGAGTGGGAGGATACTTTTGCAGAATGTTCGGATGATTTGGATCTGTTGGAATTCAAGGTCAATGTGCTGCCACTTGTCACGATCGAGGAAGTCAGCATGATAGTTTCCAAATTCATCCAATACAATGCCACTAAAGAGGATAGGGATGGGCCTCCCCAAGAATAGCTCTTCACTTCAGTTCACTTGTTGTTAACTCATTGATCATTGATTGTATTTTGGGAAACCCTAATTAGGGTTGCTTACTTTTAATCTCTGCCATTGATTCCAGATTAATCCTGGCCGTTTATTGTATTCTTGAAACTCTATATAAACCCCTGCTCCCTCATTTCATAAAAAAATATAGAATAAGTGGGAGAGAGTCTATGAAGTTATTGCTTAAGACTACTTTGAGAATAAAGTTCATATTGCATGAGATGCTTTGAATACTTTTTTTTCAAGTGGTTTCATGGTTCCATATTTTCCTTCCAATAGAGTAGATTAAAGTAATATTTGATTTGAATGCAAGTTAGATGAATGATAGATTGATAGTATAGATTGGTGGAATTTTCGCTCATACTTTCTTTGGATGGATGATTTCCTTTCAATGCGTAAAGTTAGACTGAGCTGATAATGTGGATGATTCAATTCCTTTCTTTGAATAATATTGTTCTCTTAATGGTATCATTCTTGGTAAGAAAATCTTAAGCACAAAATCCCAGAATATTGCACTAGCTTTGTGTAGTTGTCGTTTTTTCATGGCGAAACAAAGTCTTGTTCTTTAGTTTACTTAATCTTACCATCTCTTTACTTCATAGGAGTAGTATAGGACTTCTGAACCCTCATCCTTTTTCCCTTTTTTTTTAAATCGAAAAATCGAAAAATCCCAAAAATAATAGAGCATTCACTTCAAATCAACCTAAGTCCTTACTTTTGAGTAATTTTCCAGTGTAAGTCCCTTTGTGTTATCAACAAAATCACAACGCCCATAGAGCTTATCCACACCTAATTGACGAAACATTGGAATTGCCATATGATCTTTCTTGCAATCTTAGCATACGAGGTAGTTTTTCAAGAGAGGATAGAGTATCTTTTGACACTTTATTCTAGAGTGTTTGGTGTGTCATAAAACACGCATCAACAGGTCCTTCCATGGGCATGTTGATATTTTTCTATTATTCTAATATTAAAAATGATATAAAATATATTTAGTTGATTAAATATATTATTTTTGGGACAGAAATCAGTGAAATAATTTATAATTTATTATTTTGAACATGTTTATATATATATATATATATATATATATATATATATATATTCCCATACCCGTACCCAAGGAAAAAAAATTGCTGTACTGCTGTACCCGTACCTGTATCTAAACTTGTACCTGAACCAGCAACTTAGTAATATGACTATAGCTAGAAGGTAGGCTATTAAAAAAATTAGGTTTTGCATCATCATCATCTATCTAAGCTTTTATTTTGGCTAGTTGATTCATTAGGGAATGAAATTTATTGATGTGTTCAACAATATTGTTGCCTTCCATCATTTTTAGTGTGAATATTTTTTTCTTTAGGCCCATCTTTGCACGTGATAATTGTGATCCAAGCAAAGCTTTGGGAGCATGCCATACATGCTTTGAGGTTTTTGAGAAGTCAATGTGGTGGAGGTATGCATTTGAAAGTCCATGACCAATCAAAGTTGTTGCTCTTCAATCCTTTGTAGTCCATTTTGTGATTCCATCAACATCAATTGGCTTTGATATAGATCCCCTCACTGCATTACATAGATCTTTTTCAAGAAGGATCAACTGTAGGTTGACTTTCCATGTGTGGAAATCTTTACCTTCAAACTTTTCAATGAATAAAGAAAGAAAAACTTAGTTGTTTTGTTTTATAAAATTGATTGTCTACATAATGGTATTTCAATAATTTCAATGTTTTAAAAGTGCTATTTTGATTATAAAACATCATCACATATAAAAATAAATTAATGCATTTAGAGAACATATAAGTCTATTTTGATCATCAATTTATCATAATTTAAAGATGACATGTCATATGACCCTCAAAACTTGAAATTTGAACTCGAGGTTTCAAATTCAAACAATACATTCTATTACAGAAAAATTACAATTTATAATTTTGTATAACAGTACCATAACTATTTACACATGTCAAAAAATAGCCAAATACAATCTACATTCTCCACTTCCCTTTGCTAGTGTAACTTAAAGTTGCAGGCCTTGAACTAGAAGGTAAGTTCGTTTTCCTCAAAAATGGCTTTGTTTTCCTCCAATGCCTCTGTGTTTGCTGTTGCTACTGCTGCTGCTCTATCAATATCTTCATTAGTTAACATGATATCATTATTTTCTTCAACAGTGCAATTGACAAATGGATCAATGTCATCCAAGAGGATGGCATCATGAGGACTTTTCACCATTTTGAAGTTGAAGGTTGTATTGGAGGAATACAAGGTCATAGAGGCACTTTGGGTCAACTTGTTTCTCTTCTTTGTATGAATGCTCTCAAATAGGCTTCAACTGCATTCACACCCAAAAACACTATAGAGTTGGGATAAAACACACGTAGCTAGCTTTTGAAGATTTGGTGCGGTAGCACCATAATTCTCCCACCATAAATATACATATAAAACATTTAAAAATATAAGAGGTAAAAAATTTAGAACTTGTTAAAATTTTTGAGTATCTAGTTTCTGCTCTTTAGTATTAAGCAAAAAAATTAAGGATTATCTTTTCTACTTGGTTGTTTGTTTCCCCTCCTTTGAATGGCTTGAGTTGAAGGAAAGAGCCTCCCTTTAGCACTCTTGTAGACCTCCAAGTCATCAAGAATTTGTCTCTAATTTCATTATTTTCTACCATCCCATCTATGTATGAAACAATGTTTTCCATGACCTCCTCATTGGCCCTAAATATATTAGAGAAGTAGAACTTTGAGTTTAGGTAGTGGGCCAATGCATGTATGGGCTGTTGGAGTTAGTTCATTCATCTACAATCATAGATGCACGATGTAATCTCATATTTTTATTGTTACCACCATAGTAATGCAAAATGACCTTGTTGGTTGCATTCATGGTCTCATAGAGGTAGCCCATCAACATGCCATCCCCATCCACCAAATGTAATTGTAGACCCTTGACTAAAGGTTTTGTCTCAATTTAAAAAAAATAAAAGTTGACAATTAAATTAACAAACAACAAATAGATAATAGCCTTTGTTATTGGGTTCTACCAAATTGTCCCCTGTCTTCATATGGGTTTGGTACAAGGCCTAGTGGAGGGCTAGGTACACCTTGGTCTCCATGGGTTCCCTTCTTCATAGGGGAAAACTTGGGCTGTACCCATGTGGACCTTGGAGGAACCGTGGCCAATGGGCCCAAAAAGAAAAAGAAAACAACATTCTTTTAACGTTTAGAAAAAAAACTCACTCCACTCCTAATTTTACCCTAAAATGAGCGCTTATAGCATATTTTGCCTCATTTCACAAACAAAAATGAGAAAAATTGCAGTTTTCTTTGAAGGTGAAGGCTATGGGAGTGAAATATATGCACTAATAGGAGAGAAATAGCTTCATAATGAAGACTTATCCATCAAAGGTAAGTGAATCTTGTAATTCTTTTCAAGTTTTTTACAATTTTCATTTTTTTCAAGCATTTAAATAAAAACGTTTTAAATATTTTTTAAAACCTTTTATACATAATAGAGGGGTTATAATGCTGATTACTTTTTAGTTATAGGGTTCTAAATTTGTAATATTTTTTGTTTTGTTGTATTCATACAAAATGGCTGGTAGTTCTAGTTTAGTAGTTGCCCCACTTGTAGAGAGCTTGTTTATAATTGATGTAGTGTCACCTCTTTGGCTACATAAAACCATGATTGAACAACTTCTTGATGGTGGAGGTTATCATTGTCGTTGTAGACAATGTGGGAATGAATATAAGAGCCCGTATAGTTAAGTGAAAGCTTACCTGTATGATATTCTTGGCTTAGGAATAAGAGGTTGTCTAGGGCCAAATAAAAAAGAGTTGCCAAAGCAACAAATAATAGGATATATCAATGAACAAGAGGATGCCAACATGGCAAGTAGTAGAGCAAATGAAAAGCACATACTTTTTCTAAGAAAGGATCGTAGAAACCTCCTAGTGGCTTAACACAATCGGCTGGCAACATCCTTTCATGCCACCATCATCTTCCTGAGAGGATAATACCCCTTTCTTTCTCATAAAAAGAGGGCCATTAGAAAAGGCCTTCAAGAATGAGGGAATGGAGGTTGTAGATAAGAGCATTGCTCATTGTATTTATAGCAATGGGCTTCCTTTTGACCTTGTTAGATCACCATATATGTGGGATATGGTGAGAACAATTATTAATGCTCTAGTTGATTATATTAATCCTAGGTATGAAAAATGTGCACCACCTTATTGGCCAAGGAAAAACTTCTCTAGACGCATCATTGAGAGCAATTAAGAATACATTGCTTGAAAGAAGAGTGCCCATTTCTTATGGATGGGAGGATGTCAAAAAGATACCATTGATTAATATCATTGCTCCCTAAAGGAGCAATGTTTTTGAAGGTAGTTGATTGTGAGGGGCATTCATGGGCTCTAAAAATATTTTCCAAGCCACAGTGGACAACTCTAAAAATTGTAGGGCAATAGGTTCAATAGTGGAGGGTACATATGGCATATTTTTTGAACATCATGTGCCGTCCACTCTGTCAACTCAATATTGCAAAAGATTGTCTCAAAAATTTAGTGGGCCAAATAGATCTACATGAAGGTGAAGGAGATTCAAATGTTTGTGACAAATCATCATATGGCATAAACCATCTTCAAGACCTCCAACTTGGAGTTGTTGAAGGTGATTTTAATTTAATTTTAATATTTTTTAATTATTATTTTTCAATTTTAAATTTTTGCTAAGTTGCTACATATTGATCTTTTAATTTGTTTTATTTTTTACACCATGGTAGGTTTTTGAGACTTGGTTCATATTGCACAATTGTCTTGAGACGACTTGTGAAGGGGCAAGAGGCATTGAACACCATGGTCATCAATACTCTTTGGAGTGTATGGAGGCAATTACAAATAAACCCTCAAAAGTCAAAGCATTTATCCTAGATGATGAGTGGTGTGCTTGTGTGGAATATATTTTGAGTTTCACTAAGCCCATTATAATTATGATTAAGTATGCAGATATGGATCGACCGTGTTGAAAAATAAGATGACAAGCACTCCATAGTTGAAAAACAAGGACCATAATAGAAGCCAAGGAGCACGCCCTAACAAAAGCATTTTTCTAAAGAGTGCACATAATCATTGTTAACCATTGGAACAAGATGATCACACCCTTGTATCTCCTAACATTTTATTTGTTCCCAAAGTATTATAACAAAGAGATACTTTCCTTCCTAGAAGGGTGGCACCATATAAAGATGAAGAGGTTGCTACTGAGTACAAGATTACATTCAAAAGAATATTCCCAGATGTACATATACAAAGTGTTGTTTTGTTTGTGTTTGGCCACTTCAGCTCTTGGAAAATCATGATGTTTGCACTCTTTGAAACAAGTATAGGGAAGACACTCATGAATGGTGGTACTTATATGGCCAAGGCTTTGTTTACTTGCAACTTATTGCAATAAAACCTTTATCTCAAATATGCATCTTTTTATTTTTAAATTTTTAGCTTCTTCGTTTTTCTTTGCTACTATATATTATAATTTATGTTTTTCAATTGTGATGCTATATGTAAATTCAACAGGTGGCAAGTTTTATCAGTTTAGTGGAATTGGAGTACATTATCCTTTACCCACTTTGTTAAATGTAGCCGATTGGGTGCAAAAAGAACTAAGGATTTGGTCTTTGTGCACTCCAACTTGCATGGTTTTTCACATAAGACACATGACTACAATGAGGGGGTGACAAGGAATTGAGATCTAACTCCTGAGTGGGCTGACTTAGATACTACTATTGCACAACTCGCCCAAGTTGTTATCGATGAGGCATCTTCTACATATAATGTGGGTAGTGGGAGTGACATTGCTCTTGATTGTGGTTCAAATGAAATTGAACCAAATGTTGACTATCATGCTCTCGATGAAGACATTGAGGAGGCATGTCAATATTAGTGAATATTGATTGTAATTTTCATTTTGAATTGATATCCAAGTCTTTGACAAATCATTGAACTATGAATTATTGAATTTCAATTCATGAGTATTTACTTTGTTGCAAGTTATGAGGTATTTAAATATTTATTGTTTTGTTTATTGGCAATTATGAACATTGAATTTAGGAATACTTCTTAGTACTGTTTTTTAGAATTTTAAATGTATATAAATTTGAAATTATTTATATACGAACACGTACCTATACTCGTACTAGGACTGGGAACTTAGATAATTCCCTATAAAAGTTATATTTGTGATTGTTACATGATGTTGGAGTAGTGGGAATGGTGGCCATCTCTCCTTTGTTTTTTTTTGAATATTGAGAGTCCATCCAAGTATTGATCACAAACAATAATTTGATAGAAGGAATTGCAGCTACAATGCCTTGCAAAGTGAGGAAGTTGATGCAAAATTGTGTCACCCTTGGTTGTACAAGCTCCTTGCCATTTATGTGATCTCTCATCATAGAAAGGACCTAAATATGGTTGTAGATAAATTTGGTAATTTTTTTAATGTTTTCAATTACACTTTTGACCCATCCAATCCTCCCAATGTTCTCTAGCATCAAATCCAAGCAATTTGCAACACAAGTAATACAAGAAATAGTGGCACGCCTCTCCATTGCAAGTCTCTTGGTCACTACATATGCTACTGCATTGTAAGTCACAGTTTGGACAGCAATCTCAACCCCAACCTCCTAGATCACTTTGTGCAACAAATTGCACAAAATCTCAATAGTTTTTACTTCATGTGAGGCATGTACTGACGTCAAAAACACCAATGTATCACTTTAAGCCACTATATAGTTAAGATGTCCATCCATCTGATAAGACGTTGCAGCCCTTTCTTTGCTTTAAATTGATCATCAACCACGTGTATTTTTGACGACTTCCTCTAGTAGTGGCCCACTCAAATCCTTAGCTTTTGAATTTTTAAACCCTTCACCAATGAATAGCAATGCATTTATCAACCCTTCCCAACATGGGCTGTTTGCTACATTAAAAGGTAAATTGTTGTAGAACCAAAAAGTGTTCCATTGCCATCCAAACCTCATGGTGTTTCTCTTTATTCCAAGTGGTACCTTCAAGTGAAGATTGTGCTTTTGTAACGTTGTAGGGAATAAAGAAATTGGGTGATGAAGGAAGATGGCTAGAACTCTCATGAGCCTCGCCAATAGAGGAAAACACGTGACAAATGTGTGGGCCAATATAAGAATCTATAGATGAATTAGGATTGGTGTTCATGACCATTGCAATTACTTCCCTTGTCCTCTTCTTTCCCCATTTCATATCAAATTTGGTAAGTGGGGGATACATTTGTTTCCTCATTTCATTAGGCACATCAAGACGCACCTTCTGTAATGTCCCCATTTTTAGCACTACACTTTCCAGTGACTGTTAGCCTATATCCAAATGCCCGTAGGCTAGGCAGATGCAGAATTAGGGTTTTCAATTTTCTAGGAGGCTTCTTTTGTGGATTCAGGGGTTTGCATGCAAGAGTTTGGTAGTGTGTTTTTTGGATCTTTCTGGGTTTTTAGAAAGCTTAAGAGAGATGTGACATGCATTTAATGAAAGTGACATGCATTTCAATCAGGAGTTTGCATGCAGGATTGGTTTTTGGATTCTTTTTGGGTTTTCAGAGAGCTTCACAATGGTATGACATCCATCTACATCTGACAACCTTTTTTGGACTTGCTATTTTTAGTAAGTTCGGACGACTGCCCGGTTTGTTCTCAAAATGCCTTTGAAGTCACTATTTTTAGTAGTATGCTATTTATAGTAAGTGCTATTTTTAGCAGTGCCATTTCTGGAAGTGGTTCTAGTAGCAGTTGAGCATTAGGTTACTATTTCTGGCTATGGTGGCAGTTACAGTGGTTGGCATCTTTCTATTTATAGCAGTGGCCGGTTTATGATGCCTGCTATCTTCAGTTGGTCATAGTACTCTTTAATGGTCTTCAGTTTTGCTCAGTTTGGCATTTGGTGTACACTTGCTATTTTTAGAAATGCTATTTATAGTAGGTCTTTTTGGGGAGTTGGTCCCAAGCCAATATGTACGCAACAACACTATTTCTCATTTGGTTTGGAGAGCCTAAGGTTGCAGTATTTAAGAATTGTTTTATTTAGTCACTTAAGTTGTTTTATAAAGTTATTTTATAAACTTAAGTTGAGGGGGTGTGTCTACTCCACTAAGTATATTTCAATGTACTACAAAAGTAAACTAGATTGCAGAATAACATTGGACATAGAAATCATTCACAGAATAATTTCGCATGAAAGTATTCAAATCTTTATTCATATAATTGCTGTATTACATTCATCATATCTACGCTTGTCCTCAAATACAACCCACTCAGCAATATAAATAGTTAACCAGTGTCAGTTGAGGACACCAACCGTCGACAACTGCCAAGTGCTAACTAATCCCGAGGACTAATCTCTTGAGTACTAACTAATCCCGAGGACTAAATCCCCAACAAAACATTATTCATTTATTTTATTTGCTAATTAACTACCTAAGTTGATTACATCATCCCCCCCTCAGAAAAAGTCGTCTTCCTAGATGACAAATACAAAACTGGGAGACTAATACATAGAAATTCAGTGGGAGGAGGGTTGAGAGGACGTCCTTGGTGGTTGGGGGACTGATGAAGTGGCTGTTGGAGTTGTCAGCTACTGCAGTCAGTACACCTTCTCAGTACGCTGTTGTAGGTGACGAGTGGCCTTCAATTCTTTCTCTCAAGTGGTCTTCACCAGGTGCACTTCCTCCAAGTTTTTATTGACCTTCTCCAGTTACTTGTCCTTTTTTGCCAACTGTCGGGCCATCTCCTCCTCGAGTGCTTTCATCCTCTTTTCTATATCTAGAATGCTTGCATCCCGAGCGATCACTTTCAGTTTCTCTTCCTCCAGCAGGCGATTGAGCTCTTGAAGTTGCTTCTTGAAGGAATCCGCCTTGGCCTGGATGTTGCAAGAAAGGGTGATGCCTTGTTCCGCTTTCTTAGTCATTTTGTTCAAATGCATCTCATACTCCCTACATGCCAAAAACAATGTCCTGTACGCTGTCTCCATTTCAAAGAGCTATGCCACCAACTTATTGTCTTTCCCATGAAAAGTTGGCCTCTTAGGAAACCAAGCGGCCATCATCTCCGGTGTCTTCCCTGCTAGCCAATCACCTGTGAATATATTGTTGAACTCTCTACCACTCTCCAAGTTCATAAACTGGATGATCCATCGTGCCTCACGCTCAGCTATGGGCAAGTAGTTTCGGTGCAGTGTCTTTGCAATATCTGACACTTTCTTGATGACTTACACAATAGGCTCTAGGCTATAGATGTACCTCTCAATCATACCTATTGGATCCTCTCAATTTGGCTTGGGGATTATCACAACAATCCCCTTCGGTGCATCGTTATCACTGGATTCACTGGATTCCTCATCGGTCCCCACGAGTGTAGGTATGACCGTCTGTGGTGTAACATGAGGCTCCTTGTCTGACATAATGTGTCACCTGTTGTGCCATCTCTCCCCCCTCCATTGCTGGCTGCTCGGTGACTGGCTGTGTACTCTCTGCTGCGCTCATCAGCTGAGTGCTCCCGGCTAGTGTAGCCTCTCCTCCTACCTCCATCTCCATCAAACCAGACGAGTGTATGGGGGAGATGTCTTCCTCTCAAATAGGGGTCTTCATTTGCCTCAACCATCCATCTACACCATTTGCATGAAGTGTCCCTCCTAGTGATGCCAAGGCGTCAGTCTCCCCCATTGTGTTATCTGGTGTTGTGTCCTTCGCCGTGCCTCCTTCTGTTGCTACCTCTCCTTCAGTCGGCTCATATTGTTGCTCTGCTAGTGCAACACTTCCTTCGGCTAACTCCTATTGTTCTCCTGTTGGTGTCCTTTCAATTGCGCCACCTTCAACGACCTCCTCCCCTAACTCCTGTTTGGCTAGTGCCAACACTCGGGGATTGACATCTATTGAGTAGACTTCGATTGGTGAGGTACTAGCTGCAGATGAGGAAAGTGCTAACTATTGATAATCTTCACTACTTGCTTGTTTCCTCTTCCTCATCATCTTTGGCTCTTCTACTGTGCCTCCAACATCCAAAGTCGTCCATCTAGAAATTGTTGGCAAGGAACGGTCATAATCCTTTGCTGGCTGTAATCTTCCCAGTTTTCCCTCTGACACCTGATTGTAGACTGTATCCAAAAATAGGGCTATGAGATGCTAGGTCATGTAGAATGCCTTGTGTTTGCATTCCAAAAATTCCCTAATCCTTTCTAACAGATATAGCGCTCAGTTGTAGACCCTTCCCACACTCAGTCTGAACATGTAGTCAACCATCCATTTTGCTATATCTAAGGCTCGGCTGGCGCCTATCAACTTGCATTTGATAAGGTCCTTAATACATTTCCAATCAGCATTCACCAACATATGTTTTCTCAGTCCTCGAGCCCCTACACTCCAAATTTTTTCCCTCTCCTTGGCTGTGATATCAGGCCTACAAATTCATTTGATAATCATTTCTTTTTGTTGCGTCGTCAGTTTTCGTAGTTGGTTTGGCAACCACCTGCCCAAACGTAGGTTTGCCAAAAACTCTCTTGAAATCTGTCAGATAGAAGGCCACAGTGATTGGAAATCCTTCATATTCGATTGTGGTCCTATGACTTTGTTGATTATAGTTTGCTACAATGTCTTTTAAATACTCTTCAAAATCCCTAGCATTGGAAAAAGGGCATTGTGCTACCTTATCAACTTGTGCTACCGCCAGTGCTTGCTTGATAGGATAGTCTGGTGCGGTCTCCTGCCACCATGTTTTGCACTCTGTGCCTATAAGACTCTCCCATGTCAGCGAATCTGCAGTCATGTTGTCAACTTTTCCTTTATTTGACTTTCCTCCAACCACCTTGGCTTTGAGTATTATTTTATTTCCTTTAGCACTTGTGTTGGCGTCCATCCTTCTCCACCTGTGAAAGTGACAATACCTGAAAATGACGTTTCTGGTTGTTTTAAAACCCTAATCATCTTTTGGTATAACAGTGTTTTTTTTGTGTTGCTGAGTGCCCTAGTCGATGTTCGGTACGACCTTCTCCTGACGTGCCTTTGTTGCTTTGATTGATGGTACGACACTTAGTATGACACTTCATTTCTTGCTTCGGTCAATAATTGGTACAACTTCCTTTTTGATGCATACGGCTTGCCTTTGTTGACCCTGTACAGCCTTCTTCTGATGCTTTGGATCGATGGCTAGTACAAACATGTCTTGTTTCATCCATACGGTCTTTTCTTGGTTGCTATCTTGGATCCCTAGTATGCCTCCTTTTTGCCTTAGTGATTGCCAGTGTAGTCTTTTCCTCATGTGAAACCGTATGGCCTGCTCCTCTAGTGCTTGTACGGATGGTCTTCTGGCGTACAGACTTCTCTTGATCTATACGAGGTTCCCTTCCAACTTCCCTACAATGTTCTATTTTGGGCACTGTACGATGAGTTTCTTGGTATGCCGCATGACCTCTTCTCCAGTGATCCATACATTGCTTTGCTTGATGTGCCGTACGTGCTTGCTTCCTCCTGAGTTCTTTCTTGTTCATATGTCGTACGGAGGTGTCTCCTGTGATGGGTGTACAGGCTTCTTTCCTTAACTTCGCCCTTACTTCGTGCAACTGACTTGGCTTTTGAAGTCTTGTCAAATTTGTCTCCTTTCCCTTTTGCCTTCCTGAGCTTGACCATACGGCATACAGTATGTTTGATGAAAATATTACCTCTTGATTTTTTGTGCAACTTGCTTTTGTCTCCTTTCACATTTTTAATTCCACTTTTATTTCTTTTATTTGTGTCCTTTTTCAATTTTTTAATTCTCTCTATTTTTCCCCACTTCACTCTTTTGATAATTTATAATTTTTCTTTTTTCCTCTTTACAATTTTTCTTTTTCCAATTTTTGTTTCTCTTTTATTATTTTTTCCACTCTCTCTCCTCTTTCTTTATTTTTTGCTTTTTCGTGCTTTTCTCATCTTCTCTCTCATCTCCTCTCTCTTCTTTCTCATCTCCTCTCTTCTTTCTCATCTTTCCTCTTTATTCCTCTTGCTCTGCCACCTTCCCTGACTTTCAACTCAGACGCATAATGCCATTTACATGTGTGCGGAGGCCGCTTATAGCACTCTTCTTCGCAACATGTCCCCATGTATTTTACATCAAACCACTTATCGAGCAAAGGAGCAGGACCAGTACCTTTAAATTGCCGTCAACGTACCTCCCTCCGTATTGCTGGTACCATGTAACGTCCTCTCCTTCCACCGTTGGTGGCCTGATTGGATTGGGTATCACTCTCCAAAGTCTGTCATGTCCTTCGTCATTATCACCTTCAAACAAGGAGCCGTCTTCTCGAAGTAAGCCTCCCATTGTTCATCGTCCCATTCATCCTCTTCTTCGTCAGTATCCTTAAGGTTGGCGCTCACTTCGTTCTTTGGCTTCTTGTTCTTCCTTTTCCTTCTGAGCCTCCTTGTCCAACTCTTTTTCCGAGTAACCCCTCTTAATGCCTTCATATGGGGCGACGTAAATCCATAATCCGCCCATTCGTCGCCAGAGTGCAGGTGTCCCAAACACTGCATTAGTTAGGTGCTTGTGCACCCGAGGCACTACAATCCCTTCTACTCTCTTCTCTACCAATCTTTCTTCGATAATCTGGTCTATGCCTGATTCCGCCCAGACTCCTTCTGCTGCATACCCGGGGCCTCCCAAGCCCTAGTCTTGCTCTCTCAGGGCCTCCTCCTGCACAGGCCAGTCTTCTTTGGTAGCGTAGCCGAGCATATTGATGGCTATTGTGTCTTTCTTCTCCTTTCTTTCCTGATATAATTTCAACATCGATCCGTTGATTGCTTCTGATAGCAGTGACCCATCCAAGTTTTCAAGCTTTATAGAGCCATTGTAACATACCTCACGAAGTTTAAACAGTCTTAGCCAACGAACTTTGAACTTCCCCGGCTTGATTTCGTTATGGCCATTATATTTTAAAACTAATTGCTGTAAGAGCACTAGTTCTCTCCAATCTGTACTCTGATGAGGGTTTTTTGAATTTTTTGTGTTCTTGTATATTTGCCCTTTTTGTGTATTTTCTAAAATTATAATGCCAAGCATGAAATAAAATACAGGAAATGTAAATATAAAACCCTACTGCAACAAATAGATAATTTTATTGATTCACTTTGAAAACTTTTACAATAGGGCATACTCGAAATACAAACTTAAGATGAAGAAACCCTTTCCTGAAATTCTCCTGAAAAATCTGATGAAGCACAAACTTGACCTCTAGATGAAGTCAACTGTTAAGCACCTTCTGCTGATATTTCACAACCTCAGCATGCTGTTGCAATGAAGCAACTATGCTCTCCAATGCTGATACGCTGGCAGAAACCCTAAGGCTCCCTTCCCCAAACGCCAAAGAGAAATCTTCAAACAAATATCAAATCCTGGTTGCTGAGAATGAGCTCTTAAGTCCCTTTTTATTCTTTTCATGTGTGAGCTCAAACACTTTCTTGGCCCATGTGGGATAAAACTTTATAATATTAAAGTGACTTTATTATTATAAAGTTACTTTATAACTTTATAATAACATTAAAATATTTAAATAAATCACTTAAGTCACTTAAACTTGAATATCTCTTGAAAAACTTATCCGATTGCTATGCCGTTTGAACCAGGAGTTGACTCTCCTTGTTCTCCATGTGATCGGATGCCTGTCTAAAAATAGAAACCTTGAACAGTGACTTACTATAAATAGTAAGAATGTGAAACTGAGTCTGCCGAAGGCTAAGCTTGAATCCACACGAGGTGTTGAAGGAGAAAACCACTGATCACTGCCAAAAGGTACCCACTAACTAAACATATTAGCCTACGAGGGCCAGGAATAGGCTAAATTCACCGAACTCTAATGCTCGTGAAATTGGGGACATTACAATTGCCCTGGCTGAAAATTCATTCGCCAAAGATGTTTGTCGTGCCAGTATTTTCTTCTTCGGTGCATATTCTCCGTTGCCCATTGTGCCATTATTCTTCCTTTGTCCAGTTTATTAAGTTGGTACAACTGTTCCTTCAAACTTGCGTATTGCCCAACCAGTTCTCCACATCTATCCTTAGGCTGGGTACCATGTATTCCATCGGTACCACCGCTTCTTGACTGTACATCAATTGAAAAGGCGTGTGCCCCGTTGTCACCTTGTACCTAGTACGGTATGCCCACAGGATGGTTGGTAGTCTCTCCTCCCAATCAACTTCCTCTACACCAAATGACTTACGAATAATTAATACTAACACCTTATTTGTGGACTCCGCTTGGCCGTTGGCTTGTGGGTAGTACGGACTTGATAAGTTGTGAAAGATCCGAAACTCCATCGTCATCAGTCGAATGGCGTGGTTGACAAAGTGTCCCCCATGATCACTCGTAATCTGGATCGAAATCCCGTAACCTGTCAATATCTGCTCGTATATGAATCTCGCCGTACTCTGTGCTATGTTATCTGGCAATGCTCGAGCCTCGACCCAGTTCGTCAGATATTCTGTAGCAACCACAATGTATCGGCACCGACGTAATTGACTCACCTTCAATGGCCCAATAAAATCCAACCCCCAACGTTAAAACAACTCCTAAGGTTGGAACGGATACAATGGCATAAAGTCCCGCTTCAGCGGTTTCCCTATCCTCTGGCAGGTGTCACAGCTTAACACCCACTCCCGAGTCTCTATGTGCATCGTCGACCACCATAGGCCCGCCAAGAGGATTTTTTTGGCCGTAGCATCTGGGCCCATGTGACCGCCAGCCAGACCCTCATGTGCTTCTTTCAGTACACTTGATATGTCCTCTTCTATGACACATCTTCAGAGGATCTGGTCGGACCCCATCTTGTATAGCAAGCCATTAATCAGCTGAAATGTCTTACTCTTCAATACGAGCTTCCTTCTCTCTGCAGGTGGCATTTCCTTCGGGAATGTAGATGTAGACAAGTATTCTCCAATCTTTTCATAACATGAAGGGAGTATTACAATCTGAAACAGGTGCGCATCCGGAAAATCTTCGTTCACTCCCGCTTCTGCAAGTTTAGCCGACCGGATCCTTGACAACTGGTCTGCGATCACATGGCTCTTCCTCGACTGTATGATGATAGTAAATGTGAACTCTTGGAGCAATAGTAGCCACCTGCTCTCTCGAATTATCGACTTATTCACCAAATACATTAGGGCTTGGTGATCCACATAAAAGGTGAACGACGTGGCTAGCAAATAATGCCTAAATTTCTATACGGATTAAACCATCCCCAGCGCTTCGCGTTTGGTTGTGCTATAGTTTCTCTCTGCTCTTGAAAGTAGCTGACTCACAAAAAATACTGGGTGGTCCAACCCGTGTGCTCTCACTTGTGCTAGTGTCGCTCCGATGGTGAAGTTGGAGGCATCCACGTGTATTTGGAACTCCTTGTTCTAGTCCGGGTATGCAAGTATGGGTGAATTGATCAACCGGTCCTTCAGTTCATTGAATACCTTATCTTGTTCTTTTGCCCATATGAAGGGTTGCCCCTTCCTCGTCAGTAGGTCGAGAGGGTAAGACACTTGTGCAAATTTTTTGATAAACCTTCGGTAGTACCCTACGTGCCAGAGGAAGGACTTTACACTGGTTGCGTTCTTTGGAGCCTCCATTTGTACAATCACTCTGACCTTGTCTGGGTCGGTTTTCAGTCCAGCCTTGCACACAATACGTCCCAATAATTTCCCATGTGGGACCATGAATTTGCATTTCTTGGGATTCAATGCAAGGTGGGATGCTCTACACCTCTCCATGCACTCTTCGAGGGCCTTGAAATGCTTCTCCTTGTTGCTGTAAATCGACTAGTCATCGAGGAAGGCTTTGAAGTTGCCCGCTGACATTTTGTCGAAAATATGCAATATTATCCTATGGAATGTGGCAGGTGCATTACACAACCTGAATGGCATTCGGTTGTATGCGTACACCCCGTCCTTGACCACGAAAGTTGTCTTCAACTTATCTTCCTCGACAATACTGATTTGGTTGTGTCTAGAGAACTTGTCCAAGAACGAGTACATCTCATGCCTAACAACCTCTTCAAGGATTGTGTTGGTGAAGGGGATAGGAAAAGGGTCTTTGATAGTCATCGCATTCAAACTCTGTAAGTCGACACATATCCTGATCTGCTCCGTTTCTTTCTTCAAGGAGATGACAATTGGTGACACCCACTTGCTGACCTCCACTTTGAAAATGATGCCCGCTTCCAGCATCTCAATTTCCTCTTGCACCTTAGCGGCATAATTTTTGTTCATCCTATAGGGTCTCTTCTGTACGGGCTGGGCTCCTAGTACGAGAGGGATCCTATGTATGGACAACTCCGGTGATATTCCCTTCAGATCCTTGTATGTCCAGGGGAAGGCATCCTTATATTCCATGAAGATTTTGAATGTTGCCGCCTTCAGTATAGGGTCCCAATCATCACCGATGAGAATCTCCTTAGGCTTTTCTTGTTCTCCGAGGTTTACCTTCTCCAGTGTCGGTTCCTCATACTTGATGAGTTTGTCTCATTCAAACTTGTGGGCTGGCGTCTCATCCAACTCTACGACACCTTCTTTATACTTGCCATACTCTGGCGCAAATATCTGACTGGTCGAGCCCTTATCTTCTTCCTCTCCCCCTTCTTTGATTTGTAACATGTTGCAATCGGGGTGAAAATCTTCATAATCTTCCATCTGCTAGTGAAATAACCCATTCAGTGAACTGGTGTTGTCCTCTAAGCAACTTCCAATCTCCAGTACACCTTCCTTGTTCAACTCCATTATCTTCCTTTCTTCATCAACATTGGATCCTCCATCCGATTCTGATCTCGAAGACGCCAGTTCTTCACTGACCGCTTGGTTCCTCAAATCAATAGTGTACTTCCCATGGCTCTCAATCGAGAGTGTATTCCTCTTCCAATTGTGGTTTGCCTTGGCGGCAATCAACCATCCTCGTCCCAACAGTGCATCGTATGCCTTTTTCTCTAGTGGAATGACGACGAAATTTAACAAGAACTGCTATGTGCCGATCAAAAATTTTTGCGCCATTAAAGTACCGAGAGGTTTGATGCCATGCTGGTCTACTCCTACCAGGTGGAATGTCGGGGCCCAGAGAGTTGGCTTACCCAAGCACTTCCATTTCTCCTCTAGTAGTACATTCACCCCAGAGCCTTCGTCAATGATGGTGTTGGACAGTTTCCTCCCTAGGATTTCCATCTGTACGATAGTCAGCTTCCTCCCAACACTTATTGCGAGTAGCATTGTATCCGTGGCCTCCCCTGCCAGTTCTGTGATGCCTTCCGTCAGACCCTTTTGAATATTGTCTTCAATGACGTTCGTGAGTGCTACCCTCAGTTGAGGCATCGTTTGCAGAAGGTTTGTTACCTTAGTTGGTATGGTTGTGTGAAGCACCTTCTGTACTATGTTCTACTCGGACTCCAACTGCAACAACATACTAGCCACTTTGGAAGTTCTCCGTTCATTTTCCATCGCCTCTTCTACTTCTGTTTTGGCTTCTCGGTGTCTCTCTTTCTTAGTAGGAGGGTCTAGATAATTGGCCTTCTTCGTCTGTGCCCTTGTAATTGCCAGGACTTCTTCGTCGGCTACCTCCAGCATGTTGATGCCTTTCTGCTTCGGGCAGTCGGTGTCCTCGTGATCACTCGGACCACACCATTTGCCTAGCTTTCCCCTAGCACCTTGACCACTCTGGAAATCCTTGGCAAAGTGACCCCATTCATTACATTTCCGGCACTAGCTCATGGGTCTACCTTTGCTGTCGTACTGAATTTTGCTTCTTGGCGTACTGTTTCTCCGATTGTTGCGATAGCCACCAGAGGATGCATTGTTGTTCTGGGGTTTTGGTGGTGTGGTTGGAGGGGTTGACTGTTCCCCTTGTGTGAAGAACACTTGCGAACTTCGTGTTTTTAGGTTGTATGGGAACTCCTTGATGGAGTGTCCCATATCTTGCATTCGGTACACCATAGTTCGTTCACCTCCTTGGACCCTTCTTTGTTTGCTTTTAGTTCTTTCATCATTCTCAACATGTCTCGACAAAGAGCTTGTACAGTTTTTGATTCATCTTCACTCTCCCCCGTACTTTCTTCGTCATCTTTCTTCTTCCCTCTGGAGGATGTCTTGTTCTCGCTTTAGATGTCCATCGCACGGTTATATGCTTCAGTGCACAAGGATGGAGGTACCACCTTCATTTTCCTCTAGAGTGAGGGAAGCAGTCCCTCAATAAACCACCTCTTTTTCAGGCCATTTGCTGGTTGTGACTCAAGTTTCCCTAGCAAATCTTTCAATTTTCGGTTGTAGGTCTGCACACTCTCGTGCTTCCCTTGCTTGGTATTATAGATCTCTGCTACAATCTTGGTATCGTCCCTCAGGAGTTGGAACTCATCTTGGAATGCTTGCTTCAATAATCTCCATGTAACTTTGTTTACTTGGTCCAATTTTGAGTACCAGTCGATGGCACTATCTCGAAGTGTCGTTGGAAATGCTTTCAACCACTGATTTGGATCATCCTGTCCATTTGCTATCCAGATTGTTTCACATGTTTTGCAATGTCGTATTGGATCTTTTGACCCATTCCCCATAAACTTTGGCATCTTTTGCCACTCGGTTGGAGTCACCATCTTTCCCCGCTGTCCTCCTTGTGTATTGGACCCGACTAGACCGGTTTCCCCACTACGTTCCGTTGCGTCACTTGCACTCTCGACCACGTATGAGTCACTCCCATGTCTTCCGTTAGCGTCCTCGACACCTTGAGTCTCCTGGGGTTCCCTTCAGTACTCCCTCCGCCTTGGGGTATTGGGCTCAGATATTCCACTCGTCAGCTTTTTGTCGTCGTCTGATATGTACAACTCCCGAAGGCGTTTGATGCTACTATCAAGTTCTTCACTTAATTCATCTTCGTTTTCACAGATATTATTCCTTCCTAGGTATGGAGTGTTGAAAGGTCCTTCGTCCCTCCCTTCAACCAAACTGTGATGTGCTCTACCAATGGATTTGTCTATTTTCTTCAGATTCTCATGTGTTCTTCTAATACTGTGGTTTATTTCAATTAGATCTTCATCAAATTCTTTATCAACTCGCCTTAGTCTTCGTCGCCTATTTTCTTGCTCTTGCAGCCTGAGTGATCGCCGAACCTTCTCTTGAGTCTCGTGCCCGCTTGGTACTCGGTTCTTGTCTTTGTTTGGCTGTACGGGCATTAAAAGGTGTTCATGCGATCATTGTTGGTTACCGGGGGTATGTCTTCGGCTAGTGTCTCGTTCCTCCTCTTCTTGTTTGGTTCTTTCTTCGTACCATGGCAATATTTGTTGCCTTCGACGTTCCAGATCGTCTTCCTCTCAAAGGTCTTGTAGGATGATGAAATGACGGGCTAGCAATCTAGGCATATGATTAAGTAGGTGATCCACCTCGTCGTTCACTTCCAGTCTATCCCAGATAACTTCCTCAAGGATCTCTCGCTTGAGGGATTCCATTCGTTTGTGATCTCTTCAGGTCTTCCCTTTCTTCATTAGTATCCACAGGCTTTTCCGCTGGTCGACCCATTATGCTGCCATGACGAGTGATTCCCTAGTCTGCTTAGGCAATGGCACCAAATGTCTACTCCACTAAGTATATTTCAATATACTACAAAAGCAAACTAGATTGCAGAATAACATTGGACATAGAAATCATTCACAGAACAATTGCACATGAAAGTATTCAGATCTTTATTCATATAATTGCAGTATTACATTCATCATATCTACGCTAGTTCTCGAATACAACCCACTCGGCAATATAAATAGTTAACCGATGTTGGTTGAGGACACCAACCGTCGGCAACTACTAAGTACTAACTAATCTCGAGGACTAATCTCTTGAGTACGAACTAATCCCAAGGACTAAATCCTCGACAAAACATTATTCATTTATTTTATTTGCTAATTAACTACCTAAGCTGATTACAGGGTGAATGGTCATTCAAAAAGTACCTTGGTGCTGGTGAATAACTTAAAGTTATTTTAGAAGGCTGCAGTGCAAATAGTTTCCTTATGAGTGGGACGCCCAAGAAAGGAGGAATTATTTAAAATGTTTTAAATTTTCAAAGGATCAAGGAAGGGCGTGGGTTTTAGGAGGGAATTAAGAAAATTTCAAATCCAGTCGCCCTAATCTCTATATAACTTCATTTTGGCTCTCATTTGCATATCTCTATTTTGGCAACATAATAGAATGTTGCTGGATTTCTTCTAGATTGCTTGGGCTGCGAACTGAGGACGGAAACCCTCATCATTTGGACTGATTTCGGTGGTGAAATATCTACCCTAGTCAGATTGTGAGTGATTCCACAGCAGGGATCATATAGAGCTTAACAGAGTTCAGCTTTTAGGGGATTTTGGTGATTGAAAATGATGATTCTCCAGTTCTTTTGAGGAGTTTTGGTGTGGTTTGTTTGGCTTTCAGTTTGGTGTGGTTTTATGAAGGTTTTGGTGTGTTTCAAATCATTTTCTGGGTAGTACTTTCTGGACCTGAACCCATGTTTTTGCTCATAGCTCTAAAATGGATTGAGATATCAAAATGGGTATTGGTGAGTTGGAAGATTCATCTCCAGCCGATTCTAAAGAGTACAAGTTGGTAATTTTTGATTGAGTTTTGGATTTTCTAGAGAGGATCGAACTTTTCAAGGGGGATGCCTTGTTGCTGCAAGAAATTTCAGTTTGTGACCTGCAAAAAGTAAAGGCACCTGGTGGCTGTATATTGAGGTCTTTCGTTGAGTGTTGGGTGCCTAAAAACAGGCAGTTTTGAGCCAAGAACATCACTGCAGTTCGATGCACTTTGGAGGCTTAAAATCTGCCTTATGCTACTCGTCCAGGTCTGAGAAAATACTAACTATTTCTGATATTTTGTCTTGTAAAACTGAACTCAATTAGAATGAAAATCTGAATATTGTTGAAGGCAGAAATCTCTCATTCATTGCAAGTTATGTAGTTGCTTTTCTCTTTGAAATCTGTTATGCATATGTTGGCATGTTACAAACTTGAATGAGTTATGTGAAACCATTAAACAAGCAAACTCAGAAAACATTGAATCAGCAGTTGGGGAAAAGCAAAAAAATCAGGGGTGTATGTGACACCTTCACATCATGTGGAGGTATTTGAGCAAGGTGCCATTTTAACCTATTGAGTCCTCTTGTCATAGATTGCTTGTGAAAGGTACAGCTGACCTTTGGTATTTTAAAGCATTTGAGGAAAAATAATAACTAAGTTGCAAATTTATAAAGGGATCGATCTAGTAGAAATGACACAATAATTTTTTTAGGTTTGAGATAAATGACGATAGAAAAGTGATTACAATGTCAGCCCTCCTTCATGGTTTATATCAAGAGGCTATATCTTATCACTTGTTTTTGCTGATTCCTTCCCTATTTATTTTTCTTTGAGTGACAGACAATGCAAAGATATTGTGGAATCTTCTCAAATCTAAGAATAGTTTATTTTTATGACATTGAGTTGATAGTGTTTGGAAATGGGAGATGGAGAAGTGAAGGGCATTAATATTTCTTGGGATTACTTCATTGGGCACATCAAGATGCACCTCCACATCATGTCGAGGTGTTTAAGCAAGGCGCTATTTTAACCTATTGAGTCCACTTTTCATAGGATGCTTGCAGAAGTTACACCTGATCTTGGTATTTTAAAGCATTTGAGAAAAAATGATAACAAAGCTGCAAATTTAGAAAGGGACTAAGTAAAGAAAAATGACACAATAATTTCTTTAGGTTTGACATAAATGATTGTAGAAAAGTGACTGTGATGTTAGCCCTCCTTCCCCATGGTTTACAGCAAGAGGCTATATCTTATCACTTGTTCTTGCTGATTCCTCACTTTTTTTTTTTGAGTGAGAGACAATGCAAACACATTATGTAATCTTCTTCAATCTAAGAATAATTGATTTTTATGACATTGGGTTGATAGTGTTTGGAAATGGGAAATGGAGAAGTGAAGGGCATTAGTCTTGTTTGAGGTTATAATGGCTAGCATTAAGCACATGGAGATGAGCTATATAGTTGGCAGTAGATTGATGACATATTTTTCACTCAAGTATTCCCACTGGCATTGTGTATTTCACATTGCACATTTCATTCCATTGTACTTGACTCATTACCCATGAAGAGGGGCAAGATGCTATTCCAATTTCTAACAAGTATTTTTTGATACATTTATTTACAATTTAATACATGTTGAGCTCACAAGTTCTTTGTATGTGTAAGAGGTACATGGGAATTGGTGGAAGTAATGGTAATGCAACTATAGGTGGAGGCACAAACCTAGTGCTTAGTTTGGCATAAATCTCATCATTCGTAATTTGCGATGGGTTCTAATTTCTTTTGTTTTTCATTAAATGACTCTACAGGGTAAGGGTGGAGCCATAGATAAACCCTACCAAACACAAAGTGATGACAATTGTAAGTGGCACTATTAGCTGTAGTAAGGCTTGTTCCAGATGTTCATGGTTTGATTGTGCATTTTCTCCCAGCATGGTATGAGAAGACCAATTAGCTACTGATTTACCTACCCCTCAATTTTCTTGAGATTGCATTTAGAACTTTCTTTGCTCGGGATTTCCCATCCTTTTGAGAAATCTTTGTCTCTAAAGGGTGCTTTCCAACTATGCATTTTTCAGATACACAATACTTTGTCATTTACTTTTTATGTTCAGGGTATAGAGCTATTTATAATTTTTTATAAAGTGTTTTTCACATAGCTGTTCAGAGAGACATGCTTCTTTAGGGGTGAAAAGTTGTCCTTGTAACTCGAAGACTAAGAGATGCTAGTGCACCATTAATGAATGGAGGGAGGGTTATTTACCCTTAAGATATTGATGAGCATCTTATTGGAGAACTACCTACTTATTCAATGCTGGCACTAATTCTTTCAATTTATATGGCTCTTGATGGTCTATATTACATTTTGTAATGTCCCCTTTTTGGTGGAAGCACTTAAACCTAAATCTTGCATTCAAAGTGTTTCTTGAAGAGACATTAGAAACATTAGAAATCCATAAATTCCAGTGATAACATTCAGTTAGATTGAAACTGATATAATTCTTCATTTTTGTCAAAGGATTAGGCATTCCCTTCTCATTGCTCATTCTAACTAACTCTCATCTAATATATATTTCATAGTGCATTAGGGTAAATATTTAACATCCTTGAAGAAATCATTGATGGAATTCCATTATACCATTCATCACCATCATGAATGAATAGATTCATTGTGACTTATAAGGTTCCATAAATATTGCAAGCACCATTATTTGCACAATCTATATATATAGTCTAAATAAGTATATATTATCATCTCTAACTAACTCAATTTATAAATACAAACATATCTTTATTTTTATATGATTATGTATGTAAGTATTCTATTTCAATATCATCATGTTAGTAATGCATATGTATTCTTCCCTATATCATTATTCATATATACATATATAATATTTATGCCATATTATTCATTACCCAATTTATCTATATCCATGTATGCATAATTAAATAATCATCAACCCTTACCTGATGATTGCACCAACATTTATTCGTCCAACATATTACTTACCGTTCTTCCATCCTCCTCTCTATTCGATGCCTTTTGACTTAATCCCCTCCATCTTCTAACATACCAAACGCTGCCTTGAAGAGGTAATCGTTGCCTCTAATTTAATCGACCGCATCCTTAAGGTAGTTGATGGGAACCCACTGTAGACTGGGTGGCTCAAAATGATTATCATCCCTTTGTCTTATTATATTATCGTCATCACCTTAAGCTACATATTTTTATATTCTCCATGTTTAGGAAAAGGTGGCACCAATATGATATTATTATGGTTATCGAAATGCCGGGTATGGGAGATATTGACCAGACACGAACTATTGAAGAAACTTGATTTTGCAGTGGCTATTCACACTAATCCTTCCTTTCTTCAATTCAACGGATGATTCCATACTTCAGATATTGACAGTAAATTAGTATGTACTGTGGTTCAAGCTTCCATTTCCAGACTCGAGAATGACATCTCCTGACGATAACACCTGGCAAAGCACATATAAACAATAGATACTCATGAGATTTCCGGTGGACGGGATGACCAATCTAACCTAGCAATATGGGTATATCTGCTTTTATACTTCCCTTATTCCTTTTATCTTTCTAGACTTCGGTTCCCCAAAGGCAATTCCCTGATCCATTGGTTTTGAATCCAATCATCTTGTAAGAAATACTATGAATGAATATGTTTGTGTCTTTCTTACTCCCAAACTCATGTCCCTTTATTGATTATTCCCTTTTGGTGATACCTGTTGGAGCCGCTTGAAAGAAGATGACTCTTCAACGCATTCCTGCAGATAGTCGTGTCTTTGGCCGAGGCTTCTCCAATCACTGCGTCAAAACTATCTTTTCACGGGAAATGACCTTTCAGAGTTTAAGTTTAGCAAATGACTTTATTTAATATCTATTATTATTTATATAATTAAAATATTGGGGAGTGCCTCCCGCAAATGTAAACACTTTTATTTCATGAGAATATAATGCAAGTTCGGTGGCATAAGTATTACGATTTTTTTGATCCCATCATTTTCTTTATACCTTATTTATCATTTTAATGTTGGTAAATATTTGTTATTTCGATATTAAAGCCTAATAATAACATGGAAAATTATTATTTTATTAAATGTTATTTTATTATTTAAATTATGATTTGTATTATTGCATTTCATTTAATTTGCATGTTATTTATCGATTGGACACTTTATAGCTTAGTGTTACACTTTTGGGGACATGACAGTCCGCCCTGCCCAAAGATTGCTTGTCCTCAAGCAATCCCAGACTTGAATTACAACTAATCTACTAAGAAAGTCCTTTTATCATTGTTAAACACAAGCGATTATAAACACACATGGTGTAACTATGTTGAAAACACACAAAGGTTATATGCAAGCCATACACAAAAACACTCATGTTAAGAATGCGTCGATTATACATGAAATAGTCGCAAGGCAGGCACATAAGATTTGTAAGCCATACATTCACATCAGAAATGAAGCTGGTAAGACATGAAGCATAAGAGAACATTGATAGACACGTAAGTCTATTCTAGTTATTAAGAAGGAACTTTAATACACTCAAGGTATGTAAATACACTGAAAAAAAAAGTATACATGTTTAATCAAAAGTATACACTCATAAAAAAATAGAACATACATGTAGTAAACATGCTATTGGACATAAAGAAAGCATGTAATACATGAGGTACACTCATAAGACAAGAATCATACATTTGCATACACGTAAGTAGTAAAGCATGAAGTACAGGCATGAATAAGTACATGGAAACATGGACCCGAATACATAAGGCATGAAGCATGAAGTATACACTTGAATATAGAGCATCAAGAACGCATGTTGAAAACACACCAATCTTGAAAGAAACATCAGGGAGTTACCCATAGAGTAGTCATGTTTAATGTATTTGTCATAAATGCATACTAGATACAAAGCATGGAGCAAACATAAATACATGTGTAGAGCATAATCATAGATTACATAGGAAGCATACACATATATGCAATACACTTATAAATGAATGGAGTAAGATACACAAGGTAAGACAAATACGCACAAAAAACATTGAGCAATAAATTACACATAAGGCATGTAAATTATGTAATTTTACTTAGGACAGAAATACAGTTGAATATACACATAAGCCATAAAGCATGCACTTGAATACGCAAGCTGTCAGGTATACACTTGAATACACTTGAATATAAGTTACATGGTACACACTTGAATACACTTGAATAAGTGCTTGTAGCACATACGTGGAGCACGCAAACTCAAGCAAGGTATGCAGTCCAAACATACTCATAGAGGAATTACTTAAGACATGAATATATAGAGTGTTCAAGTATACTCAAATTTACTTCTATGCATGGAATAAATGCACTCGATAGAAATACGCCTGAGATGCATGAAGTGTAAACATGGGGTCTGGATTTCCGAAGATAATTAGGGACACTCAAGCATACACATAAATACACAACATGAAGCATAATGAAATGATCATACATATAAGAATGCTCGCAAATACACTCAGCAAATAAAAACAATTACATACAGCATACACTTATGTACATTAGTCATGAAGTAAACAAGATGCTAACGAAGAAACAAAAACACCCAAATACATCGTCATGAAGGGCACACTTGAATTCAAAGTCATAGAGTATACAAAGGTGGAGAGTATACACTTGCATACAAATACATTATGAATATGCACTCAAATATGAACACAAGATCATATACATTCAAATATAGTCATAAGTCAACTCAATCATAGAATATACACTCAAATACAAATGCAGTCATAGAGTATGCACTCAAATATCAATACAAAGTTATAGAGTATACACCCAAATACAAATTCAATCACGGGTTATAGGGTGTACGATCAATTACAACTACACTAGAATGAAGTATGCTGTCAGACAATCGAGAAGGTGGATTCGGTGTATCCCATACTACACCGTGGACCCATCCTCCTTCCCAAGGTCATCGAGTATACACATAAACATGAAGCAGACACGCGAATACATATAATGCACAAGCATTTATGAAGCATTCAATTTGTAAATTTCTGAGCAAACTAAATAGATATTAAAACACCCTAGTTATTATCCCTTGTTCATCAACATCAAAGGCGAGGCAAGAGAGGTCACACACAAAGATGCCCTTAGTGATTCCCTTCTCAGCCCGAGAGCGGCCAACCAACGCCCGTGGAAATGACCCCCTCGGCCCTCAATGGCAGACCGCAGTCATCCAAGGAGCGTGGCCTACCTCGAAGGGACCCTAGTCTCTACTCTCCTTCATGTGCTTCCAACTCCCCTCCCTAATGATTTGATTGAAAAATAATGATAATTAATATTATTTATCATACAACACATTAAAATGAAAATCTGATTTGTCCATTGCACAAATAAGTTTAGGACTCTAACATAGTGGGGGTTGGATGATAAGGATAAGTCCGCCCGAAGCAATCTTGCCTAAGCCCAGGAGTGGATATACCATCCCTCCTAGCTCCTGATGGCATGATACTCAGTCATCCTATCCGAGGAGTGGTGTACATAGGGGATACGCTTGTATCTGCTTTCCTCACCCATTCTCATCACTTCCCAACTAAGTTGGAGAATCCCTCAAATCAAACATGTGATAATTTAGAGGAGAGGAATCCATAGGAGGCCCGTAGATACTCACACTAAGCCCAAGAGCGGATATCACCCCCTTGGCTCCCGATGGCATGACTCTTGGTCATTCGATCCGGGGAGTGGCGTACCTAGTGGAGAACTAGTATCTGCTCAACCTATAGGTTCCCTCCCTTAACTTTCTACATGTTTGTTTGGTGATACAAAACTTTGAGGAAAATATGACAGACACTTCATGTGAGAGACATTATGATAGAATATATCACAATAATATAGTTAGATATTCAAAACATATCAATAATTCTATAAGATATTAAGAATAAATAGTAGCACGTATAACTTTATTATTCCAAAATGACATTATAGAAATGAGTGACATCAACTAGAATAAATATCATTATATATGAATTCTTATTCTACCGCATTATCATTTAATTTCAAGATATATTTATTAAAAATTAATATATAAATTCATGATGAATTTTCTTTTATACTTACTTGCAAATTCTTCTTGCCTTCCATGGTTCTTTCATGGGGTTACCACGCACAATTCTTATGATGGAATAGACCATCCTGGTCTCATTAGTTGCCCAATTCAAAATAACATACATATATATATATCTTATATATGGTAGCTATGATTAAAATAATGAATATCAACAACAAGTGATTACATTTAGCGATTACCGGTCATACCTGATTTGCCTAAATTGAAATGTGTTTCTATATGTTCATAGAGTATACCTTTGCCTTTGGTAAGTCTGCAACGCTATTTTCACAGGGTGGCAGGAAAGTTGCTCTGATACCACTTGTAATGTCCCCTTTCTAGTGGAAGCACTTAAACCTAAATCTTGCATTCAAAGTGTTTCTTGAAGAGACATTAGAAACATTAGAAATCCATAAATTCCAGTGATAACATTTAGTTAGATCGAAACTGATATAATTCTTCATTTTTGTCAAAGGATTAGGCATTCCCTTCTCATTGCTCATTCTAACTAACTCTCATCTAATATATATTTCATAGTGCATTAGGGTAAATATTTAACATCCTTGAAGAAATCATTGATGGAATTCCATTATACCATTCATCACCATCATGAATGAATAGATTCATTGTGACTTATAAGGTTCCATAAATATTGCAAGCACCATTATTTGCACAATCTATATATATAGTCTAAATAAGTATATATTATCATCTCTAACTAACTCAATTTATAAATACAAACATATCTTTATTTTTATATGATTATGTATGTAAGTATTCTATTTCAATATCATCATGTTAGTAATGCATATGTATTCTTCCCTATATCATTATTCATATATACATATATAATATTTATGCCATATTATTCATTACCCAATTTATCTATATCCATGTATGCATAATTAAATAATCATCAACCCTTACCTGATGATTGCACCAACATTTATTCGTCCAACATATTACTTACTGTTCTTCTTCCATCCTCCTCTCTATTCGATGCCTTTTGACTTAATCCCTTCCATCTTCTAACATACCAAACGCTGCCTTGAAGAGGTAATCGTTGCCTCTAATTTAATCGACCGCATCCTTAAGGCAGTTGACGGGAACCCACTATAGACTGGGTGGCTCAAAATGATTATCATCCCTTTGTCTTATTATATTATCGTCATCACCTTAAGCTACATATTTTTATATTCTCCATGTTTAGGAAAAGGTGGCACAAATATGATATTATTATGGTTATCGAAATGCCGGGTATGGGAGATATTGACCAGACACGAACTATTGAAGAAACTTGATTTTGCAGTGGCTATTCACACTAATCCTTCCTTTCTTCAATTCAACGGATGATTCCATACTTCAGATATTGACGGTAAATTAGTATGTACTGTAGTTCAAGCCTCCATTTCCAGACTCGAGAATGACATCTCTTGACGATAACACCTGGCAAAGCACATATAAACAATAGATACTCATGAGATTTCCGGTGGACGGGATGACCAATCTAACCTAGCGATATGGGTATATCTGCTTTTATACTTCCCTTATTCCTTTTATCTTTCTAGACTTCGGTTCCCCAAAGGCAATTCCCTGATCCATTGGTTTTGAATCCAATCATCTCGTAAGAAATACTATGAATGAATATGTTTGTGTCTTTCTTACTCCCAAACTCATGTCCCTTTATTCCCTTTTGGTGATACCTGTTGGAGCCGCTTGAAAGAAGATGACTCTTCAATGCATTCTTGCAGATAGTCGTGTCTTTGGCCGAGGCTTCTCCAATCATTGCGTCAAAACTATCTTTTCACGGGAAATGATCTTTCAGAGTTTAAGTTTAGCAAATGACTTTATTTAATATCTATTATTATTTATATAATTAAAATATTGGGGAGTGCCTCCCGCAAAGGTAAACACTTTTATTTCATGAGAATATAATGTAAGTTTGGTGGCATAAGTATTATGATCTTTTTGATCCCATCATTTTCTTTATACCTTATTTATCATTTTAATGTTGGTAAATATTTGTTATTTCGATATTAAAGCCTAATTATAACATAGCAAATTATTATTTTATTAAATGTTATTTTATTATTTAAATTATGATTTGTATTATTGCATTTCATTTAATTTGCATGTTATTTATCGATTGGACGCTTTATAGCTTAGTGTTACACTTTCGGGGACATGACACATTTTTAAACAATTTAATTCGAAGATGGGTTATGTGCTAGATGCACTGCAATTAGCCAATCATTCACTTTAGGTGACCTACTTTCTTGGCAGCCTTGATCAAGTAAAGGATTATCACCCACTCTTACAAATATCTGTCTTTATTTGCCAATGATGTAAAATTCATGTAATTTAGTTATCCATTATGGCCAATACATCTCCTTAGAACATTCTACCCTCTATAACTCCTAGATTCCTAGTTGTCTCGACTGTCAATTACCATAATTAATTTTAAAAAAAAATCATGTAATTTGGATTATCAAACCTACCAATGGTCTCAAAGCCAAGTGGTCAATGTGGTTCTTAGGGCACAACAATCAGTTCCATTATGTTATTCACTCACTTTGATAAATTCTTATCTGTCTTAAAACCATGCAAGCAACAATTGCACTTAACAATAAATCTTGAATGTATACACAAAGTTTAGTTTCCATAGGAAAACTATCCTTACACCATGCATTAATCAAACTCTTTTCTCCATAGGAAAATTTTTCTCACACCATGTATTAATAAAAATAAAGTCTAAGATGTATCCTGATATTTGTAAATGATTATGGGTAGAAATGCACAAGAAAATGCCAGATGTCTCATCTGAATATTTCTTAATCTATCATAGTTTTCTTTCAGTATACTTTACAGTAGTTTCTAAACTGCTAGTTTTTGTGCCTCTAAAACTTACACACTTTTGAGGATCGTTAAGATTTCATTTGCTTTTTTCTTTCTACTTTACAATAAAATAATTTATAAGCGAATTATTGATATTCATGTTTCAGGAAGTTGTGCTAGAAAGACTAGTTTGTGAGATACCTTCTTATCATGGAGAGATTGTCATTCTCACTTTAGGAGCAGGTACTTATAATGTTGCTACTTTGTCTCTTTATATTTATTTTGAGGTGTAAAATTTATTGACACAGAAGTAACTCCTTTGCTTAAAATATAAATTGTCATGTCGTGAATATCAAAAAAAGCTTAAAGCCATAAATTACATTTCCAAGATCCACTACTAAACATAAAATGGTTGAATGTAATGGAAATAGCATGTTTTCATGTAGCTTCCTCCTTCAAAGTGTGCATCCTCCATCCTACTTGTGAATTGTAGTTTATCAAGTGCATCTACAAAAAAGTTAAATCTTCGTCATTCCTCACTGAGATACTTAAAGACCTTGTTATGTCAGAAGAAATCTGGTCGAACTTCTGTTAAAGGTTGTAAAGGATTGTTGCTCTCCTCTGTAATTTGTTGATCCTAAATAGGAGTGGGCTAAAATGCTTGAGACCTGAGAAAGGGGACAGTTTTCTCTTTACCTTTGATGGTGGTCAATTTAGAACTCTTGCTTTAAGTGTCCGGGGTTTCAGGGTTCTGAAAGTGTACACATTGCTCTTTCATTAATTCCAAAGAATTTTTTCCATCCTTTCTTAAAAGAAATTCTTCAATGGTGGCCACAATTTGTCCTGTTCTAGCAACTGTACCTGATGTTCTTGGCCTGGAGTCGTAGAAAACTTTTTTTCTAATACAAGGTCTGGAAAAACCTTTCCAACAATTTGCTGACTGAGGCTTCATATGCTATTTTCAATACACTGTGGTTTTCGTTAACAATATAACCTTGGGATATGGGTTGATTTTTGGATGTGAAATTCCATTTCCAATATCTCTCCATCTGTTGTGGGCTGTGAAACACAAAACCTTGTAGTCAATTGCACTTGGGTTGATTCCAAGGATATATATTCAGGTTCAAAGTGTGAGACAAATGAGCTGCTTGAAGATAGAAATCTAAATGTGCAATATTGGAAAGGTTGGAATAGAAGGTGAAGGACTTATAACCTGAGGCAATATTTTTTTTATTTTGGCCATTGATTGGACCTGTGCATGAGAATAAAGGCATACAGGTGGGAGTTGGGTTATGACATTGCTGTCACAAAGAGGCTGGATAAAATTCAATGATGAAGAGTTGTAACACCTGAGATTTCTTGCAGCAAGAACTTGATTGTTTTGCATAGATGGTACTTAAGGGTCGAGGTGGTCTCTTCATCATTGATCTTGATTATGGTTTGAACAGAACAGTGTTGAGAAGCTGTCTGTTTATGTGCAGGTGCTCTGCTGTCTCTTATTTGGGAATCACCCACATGCGGTGGCATTTTATAAACCTTTTCTTTCTTTGATATAATGCAAGTTGTTTACTCTGGTTTACATTTACATGTGCAAAGGTGGCAAATGCTAGTTATACCTAATGTGATCAATGTTGGAATCCCATGTTTCATGAAGTTCTGATTTGAGGGAGAATCCACTTGAGTGCCCTGTCAACTTGGGAAACAAAGATTGTAGACTTTTGTGATTATCTTTAATAGCTAATGCCATCAATCTTGGATTCCTAGGTGCTATGAACTTCAAATTTGACTGATAATCCACTTGAGTGTCCCATTAACTTGGGCCTTAAAGATTGCAGGATTATTTGATCAAATTTCAAATTTATGTTAAATGAATTGAACACTCTTGTTAGGACCTTTGAAAATGTCAATATAAATCATTTGTGTTATGGTTCAGGTCCATTGTCAGCTTTGTTTTGCCATATTTTAAATCTAGGTTCATTCACCAAATCCTAGGTATCTGGGTTTTTGGTGTTTCTTTGGGTGTTATTTTTGTGTATTAGTGATCATGAGGTTGTTTTAGTTTTATGTCTTACTTGAAGATGTTTTTCAGGTTGTGGATGGTATATATGCAAGGTCAATTGTTGGAGAAGGTGACTAGTGTGTTGCGGTTTGAAATGTGATCAAGTGTTGTGGTCTGAGTGCGAGCTTAAATGATTAAGGCTATTGGAAGTAGTGAGTAGAAGGTGTCTACATTTTTAGTGTGCCCAAAGTTGTTGCAGGTAGTGAGCTGAAGGTTGCAGATGGTGTAAAGTTGTTGTGGTGGATTCTCTTGTTGCTTTGAGATAGTGTATCTCTTTGTAATAGTCTTCTTCTTTCTTCTTTCTATTCGGGTTGTGAGCCCTTCTTTCTTTTTGGATAGTGAGTCCTTTGGGCAGTGAGCCTATTGTATTCGGTGTTGCTATTCATATATATTGTGAGCTAATCCCCACCATGGTTTTCCCTTCTTGGGTTTTCCACGTAAATATGGTGTTCGATTGTGTATGGTTGTTTCATTTGTTTAGATTCATGTTATTGTAAATTAAGGGTTTCCCTCTTAGTTGTCCTGTGTGTCTAACATGCATAATTTCCTATAATATAGACACCAAACATCAAAACATAGGCACAAAGAGTCACAATAGAAGCATGGCAAGATATAACAAAGGTGTAGAAAGTCACAATGGAAGTGTGAGTCTTGGTAGGACTATTGAAATTTTTTGTGGTTCCCTGGTCATGACATACATCAAATTTCCAACAACACTCGCTTATTGTACTCTGTTAATGCCCTTTATCTTAGTAGGATATTTTTGACAATCCTCTAAAGGTAACTGTGTTCCTTGTAGAATGGGAACTACCAAAGATCTACAAGTTGTCATGTCGATCTCTCCATCATTGCGTTTACGAACTTTCTTTGGCTTAACCAAAGATTTCTTTTGGCTTTTTATCTTTTGATCTCCACTCCTAAGATATACATAGTTGCACCTAGATCTTTCATCTCAAACTATGCTAACAATTGAGACTTTAAGTCAAAAATCAAACCATTGCCATTCCCAAAAAATAACATATCCACATACAATGCAATCATGAAAATGCGACCATTATCAATTTTGTAATAAACACAATGATCAGATTTACGCCTATGAAATCCCAAACTCAACACATAGGTATCAAACTTTTGATATCACATCCTAGGAGATTGTTTTAGACCATACATAGACTTCTTCAACTTGTAAACTCGATTTGCTTTACCTTTGATAATGAAATGTTTTGACTGATATAGATTTCTTCCTTCAAATCACCATGAAAGAATGATGTCTTCACATCCATTTACTCAACTTGTAAGTCATAAGTTGCGACAAGTGATAACAAGAACCAAATGGATGTAAACTTTGCTATAGGAGAGAATATTTCACCATAATCAATTCCCTCCTGTTAGTGCTTTTGTTAGCTGCGGGAGGTATTATCCCAGTCGGCTAGAAGATAAGTCAGATATATATTAAACAATTATTCAAGTTGCTAGGTCGACCCTAGTGGAGTAGGGCGCTTGGACTTATATATATAGAAGAAAGGTTCTTCTCATTTGATAATCAATTTAGTTATTCATTGTTTTGTGCTTAGAAGAAAGTTCGTCACTCAGGAGGAGGTTTGCCATTTTAGTCTTGATCAGAAATTCACACTAGTTAAGGTGTTGGGCTATTTCATTGTATTCTGCCTATTTAGGTGTGACTCTCGAAGTGCTAATTTCTTGCACTAGTGTCCCTGTTCTTTTATTAAGTAAAGTGTTGCTGGGTTTTTCTCCCTTGAGTAGGAGGGTTTTCCCTGTGTTCATTGTTCTGTGTTTACCTTTCTGTTTTCTATTAAATCTATTCTAAAACTAACATGGTATCAGAGCAGGTTAGATCAGAGGTCTTTAGATCTGTCAAAATTGTGAAAGATGGTTGTTTGAGGAAGATCGCTGTTTGAAGTCACCATCGCCTAAGTAATCCGCTTGTTGTTCTTGCAAATCGAGCGAGATGAGTGTCGCCTAAGTAACCTCTACTGCTTGGAATTCAAAGAAGTTGTATGGAAGTGTGTTCACTACTTGAGGAGCATTGGGTGTTATGAATCCGCTTTGCAGAGCTAAGACATACATGATAGGAAATCACTGAATAAGAAGGGTTGAAGTATCACTACAGACTTTTGTTTAATATCGTCGCCTGAAGTGTTTGGCTATGGAAGAAGCTATCTAAGGAAGAGAAGAGAGTGAAGGCTAAAGAATATCGTTGCAAAGAAAATCGGCTATAGGAGGAAATAGATCGCAGGAGGTTGAAGAAAGTAAGTCGCCCAGTTAAAAGAAGAGAGATTGCTGTCACTGCAGGGTGGAAGGTTAAAAGGTTGTCTAGAAGGTCGATCCCGCCAGGGAAAGAAAAGAACCGAGAGTAAAGATGGAAGCCACTGGTTTGTGAGATGCAGATTGAAGGAGAATAAAAGAAGTTTATTAGTTGCTGCCACAAGTCACCATAGTTTCCGCCAACCAAGAGATAATGAAATCCAAGTTTGCAGAAATAGTCATAGGAGGAATTTTTTTTTATTGGCAGAAGTATTAGAAGAGACCTGGGTGAAAAGAAAGGCACCGAACAAGATTTAAGAAGCCGTTGCAGGAAGATTTATTGAGCCGTCAGCCCAACAAGAGATTGTTCGTTTTAGTCACACTGTTCTATATTATATTGCCAACAATGTTTTAAAGGAATGACTTGAAGGTGTTGTGCAAGCGACGTATCAAACATGGGCAAATGAATCAATCCTGAATCATCTTCCAACAATGGTGTCAGATCTGGGTAAAGCATTCATCCTGAGCTCCAATATCTTCCCATGGAATCATTGAATTAGGCGGTTACTCTTTTTCTATCAGAAATAACATGCATAAAGTCTACTTCACGGGATCACACTTGTCAACCAGAGTGATTATTCAAGCGATTGGTACAGGTGGAGAAGTGTTCAAATTCATTAGATGACAACACAAACACATCTACAATCTAAGCACCATTCACTAAACTCTTGTCCCGGCGCGAGCACGACATAGGAATCCTCACGAGATTTGAACACCGAACCACCGTCGCTTACCTCATTCAACTAGAGCTATTGGGAATCATTCAGGCGGTCTCAGGAATCGAGCTGGGTATTAAAGAGAGCTTTCATCGCACCAACCTGAAGACCATCCTAGATAGATTTTCCAATGATCGAATTCCAAATGCTGCCGATATATTTTTGATGGTATTCTGTATCAAACTCATCCAATGGTGAATGCGATTCATTCCAGTTATTGTATATCACTCAAATTGAGTGTTTGAGATCTTGCATTATTGTGTTCTCGCTGTTTTCTTGGTGCGGGTTCTTCAGGCATTGGATCATTGATTGCATCAGAACTTCCGAGTCTCTGTTCATTCCAGAGAGCATGCGTTCAGTTGTTTATTTTTGTATTTCAGCAAAGTGTGTTTTTTGAATCAAATTCTGGGTGAATATATTGTGTTGTTCGAGAGGCATTTTATTTCATTTCCTGAGCAAGAATCATCAGTTCTGTCATTACAAGTCAAGATCTTTATGGCATTTCTCACAGTGGGCAAGACAGTAAACTTGAAAAACCATTTGCTATTGGAAGTATTGGACTTGGATTTGTTTATGAAGAAATCATTATGATGTTTAATCCTCATCCTGGCTTGAGGATCAGCTTTGGTGGCAGAGACATTGAAACAACTAGTTGAATAGTTTGATATTATTGCATCATTGAATGCCTTGCTTGAAATAAGCTGGGATGTCTCCTTTGAAGAGGAGGTAGCCTTCAGGTGCCTTAAAGGATATTACATAGGAGATGTAAAGGATATGGATTCATCCCTTGATTACACTCCTTCAATTCAGAGGGAGTCCAAGGAAGTTCTTGATAGATTCTGAGAATTCAAGGCACGAGTTGAGATCATGTGGGGGAAGAGGATTAGGGTTCTGAAATCAGGATTAAAATATGGTAGGGTCAAAAATGGTGTTGAGGAAAGCAGTCTAGCTCTAGAGGGAGTCACAACATCATTAAGATTTTTTGTAATGTATATTTTTTCGTCGATGAGGTGAAAGCCCTTGTAATGTATATTTCTCTGAGACAGAGAAATATGAGGTGAAAGCCCTTGTAGCGTATATTTCTTTGAGACGGACAAATATGAGGTGAAAGCCCTTGTACTGTATATTTCTCGGAGATGGAGAACTATGAGGTGAAAGCCCTTGTAGTGTATATTTCTCTGAGACAGAGAAATATGAGTTGAAAGCCCTTGTAGTGTATATATCTCTGAGATGGAGAAATATGAGGTTAAAGCCCTTGTACATATCACATCTATGAGACTGAGCTGTTTTTTTTTTCCACAATTGGGTGTAGCCATTGTGGACGTCATGTTGAGAGAATCCATGACCAGATAATTGAGAATAAATCCCTGGCTAAGAGGGAGTGTTAGTGTTTTTGGTAGTTACGAGAGGTTTTATCCTAGTCGGCTAGAAGATTAGCTAGATATATATTAAACAATTATTCAAGTTGTTGGGTCGGCCCTAGTGGAGTAGGGCGCCTAGACTTATATATATAGAAGAAAGGTTCTTCTCATTTGATAATCAATTCAGTTATTTATTCTTTTGTGCTTAGAAGAAAGTTCGTCACTTAGGGGGAGGTTTGCCATTTCAGTCTGGATGAGAAATTCGCACTAGTTAAAGTGCTGGGGAATTTCATTGTATTCTGCCGATTTAGGTGTGACTCTAAAAGTGCTAATTTCTTGCACTGTTGTACCTGTTCTTTTATTAAGTGTTGCAAGGTTTTTCTCCCTCGAGTAGGAGGGTTTTCCTAGGATAAAATCTCTGTGTTCATTGTTTTGTGTTTACCTTTTTGTTTTCTGTTAAATCTGATCTAAAACTAACACCTCCACCCATGAATACCCCTTCGTGACCAACCATGCTTTCTACTTCTTAATACTTCCATGAAGACCACACTTTTTTTTGAACACTAATTTACAACTAATGGGCTTAGGTCCTTCATGCAAGTTTACCAAAATCAATGTGTTATATTTCTTCAATATAGCCATCTGTTTGTCCATGTATTTCATTCAAGAATCTACATCACTCCTACCCATAGGCTCTTTTACAGTCATAGGCTCACCAATGTTAATAATCAAAGCAAATATACAACTGAAATCCAACAATAAATAACTAAACCTTTCTAATTGTTGCCTAACATGTGTAGACCTCGATGGCTGAGGTTGAGGTTCTTTTGTTGGCAAATCTGCTGTTAGTATGTTGTCATTGACTTCAACTTATGTTACTACCACATGCACTTATATTTTTCTTGTTGAAGAATTGTGATTGATGGGCTATAATGCTGACATTGGTACATAGTTGTACCTTCTCTTGTGAAGTTTAGGATTGATGTCAAAGTGATTTGAGTAATGTTCCTGATGAAAGTGTTCACATGAGGTATGAAGAGAAATGCATAAGTGTCAAAACTGTCAAAGGCACAAAGATTGACACCACAAGAGCTCTGTCAAATTTTTCGCATGTCTCTGCATATGAAGATATGGTCTCGCAGTTCGAAGAGCAGCTCTACACAGTTGCAAGGTATGCATATTCTAAGCTTCTATGCATAAGTGTTACCGCAATGCTCTCCAGTATTAACATAGTAAGATCAAGTTAGGTTCTGTTGATGTGTTTTTCGTGACCGCACCAACGCAGAATAAAGTCGCCAACAGCTACCCTATTCTCTCTTGATCAAAGTATTCTGACGCTAAGATTGCAAGAAAGTTCGTGCTCAACTCCAAGGTTCTTTTAATGCGAATAGGCTCTTTGGCTCGATGTGATTTGCTGGTATTTCAAGGGGACTTACGTAATTGTTCGGCAGCGGAGAAAGGAATTCAAATGCTCGAAAGATTTGTCTATGTAGCTGGGTTTCCTACTCTAACCAGAAAGTACTGAATTGAAATGGGGTAGGGTTCAGAGAGTCTAAATCTATTCTAAGGCGTGAGATATGGAGCTCAACTTTCAGCAAACTTCTAACCGGACTTCGCTTTGCCTCGCATTGGACAGCTTCCACGGAGTCGGTGCAATCTTCAAGGGAGATGACTAAAGATGTTCAAACCACCACTTGACATGAAGATACCATCACAACGACGCATACCATCATTCAAACTGTGATTGAAGTTAAGTACGTGATATTCCAGTTGACCACACAAGGTGCATTCACCATCAGCAAATACACTAGTGGTATGGATAAACGAAGTTGCTTAGATCAAACACCACATTCCATTATTAATATCTACTTGCATAAAAATGAAATTACGCTACTTGAAGTAGAAGGGATGAAGAAACCTCGCTAGCTATCCATAACGAAGATGAATTTCACCATCAATGAAAAGATCTTTTATTATGAAAGTTTTACACGACAATCTCTTACAAAAGTTTTCAAAGGAAAACTTTCCTTCTTCTTCAACTACACTACCAACCTATACTAAGCTACTTCTAAGTTGCCTCTCTATTCTAACTTCTATTATAATTCTACTGTCTCATGAATGTCTACTGAGTTACAAATGAGGGGGACTCCCCCTTTATATAGCTAGCCAAGTCCCAAAAGACGGCTAGGGTTACAATCAATAGAGTAGCCAGAATCATGCCACCTCAGCCCTAAACAAGATTTGCCCTAAAAACCGCCACAAAAGAGAGTGGGGTAATAAATGTGCCATAATGTTCACCATCATCCTTCTAGAAGATTCCATTAATAGATGCGTTCACATTATCCTTGATCCCTTCTTGACTTTATTCTTCGACTTCGCTCGAGCTTCCATCCTTTCTTCATCTTGAGTTTTGAAAACATTTCATCTTTGTCACTTGAGCTAACACTTAGCCAATTTCTTGCAACTTTTCTTCCTTCGAGATTGAAACTCGTAACTTTATCTTCCTCCGAGGGTTGTAATATCATCGTGCTTCACCACTTCAAGTCATCAAGCTCTGACCTCGACGTTCCTCCTGCAAAACAAGCAAGGAGAAGAGCATTAGAACACACCATAATATAAGTTCACATTACTTACCGAGATTTTCACGCTTTGATTTCCCAAGCGTTCATCATTTTTCCCTAGCCCACTTCACATTCAAACTCTTCATGCCTTAGCCAAATTTTTAACCCATCTTGCATTCTGCCTGGCGCACTTCACTCTAATATTTTATCCAACTCAAACTCGAGAAGAAATTCTTTCATCAGGAATTTGATCAAAAATCATCAAGGCACTCAATTTCAAATTCATCCGCCGAGGCATTTTATCTTCGACATCATTTATTCCTTGCCTAAGAAAATTTTCCAAATTTCCCTTAGGAAATTCATCAACCTGGTGCCCATCAAAAATATTCACCCTGGAGGCCTCAACAAAGTGTAGAAGATTTTAAAATCCCTCCCTCATCAACAGTCTTTAATACCCAGAAGAAAATTTCTCTCAAAACGCATCAAGTTCATGGGTATGCAACGAACGGGTTCATTTAATTTTCTTGAATTTTGAACCTTAGAAAAAAAAAAAAAATTCTCATCAAATTTATTTCATTTCTTCAATTTCAGGCGCACTTTCTTTGCTCTGCTTTGACAATTTTCATCATCCTTGTGAAATTGGAGTATTCTGACTCATTCCGTCTGACTTATCCGTGCTTCGGGAAAATTTTATCTCCTCCACGTCTAGGCTTTTTTTTTTTAAGAAAAATATTTTGTGCCTTAGATAAAAATTTTAAATCATCTTCAAATCCTTCTGCCTGTGGTATGGAAAATTTCGAGTCACTTGGAAAAATTTGTCTTGAAAGCACTCATCACGCCCAACATGTTTTATTTTTTAGCCCCTATAGGCTCAATATTCCCAACGCCTAACATATCATTCACTTATCAACTTTATTTCACCATCCTATGTCTTGGGCGCATATGATACTTTATGGGGAATATTCAACTTTCAACGCCTAAGTCACTTTATTTTACCATCTTCGCCTTCAATGCATTAGTAATATGCGCATTTCAATAGGTGAGGGGAATTAAGTAATTTCAACGCCCAACTTGTGACATTTGACTTCTAACATGGGCGCATACTTAGAGGAGGATAAAATATTTGCCTTAGGAAATTTCCTAACATGCTATTATCTTGAGGGCGCATTTGTTTGAAATGAAACGTCCTTGACTTTTGACCTCCCTGCAGTATGGGCGCACATTCTTCTTCCAACCTCTTTGGGTGCATTTGGAGGTATGAGCTTCCAGTTTAGACAAATTTTCAACTCTTTAATGCTCAGGGGCGCAAATTACAGGGGGAACTTCGAATTTTATAACACTTAGAAAATTTTTAAATTCTCCCTTCAAAGAGGGGCGCATTTGGGGTACCCTGCTTCAAGTTTAAATGCCCTCAAAATTTTCAATATTTCTGTCTTCAAGGCTGGGCGCATATCAACCATATAGCCTCCAGTTCTATCCTCCAATCTGCAAATTGCATGCTAAACTCTTAATTTGTGTTTTGGGCGAGTCTGCAAAGAGAGGCGCATTTCTCATGTCCTCCTTCCAGCTTTTGATGTATTCTCTTCAGTTTTTAAAACATTTTCAGCTTCTGAAGCAAGGCGCACATGGCATGGTCCGCTTTTAATGTCATCACTTAGGCAGATTTTCAAATCTTGATTCCCCTGGGCGCAAGTGGCCATGTGAGCTTAGAGGCGCAAATTCAATATTGAGCTTTCTACTTTTGTCAAATTCGAATTTTAAAGCTCATCATCTCTAATTTTCCTGGGCGCATATCATGTATGGAGGTTTCAGTTTGTGGTGCATTTCACACTGGCAACCTTTAATTTCACCACTGGCGCAAATCATGGAATTCTGTCAATTTAAGCTTTCACACTTAAATTCCCTTCTAGCTCACCCTTCCAGCCAAAGGCGCAAATGGCAGGTGGAACTTCCAATTTTGACCCTTAGAAAATTTTATGCATCTCTTCTCAAGTAGGGCGCATTTAATAGGGTCAACTTCCATTTTTCACTTGCCTTAGAAACTTTTCTCTAGCTCATCCAAGTTGGGCGCATTTTGATGGGGGAGCTTCTAGTTGGTGATGCCTTAGAAACTTTCCTTCCTCTTTCTTGCCAAGGGCGCACTTAGGGGGGCCTATTGCCATTTGAGGGCGCATTTTGTGCCTTGAGGTTCCATTTCCTTATGCCTTAGGCATTTTCTTCAACACTTTCCCTATGGGCGCATTTGACAAGGTGTATTTCCATTTTACAACACTTAGAAAGTTTTCAAGCTCCACTCACAAGATGGGCGCATTTGGACCCTGAAGCTTCCAATTTCAAGTGCTTTTAATATTTTCCATCAAGCTCTAACCTCAAGGGCGCATTTTACCATAGGAGCTTCCAATTTGTATGACTTAGAAAACTTCAAGACTCCTACCAGCTTGAGGGCGCAAATGGAGGTGTCTTCTTTCATTTTTCAAACACTTCAAGATTTTGATCTGTCTTTGGCCTTTTAAAGCAAGTTTTGATGCTGGACCCGAAAAATTATCAAACTTGGTGGATTTCTTGCCCTTTGCCAAATTTAGGGTGTTTTGATCATGCTAACCCTAATTTGCTATTTTTAGAAAGTTTTTCAATTTTGTACTTCAAACTAATTTCAAGCTTCAAAAAGGCTGGATTTTACTTTGTTCGGATCCTGGTGACATGATTGAGCTGCTGGTGCCCGGTACTCGTATGCCTCTGCTATTTTTAGCAACCTGCTAAAAATAGTAAATGTTCAAAATGAGCCCAAATTTCATGTGCTAAATGCCCAAAGTGTGGTGATCGTGGCTAGATTCTACATTTGCATGGCTGTCGTGTTTTGCCCTTGATTTTAGGAAACCCTAATTTCTCTGCCCTGGCCTGCTAAAAATAGCAATTATCTGATTTCTCATCTTCTACAACTCTGTTTGTCTTGAAATTCGGACCAAGGACCCCTCATCACATGTTTGACTTGTTTAGACTGAGACTTGATGTTGTCCTGCCATTTATAGCCGCTTCTGAAGTGACTTACTATTTATAGTAAGCGCTTGATTTTAAGACTTCCTTATCTCCGTTTGACCTGAAATTTGGACAGCGTGATTGTCGGTGAATTTTCCTGTTTGCGCTAGCGCCCGAGATCAACTTTCTATTTATAGCCTGCGTCTGGAACACCTTGCTAAAAATAGCAAGTTCTCCGATTGCCTTCAAATTTTGCCAGCAGATTCTCGGAAGGATGCTGATCATGATGGATACCTCAGTTTTGAGCATTTTGGTGTCTGACTCCTCATTTTTAGCTCTCAACCTTGAAACCCTAATTTTATGCATGTTCCTTAGATGAGCTTCGTTTGATCTTGTTTCAGTTGCATGATGATCGATTTGCAGTCCTGAAGTGCTGAACAACTGTCCAAGTGGTACTTGCTAAAAATAGAAAGTGGCCGAAAAAGTGACCGACCAGCTGCTGGATGAATTTGCATGTCACACTGCCTGAAGAATCTTGAAAAACCCAGAAAAACCCAGAAAAATCTCCAACATGCAAGCACTGGCTAAAAAAGTAAGTTCCTGAAAAGTGATCAGTTTCGCTTGCATGTTACACCATTGCGAAGCTCTTGGAAAACCCAGAAAGAATATGCCGACATGCGCTGAAAAAGTCTGCATGCAAACCCTAATATCCGCCTCCGAAGGTCAAGCGCTGAAAGTTGTCATCCTGCTTTGCATGTCATATTACTGCGAAGGTCTCGAAAAACCCAGAAAGAATCTCCGGACATGCAAAGAAAAACCTCTGCATCTGAGCCCTGAAATTTGTCCCGGAAGCAGGACTGCTAAAAATAGCAAGTTGTCCGTTTCAGTTCAAATTTAACCTGTGAATAGCCTGATGTGCTCTGGACGCAGTGTGATTGTCAGAATCCCAAAAATGCTGAAGGATTGCCTGTAATTGCACACTTACTAAAAATAGTAGGTTGCCAGAATTCGATGAAATTTCTGTGGAAACTTGCTGGAAGCATACTAATAACAATGTCAAGCTCAATTTGCAATTTATTTACCTCATTTAACTTCAGGTTGGCTGGAAAATTCAAAACCCCTAATTTTTCGGACTTGGCCAAAATTTCAAGCTTAAACTCAATGACGAGCACAATCTTGGAAAGACAGATAGTAGAAAAGAGAGACAACGACAAAACGAACGAAAAGCAAAGCCAAAATTAGGGGGGTCCCCATTTGCAATGGGGCGATGTGTGAAAAACGTCACAACAGGTTCTTAAGAGTGTTGACTAAGGAGGAACTAGATGTCAATGCACTTCACCGCATCATATTGTTTTGGCTTGCGGTTTTGGATTTATGCTTGTGAATGTTGTGTGTTTGCCAAGTTCAAGTTTCATGTGATTTGGTGCACCAACAGTGTTTCTGTAGATGAGAATGTGGTGTCTATGTTTCGACAACTTGGTAGGTTGGTCTGTTAGTGTTTGAATAGCTTGTGTTAGCAAGTACTTGCTCAAATGTGTGTAAAGAGGTTATGGGATGCATGGTGGAGTCTCATTGTGTTCTTTGAATGATCCACAAGGTGGTATGTGATCCTCCCTTGTACAACAATATGTTTGGAATCAATGTTTTTGGGTATGAAGTGTTTGCACTAGAGCAAATGATCTGAAATAATAAAAGGAGTGCAAAGAAGTGTTTTTACAAGCCATATCATTATGTTGGAGTGATCCACACAAAGTTTCTTGGTCTCTTCGATATAGCCTTGGTTTGGAGTTGATGCATGACGGTTTACATGCTTGCTAGGTCGACTTGACATGTTGTGTTGCTTGCGCCAAGTGTTTGGATGTGTGTGCTAATTTTGAAGATGCATTCTATGGAAAATAGTTCTTGAATATCTTTCAACTTGAACCGCATGAGATTTCCTTCTACTACAAATGCTTTTGGAGCTGATTTGTTGTGGCTGTTGTATATCTCATATTGTATGTTTGTAGACAACAAGGAAAAACTTTTTGAAGCTTGCAGGGGATATAAATGGAAGGTCAAAGCTTTTGAGAAGGTGTGTGTGTGAGTTGTGAATGCTTTGAGCAGAGAATGTGTAAATAAGAATCGACATAATCTCTCTTGATAACGAAATGTGGCAAAGATTAGTTTTGAGAGATCAAGAATAAATGTAAGTGAAACTGCGAAGATGCATGTGTGAATGTAAATAAGAATGTGCGTTGAAGGTAGTGAGTCGTAGGCAACAAAGCTTGTTGAATCAGATGTATCTGTGAGTTTACCAAAGGCGTTGAGTTGGAGGTAACCGAAGTATTGAAATATTTCAGCTGTATGTTGAGGTTGTAAACCTCTGTTGTAAGTGTTATGTTGAGCAAGGAGTTGTAAAATTCCTTTGGTCAAAGACCATAAATACGTGTAAAATCTATTTTATTTGTGAGGCTAGATTTGGAGAGTAGATCCAAGTAGCTTGCTCACCGTGGTTTTTCCCTTTGTAGGGTTTTCCACGTAAATCTAGTGTTATGGTTGCAACTTGTGTGTTCTCCTACTTGTCATGGTTTATTTGGTTAATTGCTGATGAATGGAAAGAATTTGATTAAGTACTGATTCACCTCCACCCTTTGCCTCTCAATACATCTGTGTGTTCAACAATTGGTATTAGAGCCAAGTGCCTTGATATAGCCTAACAATTGAGGTGGATCCTGTTTGGAACACATGGGAACTGAAGTTTGAAAAACGAGAAAAATCCTTTGGAGGTTGATAAACATAATGACGGGAAGACTGTCATGTCCCCTTCCAGTTGACATCTCTCAGAGCTGATGATTAGCCTATTATGCGACCCTCGTAGGCTGATAAGATGGATAGAGGGTCTTGATGGAGCTTGGCTTGGCTTCGGTTGTCAGAATTTTACCAGTTGGCTTTCGTTTGGGCTCATTCGGACACCATTTGCCTGAGTTGCTATTTTTAGCAGTATTTGGCACTCAGCGAGGCACCCCTGCTATTTTTAGCAGTATGGTTTGGTCATGTGAGGAATCACTCCCTTATTCGCCAGCTTCAGACGGTTCGTGAATTGGATATATTTTGAGGGAGATATTAATATTTAATTGATTTAATTAATTATTAATTATTCGGGGCTTATATTATAAAGTTATAATATTTTAATATTATAACTTAAGTGAATTGCTGAAGGGGGTCGACCATCATTGAAGGGGCCATTTTTAATTATATTGTATAATTAAAAATGTGATTTAAGACTATTGAAAAATTAAATGAAGTTCGAATTTATTTAAATGATGCTCAATTGAGAAAAGTCGCACTTTTCAAGAATATAAGGCTTTTGCATTTGGATTCGAGCCATTATGTTGAATATTGAATTTTTGATCAAGTCTTCTTCCGAAGAACGAAGCCTAGGGTTTCCGTTGTCTACAGGCATTGGAGAACGAGCCATCTTCAGTGTTGCGATTCAGAGGCTGTGAAATACCAGCTGATCTATTACTTTCAGAGAGATTTCTTCATTCAGAAGTGATCACAGAGCATTCACAATTGATTCATCTTCAGGTTTTTGGCCGGGAATACATTCAGAAGTGTTCTATCTCCTTAGGCGCCTATTTCACCAGATCTAGACAAAACACATTGAGCTGTACCTTTTATTTAATTGCTGCTGTCACAGCCGTACCATTTTGCAGCAGATCCGTACCAACATAAAAAGGGCCGTACTTTTTGTATTGAGAAAGGCGCTTCACCTTTTGGTCTCCAGTCTTCACATACAGGGGCGCACTTGCATCTGGTGTCTTTTTGGATCATTTGACGGAGGGAGAAAGGATTATTTATTGCAGCCGTACCAGTCAAGGTTATTCTCAGCTTGCTGAAATCAGGTTCTTTTAATTAATGTTTTGTTTTATCTAGCCTGTATATCTGAGATTCTTTATTGTAATGGCAAGGGAAAAATAATACAAACAATAGTTATCAATTTCTGAGCTGATTTATGCTAGATCTGGAAGCATTGTATTTGTTTAAGATTTTATATCGTTTCCTTCAAAAAATCGCATTCTCCATTAGTTCATGCAAAAACACAAAAAAATCAAAATACACAATAACAGTCAAAAAACACACAGTTTCAGAAGTCAGGGGAAACAGGGGTTTCTACAGTGGTATCAGAGCTAAATCCTGCCATCCTGAGGGTTTAGCAATCTTATGCAGCCACAAGAGTTTGGGTCACACAGGTATTATACTCGCAGGAGAGCCTTGATTGATAGGCAACAGGGTTTGAACAGGCAGCCGGGAAACATGGCTGATAGAACAGATGCTCCTAGAACAGATATCCCTTATAACCCTAGGGATCAGGACGATGCAGAGGTTTTAGACACTCTCAGAGACTTATGAGCAGGTCAACGACAGTCCAACGATGTGCTACAACAGTTGGCAGTGGCAATCCATAGGTTAGGTACACAGAGGAGACCGTCACCACATCGTGACGATAATAGGAGTGATGCAGGATCCCGGAGAGCACCTAGGACTGCTTCACGGACGGCAGACAGGCCCACTAGGCCTACTTTTGTGAGACAGGAGCCCGATGAGGCTATTGCAGGTGAGGAGCATGAGGAGTTGTTCGCAGACACACTTATGGCAGCGAACGAGGAGTGGGAGTTAGTACCACCTGATGTCAGAGAGAGGATCACTTTTGACCGATTCATCACACAGAGGAGAGAACATCACAGAGGTCGACAGGATTGGAGACCTAGACACCAGAATAATGATCTGAAGCATGCTACAAACAGGCTCAATCTAGCGATGTTCGATGGTAGTGGTAAGGTTACAGCTCAGGCCTGGATCAGTAAGCTAGACACTTTCCTCACATTGCGTCCAATGGCTAAGAGAGATGCTATCAGGTATGCGACATTGCATCTTGAGGGGGTAGCTTACGACTGGTGGCACCACGGGATGGTGACACTCCAGCATGATCGGATCACCTCCTATCAGGAGTTTGTTCACAGGTTGGTGGAACGATTTGATAGGAAGGATCCAGAATCCTACTTCAAAGACTTGGCTCAGTTACGACAGAGTGGTAGTTTGGAGTCTTACATTGGTGACTTCCAGAGATTATTAGTTATGGTTCCGAATATTTCAGAGAGGCGACTTGTAGTGCTTTTCATGGAGGGACTGACAGAGCCATTGAGAGGTTGGATCAAAGCCTTTGATCCTCCTTCGTTACAGGAAGCCATGAAGAAGGCGCGTAGCATGGAGTTGGTAGCACCATCCAGCAGATTCAACTCCAGAAACAATTCTTCATTCAGGGACAATAAGGGCTTCAATAAAAACAGAGAGAAATCAGATTTTAACAGAGAAAAATCAGATTTCAAGAATGATTCAAAGGGCAAATCAGCAGTACCACCTTTGGATCGAGAGGCTCTTAATGATCTATGCAGGAAGAAGCTTTGCTTCTACTGCAAAGGTCCCTATGATGCCAATCATGATTGTCCTTTGCGGCCTAAGGGCAAGGCCAATCGAGTGATGTGGGCTTATTACGAGGATTCGAAATCAGAGAATTCCGAACAGCAGGAGAGTTCTGAGGAGTCAGAGTCAGAGGCTTCAGAGCCTAAGGCAGAGGCAGAGTCAGAGCTTCAGATTCAGGAGGCACGGCTATCTAGCATTCAGCAGGAGGGTTCATTCAGACTTCATGGAGTTTTGGCAGGACAGAGGGTCATTACCCTTCTTGATACAGGAGCCACCCACAATTTTATCGATGCTAGATTTGTGGAGAAGCGCGGACTCATCACTGAGGAGTTCAAAGGCATTAGGGTTAAGGTGGTAGACGGTTACACTCTCAGGTGTGAGCGTATGATTAAGGATCTCCCCTTGCACTTGAACAACTATGAGTTCAAGGCTGATTATTACGTGGTGAACATGGGGGATATCGAATTAGTCTTGGGCATGAAGTGGCTTCATTCACTTGAGGAAGTCACTCTTCGTCTCAAGGACATGGAGATTCGTTTTGATGTGGATGGGAAGACACATATTCTCAAGGCAATTTGGGACAGCAACATCAAAACTATTTCCTTTCGTCGGATTGAGAGACTCATGCGACACGACATGGTAGAGTGGGCTGCTGAGTGCACATTGGCACCTATACAGGAGGGACAGCAGAAGACTAAGTATCATCCTGATATACAGCAGTTGAGAGTCAAGCATGAGAAGGTATTCAGTGATATTCCACCAGGGAGACCTCCAGACAGGGGCATTGAGCACATTATAGAGCTCGGGGAGGGCGCTAAGCCTGTTATGATTACTCCTTACAGGCATCCTAAGAGGTTGAAGGATGAGATAGAAAAGACGATAAAGGAGTTGCTTGCTATGGGTCACATTCAGCCTAGCAAATCACCATTTGCTTCTTCAGTTGTTCTGGTGAAGAAGAAGGATGGCACCCTTCGCATGTGCATAGACTACAGAGTCCTGAATAAGAGGACTATCAAAAACAGGTATCCAATACCTCGTATTGATGAGCTCCATGGTGCATGCTACTTCACGCAGATAGACTTAAGGTCAGGATATCATCAGATCAGGGTTCGTGAACAGGACTTTGAGAAGACTGCATTCCGTTGTCATTGTGGACACTTCGAGTTTGTGGTGATGCCATTTGGGCTCACCAACGCACCAGCAACATTTCAGTCCACCATGAACAGAGTCTTCCATTCATTGCTGAGGAGATTTGTACTAGTCTTCTTTGATGACATTCTTATTTACAACAGGACTTGGCAGGAGCATTTGGCTCACTTGGAGACCGTGCTCAGTATTTTGGAGAGGGAGTCCTTGTATGCCAAGGAGTCCAAATGTGATTTGGGGATGACCAAGTTGCTCTACTTAGGTCATATCATCAGTGCAGAGGGAGTGCGGATGGATTATGAGAAGATCCGCGCTATTATAGATTGGCCTACTCCGGCGAACCTTACACAGCTGCGAGGATTTCTTGGTTTGTGTGGGTTTTATCGCAGATTCGTGAATGGTTATTCACGTCATGCAGCACCTATGACGGATTTGTTGAAAAAGGGTGCATTTTGTTGGACTCCTGAGGCACAGGAGTGTTTTGTGAGGTTCAAGGAGTTGATGACTACGTGCCCAGTGTTGGCACTACCAGATTTTTCGAAGCCTTTTGAGCTTCAGTGCGATGCTTCTAGTGAGGGCATTGAAGCGGTGCTTATGCAGGACAAGCACCCTATTGTGTATGAGAGCCGTAAACTCAGAGGGCCAGAGAGGCTCTACAACATTTATGATAAGGAGATGCTCGCTATAATGCATGCATTGGCAAAATTTAGACAGTATCTTGTGGGCAGTAAGTTTTGCATTAAAACTGACCACAACAGTTTGAGGCATTTCTTGGGGCAGCGAGATCTCAATGATCGTCAGCAGAAGTGGGTGAGCAAATTGCAGGCATATGACTTTGATATCTCTTACATCAAAGGCACCCAGAATGTGGTGGCTGACGCTCTCTCACGCAGGCCTTATTTGAGCTCTATGGTTCACATTACAGAGGATTGGAGGCATATGATTGTGGCAGAGTATGCCAAGGATACTTGGGCATCCAGTATCGTTGAGGGATCGATGGTTGACACTAGATACACGCTTGTAAATGACTTGATCATTTACAAGAACAGGATTTATTTGATCCCAGGATCGGAGATGAAGAACATTATCATGCGAGCCTTTCATGATGTACCTACAACAGGACATCCCGGGTATTTCAAAACCTACAGACAGATTCGGGAGAGATTTACATGGAGAGGACTTAAGGTAGATGTTCTTCAGTATGTGCGTGAGTGCCCTGTTTGTCAGCAGAACGAGCAGGAGAACACGTACCCGCACTGATACATTTTGGTATTTTTTTCGATGACAGGTCGTCGGAATTCCGACGGCTGTTCGTCGTTGTTATTGTGTCGGAATTTCGACAGCATTTGAAACGTCGAAATTCCAACCCGGCATCGGAGCCTTCGGAATTTCGACGACCTGTCGTAAAAAAAAAAACCAAAATGTATCAGTGCCGGCAGGATTATTGCAGCCACTTCCGATTCCTGACAGAAGTGGGAATGCCCTGCTGATGGATTTCATTACGGGCTTGCCTAAAGCCCAAGGACGGATTGCATCTATGTAGTTGTGGATCGGCTAACGAAATATGCCCACTTCTTTCCGGATTACCACCACTTACACAGCTACACAGGTAGCAGAGGTCTTCTTCCGTGAGGTATTCAGACTACATGGGTTGCCTCGGAGCATAGAGCGACAGGGATAGTCGGTTCTTGTCACTTCTGGCAGGAGGTGTACTGTGGGACCGAGCACTGCATGGGCAGACGGAGATAGTGAATAAATGGGTGGAAGGTTACCTCAGGAACTACATTGCAGGGCAGCAAAAGGCTTGGGTCAAGTGGATTTATTTGTGCGAGTATTGCTATAATACTACCTTCCACATGACCATTTAGATGTCACCTTTCATGGCGTTATACGGTTATGAGGCGCCGAGTTTTCTGGATTTGCTACTGAGTGATAGTAGAGTGCCGAGTGCTGGAGACTTGTTGCAGGAGAGTCAGGACACTATGAGGGCTCTCAAGGAGAATATTGCTAAGGCACAAAATCAGCAAAAACAGTACGCAGATCAGAAGAGGACAGAGAGGTCTTTTGAGGTGGGTGACATGGTTTATCTTATGTTGCAGCCCTACCGTCAGTCTACTCTTAGGAAGAGTGGTTCAGAGAAGCTTAAGCCACGATATTATGGTCCTTTTAGGATCCTAAGGCTGGTTGGAGAGGTGGCTTACGAGCTAGAGCTTCCAGCAGAGAGCAAGGTCCACAATGTTTTTCACGTGTCACGTCTCAAGAAGGCGTTGGGACACCGTGTGGTACCTTCAGTAGTTTTACCTCCCTTGATGATGAGGGAAAGTTGATTTTAGCACCGAAGTCTATCCCCGAGTACGAGAGAGACACCATGGAGGACTATCGTGAATATTTGGTGAAATGGAGAGATTTGCCGCTGAGGATGCTACATGGGAGAGCGAGGATATTCTCGCAAAGATCCGGAGTTGAGATTGCTTGAGGACAAGCAATTTCTGTGAGGGGCTGATTGTCATCCCTTCCAGCCTGACATCTCTCGAAATGATGATTAGACATTATGCAATTCCTCAGAGGGTCGACAGGATGGATAGAGGGTCTTGATGGAGCTTGGCTTGGCTTCGGTTGTCAGAATTTTACCAATTGGCTTTCGTTCGGGCTCATTCGGACACCATTTGCCTGAGTTGCTATTTTTAGCAGTATTTGGCACTCAACGAGGCACCCCTGCTATTTTTAGTAGTATGGTTTGGTCATGTGAGGAATCACTCCCTTATTCGCCAGCTTCAGACAGTTCGCGAATCGGATATATTTTGAGGGAGATATTAATATTTAATTGATTTAATTAAATATTAATTATTCGGGGCTTATATTATAAAGTTATAATATTTTAATATTATAACTTAAGTGAATTGCTGAAGGGGGTCGACCATCATTGAAGGGGCCATTTTTAATTATATTTTATAATTAAAAATGTGATTTAAGACTATTGAAAAATTAAATGAAGAAGTTCAAATTTATTTAAATGATGCTCAATTGAGAAAAGTCGCACTTTTCAAGAATATAAGGCTTTTGCATTGGGATTCGAGCCATTATGTTGAATATTGAATTTTTGATCAAGTCTTCTTCCGGAGAACGAAGCCTAGGGTTTCCGTTGTCTATAGGCATTGGAGAACGAGCCATCTTCAGTGTTGCGATTCATAGGCTGTGAAATACCAGCTGATCTATTGCTTTCAGAGAGATTTCTTCATTCAAAAGTGATCAAAGAGCATTCACAGTTGATTCATCTTCAGGGTTTTTGGTCAGGAATACATTCAGAAGTGTTCTATCTCCTTAGGCGCCTATTTCACCAGATCCAGACAAAACACATTGAGCCGTACCTTTTATTTAATTGCTGCTGTCACAGCCGTACCATTTTGCAGCAGATCCGTACTAGCATAAAAAGGGCCGTACTTTTTGTATTGAGAAAGGCGCTTCACCTTTTGGTCTCCAGTCTTCACATACAGGGGCGCACTTGCATCTGGTATCTTTTTGGATCATTTGACGGAGGGAGAAAGGATTATTTATTGCAGCCATACCAGTCAAGGTTGTTCTCAGCTTGCTGAAATCAGGTTCTTTTAATTAATGTTTTGTTTTATCTAGCCTGTATATCTGAGATTCTTTATTGTAATGGCAAGGGAAAAATAATACAAACAATAGTTATCAATTTCTGAGCTGATTTATGCTAGATGTGGAAGCATTGTGTTTGTTTAAGATTTTATATCATTTCCTTCAAAAAATCGCATTCTCCATTAGTTCATGCAAAAACACAAAAAAATCAAAATACACAAAAACAGTCAAAAAACACACAGTTTCAGAAGTTAGGGGAAACAGGGGTTTCTACAAAGACTTTAATGAAGAAGATTGTAAGAAAAGGAATTGGAGAATTGAAGATCAAAGTTAAAAAATGAAAGAGACAATCATCAATTTGAAAGTTCAAGTTGAATAAGGCAAAAGGGTTGTAGATTGTCTGAACAATAAGCTAAATGACCAATCTGTTGAATGCTCCAAACTTGAAGAATAAATTCTCCCCGAGGAACGAATTGGAGAAAGCAAAGGATCAAATAGACAAAGGCTTGAAAATCAAGAAAAAGCATCTACATTCTTGATGGGATAATCAACCATCAAAAATTTGTAAAGGATAAGGGTGGCGTGGATTTGAAAAAGGTCAGTACTTGAAGGCTGAAATTCTTGGAATGAAAGAGGAAAAGGACTATACTGAAGATTCTAAAAGGATTAAAGATGAAAGGCATAAATTGGAGGATGGCTTCATAAAGGTCAGCAATAAAAGAAAAGGGCTTCGAGAGATCTCCTAAACATACTACTACTCCCAGGTTCTCTTGATTCTTTCATGGTTATTATTATTTTTGCAATAAGTTTGGTCATAAGGCTAGTAATTGTAGAATTAATGCAAGAAAAGATGCTTATATGAGGAAGAACTCCTTTGTGTATTGAAGATGTAATGTTGTGGTGTCTCATTCCTTTTATGGCTACTATTATGCATGCAATAAGTTAGTTCATAGGGTTGTTGATTGTAAATCTAAAATAAGGAGAAATGGTTTAGCCCCTAAATATAATATTGTTTTCTACAATTGCAATAACTTTGGGCACAATGCAAGATTTTGCAATGTGAAACCGTATATTCAACAAAAGAAGATAGAAGAAAAGAAGGAAGTTACAAAAGTTTGAAGAAAGAAACAAATACAAGAGAATGAAATGGAGAACGAAGCCGTGCTTGTGAATTGTGCACAATATCTCATGATTGATTGAGAAAGTGCATTGGCTCAGGGGGAGCTATCATCTGCAAAAAATTTCAACCCCCTGAAAGGATAAAATGCTGAAGTTCATAGGATGAAAATTATCTTGTAATAACTCATATGAGGTATATGACTTCGAAATGAATTTGAATCTATTGCTCAATTTTGTAGAGGATTGCAAAAAGCTTTTTGATCTCCGTGAAGACATAGATCACCTTGGTAGGTGCTTACCTAACAAGGATAAGGTGCATTAAATATGAAATGTTAGGGCAAATGTATGTTACATATGCTTCATTTGCATTTTCTAAGCTCATTCGAAACCAAAGAAGTTGCATTTAGAGCTAAGAAGAGAAGGCATTCAAAGGTTCTTGCAAATTGAAGACCCTAGTGACAAAACACAAAGGTATTTTCAAATTGCTCAAAAACCCTAGTTTTTGAATTTTGAAAGAAATTGTATGGCGACTCCACAATTGGTTGATGTCACTAAGAAACCAAGGCCAAAGTACAAGAAGTATCCATTCAAAGCGATGGAGATGGACAAAGATGGTGTCTTTTCCAAAGTATCTGTTGATGTTGTGCATATAGAGCATGTGAGGATTTATATTCATGCCCCCATCAATGAAATTGATCACATGAAGTTTGAAGAGTTGAGGTATACCTTGTTGGATGATGATTATGTCAGATACAAACTAGAGTTTGCAAATTTGTCGACAAAAGGGTTGGATGTGTGGAACCGAATTCATGATGAGTTTATTTACTTGGATAAACCCTATAGAATCACTAAGAATGCAATTAGGATAGTTACTAGGTTATGTGCAACCAAACCAATTCCGATGATGAAAGCAGTTAAGAATGAAAGGGTTACAAAATTAACTGGTGCAAAGTTTGACAAGAGAACCCTAAGCATAAATGAAATAACTGATTTGGGGGTTAAATATGCTTCCATGGGAATTGCATATAAAGTGTATTTCACAAACAAAGAAGGCTCAACAACTGGTACTACAATTCACACAACATACCAAATGGTCAAGGAAGGGAAGGATTTTGACTTGTGTGAATTGATGAGAGAACAACTGTTTGACAATCTCAGAAGAACCAAGGAGACTAGATATAACTTCTGGTATGTGTCCTTAATCATCTCTTTGGCATTTTACTTTCTGAATAAACTACTTGGCTTGAAGGGAAAGGTCTGGCAACAACACATTCCAGTTGCCACATAGATTATAAACCACATGAGAGGGTTTAATTGTAGACAAGCTTGCAACTCTACATATTGGGGATTCTTCAAGAATTTGCAAGAAGAATGCAAGATAGGGAGATAATTCCATTTGATCTGGTAAGAAAACATAAAGGTGAAATTACCTTTCTTGTTGATAAGGACTTTTGCTACATAGAAGCTGTGGAACCAAGAACCTCTTGGATTCGAAAATTGTTGTATGAGGTCTCACCTATTGAACTTAAGCTCTATGTCAAAAATTTGCTGAAAAAGCATAAGGATCCATCTATGGAGAGACTTGGTACCTAGAGGGAAATCATGGACAAGATAATCTAGAAAAAGGTAGAAGACTCATGAAAAGAGGATAGAAAGATGTTTTAGGAAATAGGTATTTTGTAGTTGACCAAGAAAGGACCTCAAACCTCTGCCAAGGCTCCATAGAATATTCCTTTAGACCTTGAGGAAACTATTCCAGAGAAAATGCACAAGAAACTCCAAAGGCATCTTCATTTGCATCTTCTATTGACTCCATCAACGAGTTCTTGACTCAACAAAATCAAATTCAGCCCACAATTGCTGCAACTGCTCCACAATTGCTGCAACTGCTCCACAATTGCTGCAACTGCTCCACAAGTGCTGCAACAACTCCACAACTGCTGCAATTGCTCCAAAACTGTTGCAACTGCTCCGCAACTACTGCAACTGCTGCAACATGTCCAATATCTCACCTAAGATATCCTCCGCAAGGGAAGAGATCCTACAAGAGTAGGTGGATAGTTCAAAAACATTGTTGGAGGTAATAAAAATCTTGGAGTCGTAAATGCCAAATGGAAAAAGGGATTCCTCTCTGCCACCCACTCAACAAATTAAAACTAGATGGATTCCTTCAATCAACACTCTTCCTTGAGAAGTAAGCTGTGTTGAAGATCTCAAATAGTAGACTGTTTGAGGCCTCCAGAAAACGTTCAAAGGCACATGACAAATTGCAAGAATGCATAAAGGATATTCAGAAGTGTATGGAGGAAGCAAAGGTATTGTATCTTTTTTGCTTACAATGGCTTTTTAACACCAAGAGTCTCAAGGACTAGATACATGCAATCGAAGTGCAGATCACAAATGTGTCTACCACATAGGATTCAGTGCAGGATAGTGATGGCGCCATAAGGGCACAAGTTGAGAAATTGCACTCCCAGATACAACAAGTGCAAGATCAAAGGGAGCAAATCAAAGGACAAGTAAAACAATTGTGGGAGGCAGTAAGCTTAAGGTTAGCATCTCTTATTGGGCTCCTAGCAGAAACAAAAGTTGTTGAATAGAAGAATCATGTGCCATCCTCCATAGAAGAAGTATAAAACATTCATGCGCAACTGGTAAGTGAAGTTTAGATCTCGACTTCTGCGAAGAAACAATGGGACAACTCTTTGACTCAACGAAAGCCAATTTATAAGAACATTCTTCCATTAGGTTATACCTGAATATGTCTTGAAGATGGTTTTGGTGACAATTTTTGATGATGTGAAAATATGCGGAGTAGGTAATTGATCATAACTCTATGTATATGTCATCTATGTAAGTAAAATATTTTTTTATTTTTGGAGTAAGTTGCTTCTCAAGGGGAGTGAACTGTGAAAGTATGTACAAATAAGGGGATCGTATAAGTTTTAGCAGGCACAAAAGAAGACCACCTGCCCTTTGCCCTTGATGTCAAAGGGGGAGAGAGAAAGGTATATCTGATAAGTGTTTCCATTAATAAGAAAGGGGGAGATTGCATAAGTGTCCAAACTATCAAAGGCACAAAGATTGGCACCACAAGAGCTTTGTCAAATGCTCCATATTTCTCCGTAGATGAAGATATGGTCTTGCAGTTCAAAGAGTAGCTCGACACAAATTCGATGTATGCATGTTCCAAATTTCTATGCATAAGTGTTACCGCAATGCTCTCCAGTATTAATAGAGTAAGATCAAGTTAGGTTCTTGAGAGTGTTGACTAAGGAAGAACTGAATGTTTCAGCATTTCACCACATCATATTATTTTGGCTTGCGGTTTTTGAGTTATGCTTTTGAAGGTTGTGTATCTTCTCAGTTCAACTTTCGTGTGATTTGGTGAACCATCGGTGTTTTTGTAGATGATAAGTGTGTTGTCTATGTTTCGACAACTTGGTAGGTTGGTCTATTAGTGTTCGAATAACCCGCATTAGCAAGTACTTGCTCAAGTTTGTGTAAAGAGGTTATGGGATGCATGGTGGAGTCAAATTGTGTTCTCTGAATGATCTGCAAGGTGGCATGTGATCCTCCTCTGTATAATAGTATGCCTGGAATCAATGTTTTTGGGTATGAAGTGTTTGCGCTAGAGCAGATGATCTAAAATAACAAAAGGAGTGTAGAGAATTGTTTTTACAGGCCATATCATTATGTTGGAGTGATCCGCACAAAGTTTCTTGGTCTCTTCGGTATTGGCTTGGTTTGCAATTGATGCATGAGAGGTTACATGCTTGGTGGGCCGACTCAACATGTGTTGCTTGCACCAAGTGTTTGGATGTGTGCTAATTTTGAAGATTCTTTCTATGGAAAATATGTCCTTAATACCTTTCAACTTGAACTGCTTGAGATTTCCTTATATTGCAAATCTTTTTGGAGCCGGTTTGTTGTGACTGTTGTATATCTCATATTGTATGTTTGTAGCCGACAAGGAAAAACTTCTTGAAGCTTGCAGAGGATACAAATAGAAGATCAAAGCTTTTGAGAAGGGGTGTGTGTGTGTGTGAGAGTTGCAAATGTTTTGAGTAGACAATGTGCGGATAAGAATCCACATAATCTCTCTTGATAATGAAATGTGGCAAAGATCAATTCTGGGAGATCAACACGAAAGGTACATGAAATTGCGATCATGCATATGTGAATGTAAATAAGAATGTGTGTTGATGGCAGTGAGTTGTAGGCAACAGAGCTTGTTGAAACAAATGTATGTATGAGTTTTCCAAAGGCAGTGAGTTGGAGGTAACAAAAGTATTGAAAATTTCTAGTTATATGTTAAGGTTGTGAACCTCTGATGTAAGTGTTATGTTGAGCAAGGAGTTGTAAACTTCCTTTGGTTAAAGACTATAAATGTACCTGTTGTAAAATTTGTTTTATTTGTGAGGTTGAATTTGGATAGTAGTCCAAGTAGTTTACTCATCGTGGTTTTTCCCTTGTAGGGGTTTCCACGTAAATCTTGTGCTATGGATGCATGCTTGTGTGTTCTTCTACTTGTCATGGTTTATTTGGTTAATTGCTATGAGTGAAAATAATAAGTATTGATTCATCCCCCCTCTCAGTACATATGTGTGTTCAACATCTTCTTCATAACTTTGAAAACTATTAGAGCTCCCTCATTATAAGGTCTAATAGGTGTATCACAATTTTATTATAGAGAATCTTCTTGGCAACTGGATTGTAAAGCTTGTACACTTTAACACCAACACCATAAAAGATACACTTAACAACCTTGTTCTCGAACTTCAACTTCTTCTCATGCGACACATGTGCATACTCTTCACAACCAAATACTCTAAGATGTCTCATCAAAGGCCTCTCTCCCGACCACACCTCCATGGGTGTCTTAGCAACAAGTGTCGATGTAGGAGATTTGTTTACCAGATAGTACGTAGTGGTAGTAGCTTTAACCCAAACTTTTTGGTCAAGACTAGCACCACTCAGTACACTCCTAGCCCTATCCATTGTCTTGTACATACTCTTTGCAACTCTATTTTGCTGAAGGGTGTATGGAGTTGTCTTATGCCTCTCAATCCCATGCTTTTTACAAAACTTATCGAATTTTGTCAAACAAAGCTCACCAAAATTATCAGTCCTCAAACACTTTTAATCTTTTTTTATTTATTTGGTTTTCAATAAAGGCTTTAAACTCCTTAATCTGACTAAAGACTTTAGATTTAATGCCAAAATAAACAAATGTCCTACTGTAATCATTAATGAATGAAACAAAATATATAGTTTTTGATAATGAACATTAACATGTCGAAACAAATATGAATGAATATAGTCCAAAAATCTAGAAGATTTGTGAGAACTAGACTAAAACTGAACATAATTTTGTTTTTATATAACAATGTTTGCAAAATTGAAGTTGAGATTACAATTATCATGGCCTTCAGTTACACTTTTTTTTTTAGGGATCTATGACCCTTCTTAGCAATATGGCCTAGTCTTTTTGCCATAACATTGTCTTCTTTGTGATTAGAATCATAGAATAGCCCGCTTTGCTGTCCCGCTCTACTAGTTTGAATTACCTGTGCATGGTGGATGTCTCCTTGGGGGTACTGCACAATCCCCCCCTAACTGCGTGCTTCCTTCCGCACATGCACTCCTGCCTTCCTCAAGGACTCCTCCCCTTGTCGTTTCTGAGGAGGTGCCCGTGATTATTGTTTTACTAGAGTCTAAAGGTTGGAAGAATGTTTTACTCAACTCTGGCTAATGTCCTTCTACTAATAAAAGTCTTTCTCGACTAGAAGTTGTGAACTCTATCTTTGGTATTGAGATCTCTCTCTCGGATTCTACCATTGATAGAATAGTTTCTTACATGGAGAACTTTGTTGTGGGCAAATTTTTCTCATTCCACCCAACTGTTGATATGGTGCAAAGATGGACTATGGCTAAATGGTGCCTAAAGGGAAGTGTTGAAGTATGTGCTATGGTTGGAGGGTCGTTTCTCTTCAAATTTATGGCCCTTGAAGATTTGCTCTGTGTTTTATCTTCGGGTCCTTGGGTTTACATGAAGCACAACCTGCCACTCTGTTGTTGGAAGCTTGGTTTCGATCCTGCTGTCGACTATAAAAATCTGCTCCTATTTGGGTTCGACTATTAGGTCTACAGTTGGAATACTCAGATGACTTTGTATTTCAATGTATTAGGCATTCGATGGGCCACTTCATTACTTCAAATATCATAACGAAAATGAGGTGCATGTTAGTCTTTGCACATTTCTGTGTTAATATTGATATTAATAAGACTCTTCCCAACTCTTTGACTCTGAGCTGTAAGCTTGGTTCATGGAACCAACAAGTGTGCTATGAAAATGTTGTGGTTTAGTGTAAAAAATGTTCCAAACCAGGGCACCTTATCTTTGATTGCAAGTCCTTTGTAATAAGCAAACCCATTAAGGAGGATTGTCTAGTGGATGAAATCACAACCAACTATCCTTTCAAATTCGAGATCGTAAATATCTTGGATTCCTCGACCAAATTTGGACATAGTGAAAACCCTATCACAAACCTTGTTGTGACTTCGCCCGACAAACCTATTGATAACCCCCTGGTGATAGGGACTCCCTCGAAAGACCTACCATGTGACTCACTTGTCATTGTTGGTAAGAATGCTGAAATTCCCTGTGACTAGCTCAACCCCCTGGCTACCCATGAACTGACCAAAGATCTGGAAGAAGGTGAAATACCTAGAGTTGTGAAGGAGTGAGAAGCCTCTAGGACCAGTGTATCAAACACAGCTATTGAATCTCAAACTTACAACCAAACCAAGGAAGAAGATGGATGGTCAACCCCAAAGAAGAAGGGCAAGCAAGGGATGGCGAATGTTGGTGTTGAAACCAAACCTGACAGACCCAACCAGAGACAAACCAGAAATAGGGAAACAAGCAAGAAGATTGCTATTGGAAAATAGAGGATGTTGGAAGCATCCTCAAAGATGTCAAAATGAAAGTTCTTTTCTAGAATATAAGAGGGTTCAAAACCTTCATAAATAGCTAGCTCTAAAAAATTATGTTTGGGAGCACAAGCTTGATATACTATTACTACAAGAGGTGAAAATGAGAAAAACAAACTTTGAACTCATTGCTAAGAATATTTGGCCTAATGCTCACTTTCTTTTAGTGATGTTGATTGGGGCTCAGGAGGCCTTGTTGTTTTGTGAAATTTGAACAAATTATGTGGTAGCGGGCTATTTCAAACTAGGAATAGTTTGGGAGTTTAGTTCACCCATTCTGGGTCTACTTGGATCTTAATCAATATTTATTCCCACAATGTTAGGAATGCTTGGAAAGCTCTTTGGCTTGAAATTACGGATTGGATCCTTAACAATAAAGAGGCTCGCTGGTTGCTGGTAGGGGACTCTAACTCTCCTTTATATCCATCTGAAAAGTTTGGGTGTGTTATGGACTATTCTGATAGTATGGCAGATTTGATAGACCTATTAAGTCCTACAAGGCTTGTGGAGGGCTTGTGGATATGGATTTATAGGGTCAAAACTGTACTTGGACCAATAGGAGATTGTGCTATTACCTCATTTAGGTAAGACTTGACTGGTTCCTTTCTTCCCCTAATTGGGTGGCTCTCCTCAGCTCTAATTTGCAGGCTCTTTCCCATACTATTTCTGACCATAACCCCCTATTGCTTATCTTGAATGAACACTTTGTTGTTGGTCCTTTTGCCTTCCGTTTTGATATTATGTGGAGTTGTTACCCAGAGTTTAGAAATAAAATTGCTAGCTGGTGGAATGTCTATTCATGGCTCCCCCATGTGCAAAGTTTTTCAAAAAAACTCAAGATTAGAAAAAATAAAGGAAAATGCTGGAACAAGTGGGTTTTTAGGTATGTCTTCCATGAGAAAAGAGATTTGTTTGTTAAACTAAAAGAGACCCAAATAAGAGTGGAGAATGGGGATGTTAGTGAACAAACCTGCCAGGACAAGGGTTACCATACTAAATGGGACAAAATTTTGAAAAAACCAAAAATATTCTAGAAAGAAAAGTGCATAATTTAATGGTTGAAAGGAGACCACAACTCTTCCTTCCACATCTCTGCTCTCAAACAAAAAAAAAGGAACCTAATAAAGAAGCTGAAAAATGTTTTGGGAGTGGAAGCCACTACTCTTGCTTAAATCGACTAGTTGGCCTTTGGATATTTTCAACATGCCTTTTCTAAGCTTGCAGGGGCCCCTAACTCTGCTGCTGGTGACAATTTACTGGACTCCATTCCTCCCCTCTAACTAACTTGGATAATGTTTCTATTTTCAGGGCTACCACTCTTGAGGAATTCAGGCTGGCTATTTTTAGCATGGGTGTTTTCAAGGCTGTTGGATCAAATGACTTCCCTCTGACTTTCTTTCAGGAGTATTGGGAAATTTTGGAGAGGACTTATTCCTTGCTGCCAAAGACTTTTCATGTCGGGAAAACTTCTAAAACAACTGAACTATACCTTTTTAACACTCATTCCGAAAAAATGAAGACCCCTAAACCATGGCCGACCTTAGGCCCATTAGCTTGTGTAACACAATTTACAAGATCTTCTCCAACATCTTGGTCAACCACCTGAAACCTTTTCTGGTTAAAATGATTAGCCCATGCCAAAAAAGATTTGTCCTTGGTCTCCACATTTTGAGATGCTACAATCTCCACACATAAAGTCCTTCACTGAATGGATAGATGTAACTGTGCTGGTATGGATTTCAATCTTGATATTTGTAAAGCTTATGACAAAGTTTTGTGGAGTTTTCTCTCGAAAGTTTTAGCTAGGTTTGGTTTCAATCTGACGGTGGTGAATCTCATTTCTGAATGCATATCTACTGTCAAATACTCAATGCTGCTCAATGGGGTTCCTTATAGTTTATCCAATGCTGGTAAAGGGATAAGACAAGGTGATCTCCTTTACTCCTATCTCTTTATTATGGTTGCTGATGTCTTAAGCTAGAATGTTTCAAGAATGCTAAGGGATGGGTCTATTAAAGGTGTCAAACCAACAACCTCTCCCTTGATTCTTCAACCATCCAACAATTTGTGGATGATACTATCCTCTTTAGGAAAGCTTTTGTGGTGGAGACTAGAAAATGGAAGAATTTCCTAAACAATTATGCCTCCAACTCGGGCCAATGCATAAACTACAATACGAGTATTATCTATTTCTTCAGTAGCACACAAGCCCTTCGGGATAGAGTGACTATTGTGTTGTGCTGCAAAAGTGCGTCCCTTCCTTTTGTGTACCTTTGGCCCTCTCTCATAGTTAAGGAAATTTCTCCTAGCTTTGGGAACTTTGTCCTTGAGAGAAAATTGGCTGGATGGAAAGGCTCTATCCTTAGCCATGCTGGTAAATTGCAGCTCTTGGCTGTTGCTCTTTAAGGGATCCCGGTTTATTTTCTTTCCATTTTCAAAATCCCTAGAGATATTGCTAATAAATTTGAAAGAATTCAAAAGAATTTTTTTTGGTTTGGTAAAGAGTAAAAGAAGAAATTGGCTTTGCTACGTTGGGATATTGGTTGTCTTCCTAAATCTGGTGGCAGTCTTGGCATAAGAAAAATCCAACCGACTAACAAAGCCCTACTTGTGAAGGTTGGCTGAGACTTGTTGAGGAGCAGGAAGGACTGGTGTTCGTTTTTGAATGCATAATATCTCAACAACATCCTCCTGATTAGTTTCCTCTCGGATGATCATCCTAGTGGCTTCCTGAGTTGGAGCAATATCTGTAGGATCAAAAAGCTGTTGCACTCTAGGTTGAAATGGAAGCTTGGTAATGGAAACAAACTTATGTTCTAGGAGGACCCCTGGCTGCTCGAAGTACCCCTCATTCAATGTGACTTTAGGAATCTGATGGCCCCTGCCACATAGTTTTTTGATAAAAATGTGAGACTACTTGTGTGGGCAACTTGGTTCCTTGAAGTGGAAGATGCTTGAGGGTTGCTGCCCTCATTCCTTGGAGTTAAGGCACCTGGCTAAGATCCTTTAGGACATTCTCTCTCTAACTAGGATACCCAATTCTACTCAGGCAGATTAATTCTATTGGACTAGGGAAAGCAAGGGTAATCTCCCTGTGAAGTTTGCCTACAGTATGTTGTCTCTGCAAGGAATTCAGAATAGTATTTGGAAACATGTGTGGAACAGGTAACTTAAACCATTTTTTTGTTTTGGTGGATGTTGAGTCATAACAGGATCGTCACACAAGACAACCTAAGGAAAAGGGGATTTCAAATCCCTAATAGATGTATGCTATGTGAAAATGATGAGGAGTCTGTCCCTCTCACCTGTTACTCAATTGTCCGTTTGTTGCTGAAGTTTGGGAATTGGCTCTTCAAAGGTTAGGTATCCATTGGAGCATGAACGGTGACCTTAAGAGCTTTGTTGATAACTAGGTCGACCCCTTTCACCACCCTCTACCTAAAGAAATTTGGCAACTGGTCCCTTCGATTCTATGCTAGTGTCTATGGAAGAAAAGGAATAACTGAATTTTTCAAAAAAGTGGAAAAAAGCCCAAAGGAGATCTTTAGTATTGGCTTAAGACTTATTACTGAGAATGTCTCACTGTATATTTGGAAACCTCTGGACAAACCTCCCTTGATTTTGGATATCACTATGGCCAATTCTTGGAACAGGACTTTGGACCTCAACTCCTTTGACAATTTGCAAGCTTTGGCTAGGCTTAGCAGTGTTTGGGAACCCCCTGCTAATGGTTGGTACAAACTTAATTTTGATGGCACGATGAAAGGAAATCCTGTCTTGGTCAACATCAGTGGCATTATTAGAGATCAAAATGGCATGTTGGTGGCGAGGGTTGCTGGTGGCATCGAGATACAAACCTCTACAACAAGAGAGTCAAGGGCAATCCTGAGTGGTGTCAGGTTTGATGTTACCCTTGGCATAAAAAACCTACATATAGAAGGAGACTCCAAAGTTGTAATTGACTCTATCAATAACAATTACTATAAGGGGTGAAATATCAGGGACATTTTGTTGGATATGCAATTCTTACTCAACAAATTTGAAAGAAGGAAATTAACCCACATCTTTTGTGAGGGCAATAGAGTGGTTGACCCTTTGGCAATTTTGGGTTCTTCCTAGGAGTCAACTAAATGTTGTAGAAATTTGGTGGGCCTCCCCTTAAATGTCCAAGGATTTATCCTTGAGGAGCAGACGAATCTCAACTGTTATGATGTCTAACATCTCCTTCGTGAACTGGTACACTTGTCTTCTCACCCTTGCTTTCAATATGACGTGGAAAATGTTTTATGATATGGATGGGTACGTGGGGATGATTGGATTGTGGTGGGGTCTTTTTTATTCTGCCTAGTGGGTTTCCTCACGAGTTTAATTTGTGGCCTTGTCATCCGTACAAGGCATCTCCTTATAATTTGAGCCTTGTCATTTGGAACGTGCAGGCAGCTAAAATCTTACTCAAACATTTGCTTAATTATGGGCCGATAAAGGTAATAATGGCCTTTTTCTATGCCTTGATGTACTTAATCAATACTTGCAATGGCTCCACAACCCTAAGCTTCTCGGAAATGCTTGTACATGGGAAAATCTTATTGTCTTAATTAGGCAAGAATTGTAGATATTTCATGGCGGTTATCTCTTTAATAAGTTGTCTGTGTTCATTTTCCTTCTATACTTTGAAAAAGATCTCATTTTGCTAACTCTTGTGACTGTTTGCTATGTGAGTGTCAAAATGGGAGGAGACTGCGTGAGAACTGCACTAGGTTCCTGTGAAGAATTCCATCAGGATGCTCTGGTTTGGCATATTTGTGTTGAAGGAGGTATCAGACCTTTAATGGAGTGCCTAAAAGGGCACAACGAGAAACTTTCTGCTCAATTTGCGAGCTCTTGGTGTGACAAAAGGTTCACGGTGGGAGGGATTTCATTTGAGATCAATGAAGAGGTTATCACAAAAGCTACGGGGCTGCCCTATTCGGGAAAAACACTTAAAAACACAGGAAAGTGCAAAATATGGAGAGCTTGCAAACATTTTTCAGGGAAAATGAACGACCTACAAAGCTACATGCGGGGTTTGATAGGAGCAAGCTTCATGCACCATGGGATCAGGTATGTCTAGTATTAATGAAGTATATCACTCTTGAAGGTCAGTTTTAAGTTTTCTATTTTTACCATTTTCGTTTGTTGAATCCCCTGTGCCATATAATGCATATCAGTTTCCCCTTCTTACTTTCATCGCTTGAAAGTTCGGTTAAATAAACCATGGAGCTTACGGAAAAAAATCTTGATAAACCAACCCCTCTGTCCTTGCATCAAGGTCTTATTCTCCATCTTTATAATCTCAATCTTGCCCTTTGCCCACCGAAACCCAACTCTTCTATTAGAGTCGAGGAATTTGAACCCTCTGATCAATCCCCTGCTAAACCCTCTCTGGCTATCTTTGTTGGCCCTAAAAGAAAGAATCCTCCCATGACTTGCCAACCATTTTAGAAATCCAAACCTAAGTCCCCTACCAAAAAGAAAAAGATTAGTGTGGGTCTAGCCCAATCCAAGGCCACTACTGGTCTTTGCGAGCTAAACAATACAACCACAAAGAAAGAAGGAAAAATGCTCGTCAAAGCCAAGCCTGAACTAAAGAGAGGAAAAAAGGTTGCCACCTTTCATGTTGAGGAACGTCCCATGGATATTGATGAAGATGACTTTGCTGCCAAAGACTCTCAAGGGGATATAGTGGTGGTTGCTAGTGCTGAGATGGGGGTGGAACAAACAAGTGTTCGGTGGTCCAGTAGCTTGGAGTAGGAAAAGTGTTAGGAAGAAAGCAAACATGACACAATTGAGGAAACTGAAGAGTACGTGGAAGGACCTAGTCTCTTCCTTGAGATGAATCGTATGATTCAAGAGGAATCCAATCATAAGGCTTAAGTGGAAGAGACCAATAAGTCTGATGCTGAAAAGGATAGAGACCCCAACAACTTGGTTGCTCATGTTGCCAAGCTGGAAAGGAAGTTTATGAGGCTGACTTGGTTCACAATCAAAATCATCCATCTCTCTATTGTTATTGTGTTGAAAATGCTGAAAGACAGGTGAACAAGAAGATTGCTGAGGCTAAACACAACAATAGTTGGGTTGGAGATGATGTGCTGAAACTCCTCATAGAGGAGTGGGAGGGTATTGCTAGGTGATGGGGGGTTTAGTTTGTTTTTGGTGGGTATTTTTTTTCTGTCTCTTTGTTGTCTCTGTGTCTGGACTTTAAGCTATACTGGATTTTCGTTTTTTGATCTGAACTTTGGCCCTATGGGCTTCTCATGTAAAGGGTACTGCACTCTGTAAATGCAACTTATATTGTCAAAAACATTGTCTTCTTTGTTGGAAGCTTCATCTCCAAGGAATGCACCCTTATGTACCCAAAATGCATGACCATTGGAAGTTGGTGCAACATTTTTCTTCGCCGCTGGTTACAATGGTGAGGATGAATAATTTGGAAGTCTTTTCAAAAGAACTATTGCACTAAATAGTGCTTGCATCTAGCTTGTAGACAGTGCCAATTTGAACACCCTTCGCCAACACGATAGCTCCTCTAGTAATCTTACATCCTCCACTCGAGAAATCAACCTACACATCCTCATCATTCAATTTTCTTAATAAAAGTAGGTTTCATTTCAAACTAGGGATATACAATGCAGCATCAATCCCCTTCACTCTACCATTAGGGAATTTGATCTTGACTCTTTTATGACCAACAATACTTAGATGAGAGTCATCACACAGATACACCTTCCCATCGTCAAATTCTCTATACTTCGAGGGCCAACTACTATGTGAGGTCATTTGAAAAGATGCACCCAAATCTATTAACCACATATCTTAAAATGCATGCATTGCCAAGGATGCAACAAAGAAATCCACATCATCTTAAGAGGGTTTATTTGAATTAGTGATACAGGAGCATCTAGGGTGTAAGAGCAATCTTGGATAGAAAAAAATGTTTCTTTTCAGTGAGGGCTAAATTTGGCAACTTACTATTTTTAGTAAGTCAATATTTATGCATGTACGGGCACAAAATCTTACACAAACCTCTGGAATGGTAAATTGAAGCCAATGGCGAAGAAATCACTTCAATATCATTTGTCCTTTGAGAGATGTTAAAATTTCAATTTTCAAAAATTCTGTTAAAATATTCAAAGTCAATTTTGAAGCACTTAAGAGGCTTCGGATGGCCTTGAAAATTGGCAAAAGACAAAAATAGTCTACCTTTAAGTACTATTTTGTGGGATGTGCCTTTTCGAGAGCTTTTCAAAAATATATTATAATTGAAAACCCAATGGTTAGATCAAATGTTATGACCTTGCGAAGTTGTATTATCAAAATTAATAAAATTTTGAAATCTTCTTGAAGAAGTTATACTTTTCAAAAGATTCTAGGGAGATTACACCTTCCAAATAAAGGATGTGAATGGGGGTTATAGAGGAGAGGGTAGAGCATTGTAGATGGTGGCTCCGATTTGCAAATTTGCAGGTTTATGTAATTAGAAAACCCATGTGATGGCAATTGTAATGTTGTAATTTCCTTTTCATTTTAGTGATAATTGAAAATCTTTGCTTCCTTCTTGCATTTTGTTTGTGCATTTGTTTGTTGTTGTTGTGAGTTTTAGATTGTAAGGGGAGTACCCTTCATCAAGTGGTATCAGAGTGGAGTTCCTTAGTGTGAAGATAGATTGTCGATCGTGAGGTAGTTTGCACCAGGACTTGTGGTTGTGGGTTTGTGAGAAAAGACGCCTCCACGAAGAACCTGAGAGAAATGAAGGGGTAACAGAAGAGGGTTTTAGAGCCCTCCAGAGACAAGTTCAAGCACTGCAAGAGGATATGTGTAGAGGAGTTGATGTCAGAAGAAGAGATGAAAGTGAAGACGAGGTTGAAAATGAAGAGCCATTCGAAGAAGAAGCACAAGATGTAATGGATCCTAGAGAAGTCAGAATGATTAGGGCCATTTCTAAGATTGGAAAGAGGTTGAAGATAGAAGTTTCTAATTGTTCTGGAAACTCGAATCCAAAGGAGTTGATCGATTGGGTCAATGACATGGAAGAGTATATTGAGTATGAAAAAATAGAAGATCCAGAGGGTCAAATTTGCAAAAGCGAAGCTGAAAAGCCATGCTAGCATATGGTGGAAAGAAGTACGTTTGGAGAGAAACCGAAGAGGTAAACTGAAGATAACTAGATGGGATCGAATGGTGGAGAAACTAAAGAGACAATTCATTCCTGTAGGTTATGAATTGGATTTGTTGAAGAATATGCAAGGATTGAAGCAAGCGAGGAGATCTGTCAAAGAGTACACAAAAGAATTTTACAAGGTCTTGATCAGAACAAGCCATTCTTAGGCCAACAAGGAGAAGGTTGCCTGTTACATTAATGGGTTGAAACCAATCGTCCAAGTGGAGTTGAGTTTGGTGAGGATGACCACGATTGAAGATGCATATCAATTTTCCCTAAAGGTGGAAGAGAAGCTAAATAAAAGGTTCGAGAGCAAGCAAAGGGGTGGAGGTCATGGGGGAAAGACTACTGGATGGTCATATGTAGGTCAAAGTGAAGATCAAAAGAAGACTAAAGGATCAAGTAGCAGTCAGAACCAAAAGGGAGATAATACCTACCATCCTCGAGATCAAAATAATGGAGACCAAAGAGGGAGAGAAAGATCTAGAGAAAAGATGGTGTTCGTCATAAGTTGAAAGAGCTTGAAGATGTTGAAAGAGGAGAGGCCCTTGTTGTCAGAAGAGCCTTGCTGAATGAGAAGGAATCATATGAAAGAAAGAACTTGTTCCGCACTCGATGCAAGTGTGAAGGTAAAATTTGTAACATTATCATTGATGGAGGTAGCACTGATAATCTTGTTTAAGAGGAAATGGTTACCAAGTTGTAGTTGGAGAGGAGAAGGCATCCAAAAGTATACCGGATTGCATGGTTGCATAAGGACCATAGAACATTCGTCAATGAGCAATGTTTGGTAAATTTTAAGATTGGTAACTATAAGGATGAGGTTTTGTGTGATATTATACCCATAGATATTTGTCACATGTTGTTAGGCAAACTGTGGTAGTTGATGATGATCGATGAGCGGTACATGATGGACATGCTAACACCTATTCCTTGACAAAAGATGGTGTACGTCATAAGTTGAATCCCTTGAAGGAAGCGGAAGAAAAGGTATGCAATAATGCAAGAATTTGTTTGGTTGATGGAAGAAAGTTCGTAGAAGGTATGAGACACGGGCATATGTGTTTTGCATTGATCCCCAGAGTTGATAAAGAAGATACTAATGAGGTACCTATAGTGGTTTCAGATTTGTTGAATGAGTTTCAAGATGTTTCTGATAATGTACTTGAAGGTTTGCCTCCAATAAGGAAGATTAGCCACCAGATGGACCTGATTCTTGGAGCGAGTTTGCCGAATAAGGGCATCTCATTGTATGACTCCAGCAAAGAGCAAAGAGTTGAAAAAAAGTGCAAGAGTTGTTGTGAAAGGGATTGATTAGAGAGAGTTTGAGTTCGTGTGCAATACTTGCAGTACTAGCACTAAAGAAGGATGGGGAATGGAAAATGTGTACAGATTTTAGAGCTGTCAAAAAGGTCACCATCAAGTATAAATTTCCCTTGCCGAGGATGGATGACATCATGGATTGTTTTAGTGGAGTTGAGTAATTCACAAAGATAGATCTAATGAGTGGTTATCACCAAATCCGAATTAGTGAAGGAGATGAATGGAAGACAACATTCAAGACCAAAGAGGGCTTACAGGAGTGGTTAGTTATGCCTTTTGGGCTAACCAATGCACTGAGCACATTCATGTGGCTCATGGATGAGGTATTGAAAAAGTTTTTGGGTAATTTTTTCATTGTTTATTTGGATGACATTTTAATTTTTAGCAAGACATTGGAGGAGCATTTGATGTATATGAGAAAAGTTTTTGAGAAGCTAAGAGAGGAGAAGTTGTTGATCAATTTGAAGAAGTGCAGTTTTGTGAAGAGAGAGTTGGTGAACCTGGGATTTTTTATCTCACTAGAGGGTCTTAAGATGGATTCAAAGAAGGTGAAACCTATTGTTGAATGGCCTACACCAATGATTGCTACGGAGGTAAGATCTTTTCATGGTTTGGTAAGTTTTTATAGAAAGTTTATCAAAGGTTTTAGTTGTATTTGTGCATCTCTAATTGAAACAATGCGAGGGGATAGAAAAGAGTTTAAGTGTACTACATGAGTAGGAAAAATCTTTGTTATGTTGAAGAAGAAAGTTATAAAACAACTTGTTTTGGCACCTCCAAATTTCAACATGGTATTTTAGGTAGATTGTGATGCTAGTGGTAATGTCATTGGAGCTGTTTTGAGTCAAGAAGGTAAACCCATTGTTTATTTTAGTGAAAAGTTGAATGATGCAAAGAAGTATTCTATTTATGATTAGGAGTTTTATGCTATAGTTCAAGCTTTAAAGAAATGGAGACACTATTTGTTGCCAAAAGAGTTTGTTTTATTTACTGATCATCAAGCTTTACAATATTTGAATAGTGAAGGGAAGTTGAATCAAAGACATTTGAAATTGGTTGAATTTTTGCAAAGTTATACATTTGGTTTGAAGCATAGGAGTGGAAGATCTAACAGAGTTGTAGATGCCTTAAGTAGGAGGCAAAATTTGTTAACAAAAATGCAAATTGAAGTTGTGTGGTTCAATGAACTCAAGAGCCTGTATCCTGAGGATCCTGATTTTGTAGATGCTTGGAGAGCTTGCAAGGAACCTATCACCTTGGATAGGATGAGATGGTTGGATTTTACAATCCAAGATGGTATGTTGTTTCGAGGGAATCTGTTTTGCATTCCAAGGAGTTCCATGAGAGAACTTGATCAAGGTGAAACACAGTGGAGGATTAGCTGGACACTTTGGTTGCAATAAGACCATTGTAATTGTTGGTAAGTGATACTATTGGCCATAGTTGCAGCATGATGTGAAGAAGTTTGTGTAGAGTTGCAAAATATGTCAGATGGCGAAAGGAACAAGTCAGAATATTGGATTGTATCAACCATTACTTGTACCTAAGAGGCGATGGGAGAACATTAGTATGGATTTTATTCTTGGTTTGCTGAGGACATAGAGAGGGCATGATTCCATATTTGTCATGGTGGATAGTTTTTCGAAGATGGCACACTTCATTTTGTGTCATAAGACCAGTGATGTTCATGTTGTAGAGTTATTTTTCAGAGAGGTGGTGAGACTACATGGTCTACCCAAGAGTATAGTTTTAGATTGAGATACCAAGTTTTTTGGGTATTTCTGGAGGACATTGTGGAAGAAATTGAAGACTGACTTGAAGTTTAGTTCTGCACACCATCCATAGATTTATGGACAAGCGAAGGTGGTGAATAGGAGTTTGGGTAACTTGCTAAGATGCTTAGTAGGAGACAAACCCAACAGATGGGATTTGATTTTACCATAGACAAAATTTTCTTATAACAATTCTGTGAATAGGACTAGTAAATCACTATTCCAGATTGTGTATGGGAGTAGTCCAAGAACTGCTTCTAAACTAAGAAATATGGATAAAGGAGAGAATAATGTTGAGGCTGAAGATTTTGCTGAGCACTTGAAGAATTTGCATGATGAGGTGAAGAAACATATCAATAAGATGAACTCTTAGTGGAAGGCTAAGGCAGATCAAAAAATGAGGTATAAGGAGTTATAGGTACGAGATGAAGTCATGGTTCATTTGCGAAAGCTGAGGTTTCTAGTTGGTACATACAAGTTAAAGATGAAGAAGTTTGGATCGTGCAAGATCCTGAAGAAGCATGATACGAGAAATGCTTTTGAGGTAGTTGCCGAGTGAGATTCATTTTTCACCTTGTTTAACATTGCTGATTTGAAAGAATATCATGGAGGAGATGAGGAGAATGAATTGTCAAAGGCCCAATGGAACATTCTAGCACCCACTTCAGAGAAGGAAGAGATAGAAGAAATATTGGATAGCTGTGTGGGTAGAAGCAAAAGAAATAGGCAATTGTAAAGTACTTGGTGAAATGGAGGAAGGCCAATTGAAGATTCATCATGGTTATCTGAGTCTGAGGTTAACCGTCTTGGTTTCCCTCTAACTCCTGAGAAGTGATAGGGCCACTTTTCAAAATTACCTCGAGTGTCTGATGTAGGAGCATCCAGGATGTAAGAGCAATCTTGCATCAACCAAAAAAAATTTTGTTTCTTTTCAATTAGGGCTAAATTTGGCATCTTACTACTTTTAGTAAGTTTATATTTATGCATGTACAGGCACAAAATCTTATACAAACCTCTAGAATGGTAAATTGAAGCCAATGACAAAGAAATTGCTTCAATACCATTTGCCATTTGAGAGATTAAAATTTCAATTTTCAAAAATCCAGTTAAAATATTTGAAGTTAATTTTGAAGCACTTAGAGGCTCCGAATGGGCCTGAAAGTTGGCAAGAAATGAAAGTAGTCTACTTTTAGGTACTAAAGTAGTTCACCTTTAGGTATTACTTTCTAGGATGTGACTTCTCGAGAGCTTTCCGAAAATAATATTATAATTGAAAATCCAATAGTCAGATGAAAAGTTATGACCCCATGAAGTTGTACTACCAAAATTAATAAAATTTCAAAATATCTTCTTGAGGAAGTTACACTTTCTAGAAGATTCTTGGGTGGTTACACCTTCCAAATAAGGGATGTGAATGGGGGTTATAGAGGAGAGGGTAGAGCAGTGTAGATGGTGGCTCTGATTTGTAGATTTGCAGATTTATGTAATCATAAAGCCCATGTGATGGCAATTGTAATGTTGTAATTTCATTTTCGTTTCAGTGATAATAGAAAATCTTTGCTTCCTTCTTGCACTTTGTTTGTTCAATTCTCTATTGTTGTGAGTTTCAGATTGTAAGGGGAGTACCCTTCATCAATCGGAATCGAAATTCTTTTTTTTTTTTCTCCTTTTTACATTCTTTATGGAAATGACCAAATATCTCGTAGTTCCAACATTTCACCTTGGTATTTTTAGGAGACTTAGATCTCTCCAGGGATTTGGATTTTGACTTATCCTTCTTGTTTTTCTCCTTTGATCTACCATAAAAGACAAGGGCCTCCTTAGCCATCTCAAAAGATTTTCTCGACATTTTTTCAGAAAGCAATGATGCAACCACTTCATCCATTTTGAAGGTGGTAGTGGTACTCCCAATGACCATGACAAGGTGATCCCATGAGTCTGACAAAAAACATAATAGTGTCATGGAACAATCCTCATCCTCGATCTTCACAACAATGTAACCCAGTTGGGCAACATGCATGTTAAGGCCATTTAGGTGATCAGCCACATATCCTCCTTCCATCCTTAGAGAACACAACTTCTTTCTTAGGAATAACTTGTTTACTAGGGATTTAGCTTGATAAATCTCTCCAAGCTTCTTTTAAAGCTCAAGTTACAATCTTCTGTTCATGGACATTGAACAACATAGAATTTACTAAACAAAGTCTTATGAAACCCTTGGCTTTTCAATTTATCAACTCCTAGTTTTGTTGAGTAATGCTAATAGATTTTACACCAAATATTGCAGCCCCATAGATCTCTTTCTACAAGCATATCTTCCATTTTAAGCTTCCACAAATCATAATTGCTTTCATTAAATTTCTTCGTCTCGATCCTTTCATATGTGCTTGGCATCTTTCTCTTGCAACTAGATCACAAAAATATTTCTGTAAAAGCTCCCACTCAAACAAAGATCAATACAAAAAACCCTGAACCCAACAACATGATCAAAGCTGGCTAGGCCCTGATACCAATTGAAAGGAAGTTAGGTAAGTTGAAGCAACTTTCTACACTAACATAACTGTGGGATAGAATGCGAAAAGTAATTCTTACAAACCCTTAATAGTTATAGATTTAGATGAACATTCATTTAACTTTAAATATGCAAGAAACAACAACCATAACACAATATATATGTGGGGAACCCTTTAGGGAGAAGAACCACACACTCCAAAAGCATAACTCTTTGTATTATGAATAATTTGAACAAGGTTAGAATACAATCACAGATCTAGGCTTATTCACGAGTCTTCAACTGCGATAGGATTAATTAAGTGATTCCAATAGTATACCAACATCTTTGAAATCTTGAAACTTGTACTACTTACCAAATGAATAAGTAACAAATATATACAACTCCAAGGAAGAATAATGGTGCTTAGGATTGTCAGATGGCATCAATCCAACACTTGCATGCTTGTCATTGAATCCCCTTGAAATGCACAACACTTGCATGCATGCAACATCCTTGCATGAAGTGCAATATCATAAATGAGACCCACAAAATTTGTAATTACCATTTCCAATGCCTTCCTCTAACATTTATAGCTGCTTTTAACAAGGAATGTGCTTGTATGCGTAGGCGCCACCCTTGCATGGGGCCCAACTATCATAATTTGTCATAACTTGACTCTTGTGTTATCATAATTTGTCATTTGGCAACCTTGTCATAATCTATCATAATTTTTCTTACAACTTTTGACAAAAGCCATAAAATTTGCTCACAATGGGGTCCACCAAGTGTTATGCCTATCTCCACCAAATTAGGATGAATGTCATCCTAGTCACCTGCCATATAGGTTGCCACCTCAAAAAAGTAGGTCCTACAAGATGACTTGACAAGATGAACATAAAAATAGGAAAATTAAATAATCAAACATTTAAATAAATAATTTAATGCTAGGACTTGCAAAAGTTGAGACACCTTAATCTAAAGAAAAGAGATAAGTTGTGAAATAAGTTATGTTTGGTTACAATATTGTGAGATAACTTGTAGCGGGATTACTAGATGATTCTCTCTTTATATACACAAATATATTCTATTGTAAATTGTCTTATGTGGTAGGCATATTTGGAATGTGTCTTTAAGGGTATTGTAGATTGTTTTGTACCTCAAGCGTATTCTATATTAAAGTATTATAAACATTAGGGTAGACATTGGTACCAATCATATGTATTTGTTTTGTTTTGTGATATTTTGTATTTGTCTACATTAACGTATATTTTGTATTGATAAAGGTTTGCAGCTTATCTTGCATTTGAGAGCAACAAATTGAATTAAAGGAAATGGACCCAACAATTATAGATGGTACCACAATGTAAACAAAATTTGATTGCAAATGACAGTAGTTTGGAAGATGGTAACCTCTAAGATGAGATGTGAAACTAACATGTTTACATTTGAATAACATTGTTTTTGTATTTATTTTTAGTAGGAAGTGTATACAATTGCAAATGAGGGTATTTCACAAAGTGGTAGTCTTTAGTATAAGGTGAAAATAACACATTGTTTATATATTTGGATGAAAATTTCTTTGTAGCCATTTTTAGTAGGAGCTATAAAGTCTAATTATAGAAAGTGAAGTGATTCACTTTGGAATCTAAAAGGCTACATGACAAACACTGCCATATGAAGTAGAGAGGATCAATCACAACATAAAACATAAAAATACCAAAAATTCAATCTTTTGATGTTTTTAGAAATTTCAAGATTTTGTACTCATCGTAAGCTTTCTAATGCATGAAATGATTTCAAATTTCAATCAATATTGCAATTGCACTCCCTACAAGGTGGCTTAGAAGTTTTTTGATGTTTTACCAAAATTTGTCCTGAACTCGCGCTTGGATTAGACAACTTGAATTTACCATGAATGCATTAATGATGAAGATTACAATATCTTTGATCAAATCTTTATCAAGAAACACTTACTGGTTCTTCAACTTCATCAATGAAGTATCCATTTTTTCCATACTTTATGTTGCATTGCTTGGTGACCTCTATCTTTGCTAAGAGGAAACAATGCCAAATAGAATAATGATATTTATCTTTCATTTATCATATTTTCTGTTTGGAATTCTATTTTAAGTCTTGCGTTTGTGTATCTCTTTCTAGATATTGTCTTATGTTTACCCATTTTTGTTCTTCACTTATATCTAATTTTATCCAATCGTCTTCTCATGCCACAGGTGATATCACAACTTTAGGACCACGACTTCTTAACTCATTGATGTGACTTTCAATTTCAAAGCACCACAAAGGCACTTTTACTTTCTTGAAGGCCTCACTTTGGTAATAAAATGTAATTTATTACTAACTCCCTAATTTAGTCTTTTAGTATGGATTTACATCTAGAAGTGAAGTGATTTGATCTTACTAGAAAATCTAGTATGAAAACTCAACACAAATCATCATTATATCTTTATTAGTGATTTCTAGTTTCTTTTCTAGTTCCAACAACTATAGCATCTACTACCATTCATCCCTTGTGATTTGTTATTTTTTATGAGACTTAACATCTATTGTAGAAGATTACAACATTAAGTCTTGGTTATAAAGTGAACTTATGTGCAATCACTTTCCACCACACTTTCCTACACATAATCTAAGAGTTTTCCTTTGGAAATGTGAAGTGCCAATATAAAGCATTAAAGGAAATAAATAATGACATTGTTTATTTCCTTAATGTATAATTATTTATTTGTAGGGGATTTGTACAAACATTTTTAATGGCATGTATCTCATAGAAATCTTCTTATGATTTCATTTGTAATGGTATTTTTGGTTCATTTTTAGGCTTGTTAAACCCATTTATTTTTTGAGGAGGAACACTTCTAGTAAAATACATAGAGTGGGATAAAATTTTAGAATGTAATATGAAGTTTAAAAATGCATAAATGCAAACCTGTAATAAGGTAGACGTGTAAATATACATGTCTAGGGCATGTGGGTACCTTTTACATATTGTTATTCCTAAAATTTGTCTACAAAAATTGGTTAGGGTGGCTTGTGGGATCAAATCCCTCTTCTATTATCAAGGGATATTTCCCTTTATTGAACACCTATGAAAATCGCTGAGATGATAAAATATTCAAGTATGTATATAGTAAAATAATTCATTTATGCTTTATGCAACATATAGTCACAACAAATGAATTAACACTATTTTGGAGAAATAAATGTAGAGTAGAATATCCTCCTAGATAGATGTTATAGAATATTAGTGTATCGGAGCGAATTTGCACCCCTCACAAGTTCCCCTCTTACACCCTCTACTTTAGGTAAATCAAACCCGACTAAGAAATTCCACATCACCTACCTGTAGTGCATCCACTTAGCATTTGTCCTTTGTGTTGGTGGGGGAATTTTTGTCGGGGATGCGTGCATGGAGCCCAGACTTTTGCACGGCACGCTGTCGTACTTGACAATTTTTTTCTTTTGGAATCCGTAGAGACGTTACGCTCTCCATTGGTGATGAAGCGTAATGCCTACGTTCCTTCCTGCCGAACCAAGAACAACTCTTTCCCTCCTAATTCTTCTTCAAATGCCTATCTTTCACTTGCATTCCATCTTCTTAGCAATTCTCTTGAGCCTCTACACACTAATTTGATTTTGTCTCACAATTCTTGAGCTTTTACGCATCTTCTCTACCTCATGTTGCACTTTTGCCACTATTGGAGCTGTGACTTCGTGTCTTGCGGGACTACTTCTTCGTTGTCGTGGTAGTGTAGACCTTACCAAGATTGCACCCTCCTCTATGTGCTTGAGGGCACCTCGATTGAGAAGGTGATAGTCACTTGATTTACATAGTATTGTTTTATTGTTATTGTTTGATATCCTTTCTATTCTTCTCTTTATCATATTTTCTATCTTGTGGCTTTTCTAGCTGTCTGTGGAGGTGGAAACACCAAAGCAGGGGGTTTGATTGCAGCAAACCCTTATACAACCCCAACATTTTTCCTCTCTTGATTGTGTGTAGATACGCGTTCGGGTGGAGCTTGCTGGCGAGTTGGACTTCTCGTGAGTTGATCTCCATCACCTTCACTTTTATCATCTTCTATATCACTCTTCTAGTTATCTTGTTTATTTTGTTTATTGTCATTCTAGTTAGTGCTTTAGACCTCAACCGCTAAGTAGTTAGTAGGTTCTTATACCCTTCACTATACTTTTACACTTTCTGGCCGTATGGATGCCAATGCCCCAATGAGACACCATTGTGCCGTGCTGTCATCCTTGACTCTCATTGTTCTCCTCTGGCAGAGGGTTGTCTAAGGTACAATTTGAGATCTAAAAACCTATTCATTTAGCCGCATCAAAGCTCTCGGGTTAGTAGAGTGATAGAAGCACTTGAGAGTACTCTTCATTCTCTATCCTTGACCTAAAAGCTCTTATCCAATTTTAGGTAGATTAGGGCAGCCTTCCGCTCTGGGCTCTCCACCACCTGGAGCCTTGGTGCGGTTGGTCCCCCTGTTCTACAATTAGATATCTACTTGGATTAAAGCAAAGGACCAAATGCAGGTGAACAATTCATCAACCATCAAGTAAGAAATTTTGTACAAATAAACAAAAGAATCCATAGGATATATTTTACCACAATAATAGACATCTTGAAGGCTTAAAAACCTTCCAAGATGTCATCTCTATTATTGCAAAAGAAGTCTTTGTAAAGTGCAGAAGTTCTCAAAATTCTCTCCTTGTAGATTTTCAAAAGAGATATTTACAAGTGACAATGAATCCCCTATTTATAATGCTTTCTAGTAGTAGTATTTATAACTACTTCATAACTATCTAATAAATCACCTCAAATTCTAAAAAGTCTTAAGGAACTTAATTCACCTTCAAAACATAAAGTGGGACCTAATGACTAAAAAGGAAATTGAACGTCATTTTCAATTTATAAGATGTGGCAAGGACCATTAAGACAATGCAAAAATATGTTGTGGGTAGCCTATTAGTCATCGAATTCAACAATGACCTTGATTCTTCCATAAGGAGATGATTTGCCTACATAATACTTCCACTTGTCAATGACTTTGTTCATGGTGTTGAGATCTAATGGTTTGAAGTCTTGTGAAAGCAAGCTTTGGTAAAGAAGGAAGCAATATATTTACACCATCTTTGTTTTGAGCTCCTCCATGTGACTTCGTAAGTTGACAGTGTTGGTAGAGAGATTGCTTGCTTGCTTTATGAATGATTTTTTAATGATCACATCTTGTTGCAAAGAAGTGAACTTTATATTTTTGCTCATCTAAAAGAAGACCAAGTCTTTATTTCATTATGATGGAAAAAGAATCCCTAAATCAATCTTAGAAAAATTAACACCATAGAGCTAAAAAATTGAAGTGTCTCTATTCAAACTTTGATGAATTTCCTTATTGATAGGAATGAAGAATTGATATGATTCCTCATGGACGTTGCAACAATGTTGAAGAATGAAGAACCATTCCAATTTTACTTGAAGGATAATTCCCATGTTGATCTCATTGGAGATGCAATAAGTGGAATATAGCTTCTCTTGAAAAGAGTTTCTCACTCGACTCCAAGACTCCAAGGTTTGGAGAAAATCATGGTGTATAGAGATCATCTTTTGTGCACTCTTTTACAAATTTTGCATCGAATCCCATAGAGAGAAGAAATTCATGAGCAAGTTTTAGATTGTCACATGTATCTTAGATGATGCTTCGTTGGATTGTCCTAGATGAGTGTTTTTTCATAGTGTTCACTAGATGTGGGAGGCATTTCTAGAACAATAGGAATTTGAATACTTACTTTGGATGTGTAGGCCTTGTTAATGTATTTGACCTAGGCTCTCATTAGTCTTTTAGGAAAGCCACTTCTTGAAGTGTATGATCCCATATTCTACAACCTATCTCATCATGCTTTGAATTCCTTATTCAATTTGTAGGAAATAATGACTTTAAATATTAAAATCTCCAAACCTTGCCTTATCCAAGCTGTTTTCACACCTAGGCATAGTCATGCCAATGACCATTTGATCCATGCGAGGATCGGATCTGATATGCGTCATGGATTTTTCTTCGGGCATCTCTTAGATTGCATTACAAAAGTTTGGGTTGAACTACAAGAAGTGCTTTCTTTTTTAAAATGCAACTAGAAGAAAATCTTGATCAATTGAAGGAACAATTGATCCTTCTTGAATACTTGGAGTGTCAGTTGTTCCTAGAATTCATATAGATTGTAATAGATTTGTTGGATTAATCTATATTAGTAGCTTCCTTCTCTTTATATTTTCTTTTCTAGTCCTTTTTTTTAACTATTTTGGAGGATTGAGAGGATGAGATCTAATTATCATCTTTCTTCAATTTGGATCCTCGTCATTGCCATTATCTCTTGCTCCTTTACTACCCTTGATTGGTAGTTTCTTGATGAATGGATGGTTTGGTTGAGCCGAGGGTTCATGTTCATTTTGTTCTTGGACAACCTTCACCATGTATCCAACACCACTTCCACTTGCCACTTTTAAAACATGAGTTTTGGTCAGCTCTTGGTGGGATGTGATAGGTACCTCAAAATGATAGGTAGAATGAGATCTTTCACACACAATTGAATCTCCTAGCCCTTTGGCTCTTTCAACATCATATAGATAAGAAATTGTTGCATTGATTTCATGATCCCTACAATCAATAAACTAGTCATAGCAATGTCACTTTGTGAGAACATTGGTGCCAACCCTAGTACATGATTAGATCTTCTCTAGTCATGCTATTGGTTGCATATGTTATCATCGTCTTTGTAATTTTCCCAAAAGTCTTCATCACTATGAACATTCTTGAAATTGCCTCATGGGAATTGAGACACTACTTTGTTCATCGTTCCTCTTGGATAAAAATGATTTTTCACACCTGCATGGGAAGGCCAAAATGAAGAAGATACATGCTCAAGTTTGTGATCACCTCCTTGGCTTTGCACGTGAAATGGGCAATTTGAATTGCATATTTGATTAGCATTGTTTCTTCTAAAACTTATTAAAGGCTTTGTGAACTTATAGGGTACAGTGAACGAATTCCACGAGTAGAAGAAAACTAGACACATGATGAAGCTATTCATATGGTCTTATTTTGAAACCAAAAACATGAATGTATGTGTATATTGCATTCTTGATCTACTAATTAGAACATTGTTTGATGGACTTCATACCTTCTTAATAGCTGTGGAAATTTGGATTTTTATGTGCTCGTATTTCAATTTTCTCCTTTACAGTGCAACACAAAACAAAACAATGTGTATAGTAAAACTATTCTTCAAATCATGAGGGGAAGCTCCTTGTTTAGAAGAGTGAAGGAAATGACCACTACAATTTGTAAAACCTAGAGCATACCATACGAACAAACTTAAAATTAAAACATGTATTTTTGTTCTCAAGCTAGGGAACAAGGTGATTTTGGACTTCTACACTAGACACGATATTTTATATTTTAAACTTGTCTAATGGAAAAAAAGATCTAATACAAGTAATGAGTGATGACGATTTCTTAGTTAAACACAATGTCTAAAAATCACAAGTAAAACTTGATTGGATTGAAATGAACACAAACACAAAGGTTTATGAATGAAGTTGGAAGAACCATATGGTTTTATAATATTTCTTCTATTAAAATCTGTAATCCAAAGAACACATTAGTCACTAGGTTGTAACTTGTAGCACCTCTACAAAACTCAATGTTCACACTTAACTTTTTCTCATTTTTTGTGAAATCTATCATCATTTGTTTGTCAATCCAATTCAATTTATAGTGTCCCTGATTAGTTTGCATGGTTTTCATGTCATAGCATTTATTCTTTTACTAATGAATTTTGTTCGATGATGGTGATTGATCACCAAGACTAACAAAGAATAATGATGATTGAGATAATGTTGAAGGCATTAGCGAAAAGGGGAAAGACTAGAAAGACGACTAAGGATTCAACCACCCAACAAAAGTAGTTTCTTTATTGAAAGAATATTAAGGAGGCTAATTATCTAAGAAAGGACTTCATGAGAAAACATACGTGGGCCCTAAATGAGACTCCCACTACATTAAATTTATTTCGCTAGATTCTTTTCAATAAACCTGCGTCTTTTACCATGAGAGGTAATTTAAAAAAAAAAAGAATCATGTTATAAAGCAGGGCATGCAAAATTGTTTACTCTACCAAACCATAATTGGTCCCAACGCCTTTAAGTTTCACTTCCACAAAGCCTAAAATCATTGTAAATCTAATACACTCTCAGTAGAAATCCATGGCTTGTCTTTTGAATGGTAAAGAAATGTTTAACTAAGATTATAGTTAAATTTTTATTGAGGAAAACGTCTAGAGCTTTTAAATAAAAATAAAAGTTTCCTCACCAAATTTATATTTTTTAAAGTTGCTGTAACGTTTGTTTAAATGTTATTGGTAGCTTCATATATAAGAATGGAACATTGTAATTTATAACATGAATCACACATCTCTGACATTCAGCAACTCCTACAGAAAACTTTCATTGCCCATCACATCTTTAGGATTTATATAAACTATTGTTGTTTACAAACAATGTCATCTCCAAAGCTTTATTTACAGATATAGTTTCCGTGAGAAGTTCCAGGGTTAATTAATCTGCTGGTTGCTGCGTTACTGTTTTGGCCAGTAATTTGAGACCTAAATTCAAGGCTTCAATGAGGATTTGAGTTGTAACTAACTTCAAAGAGACTCAGGCCAATTTATGATTTATTAATATGCATATAATTTTACAGGGAATTACTAATGAGATCAAGTCCATTTTTTTTTCGATTGTCAATATATCCCAAGAAATAAAATAAGGACCATAAAATTCCATTGTAAGACTTTTGCGGTGGCCTACACCTGTGTCTTCTTGTTCCCATCAACCACAGCTTACAAATATTCAGTCGATCCAACCAAATATTGAGTAACCATATAATACCTTTATTAAGAAAATGTAATTGTTCGGTACCTACAAACATCATTTATAATTAATTTCAGCCTCGCGAATGGAATGGTTAAATACAAAGGTGTGTGTGTTGCAACGTATCTGGAGAGAATTGCATACAATGGACAAGGCGTTCAACAAATTACAGTGAAAACAAAATATCAAGAGTGAGAAAAGTTATGGTAAGATTCTACAGTGTTTGCTTCAACAGATTATTAGAAAGTTACTTCACTTAAAGTTTAAGTACACGATGAATGTAATCAGATAACCGAGTGAATTGTCCTTTAATATTTGATTATCCGGGAGACAGACAACTCTTAATATTTAGGTAGCAGCATTTAAAGAGTTAATTGGTGAATTAGTCAAAGCGGCTAAAAGCAAATGTTAGGCCAACATTTATGGTGCTAACGGCTACGGTGTTAGCTAACTCCATCCCTCATGAATGACAGTCAAATAATGGCAAGCATAGGGATTCGCAAGTTACAAAGGTGGCAGGATGTGACTAAGGCGGTAAGCAGTGGTAGTCAAAAGTATGATAAGGACAATCCGATAGCATAGATATAAGGGAGAGGAGCCGATCGTGGGACACGGTCCCATCACTGGTATAGTTATGGACAGCATGGGGCCCACCGGTGGGTAATATTTATACCAATAAAAATTTCAAATTTCCTTTTAAATATGATATAATAGATTCATATTAAATTCACAGTATTTCCTATCATAGGTTGACTTTTTTGTTGCCACTTTTTCAATAGTGGGTGAATGCAAGTGGACATTTATTTGCCTATTTCACAATATCAAGTGAATGCATAATGATAATCTTATTTCCACAATATAAATAATATTCGCCACCTTCCCAATAAAAGGTTGTTGTGAAGGGATATTTTATTAACCAAAATATAAGTCTTCTTGCATTAAAAGTGAGTTGGCATGCACATAAGACATTGCCAAGTGATTTAATTCCAAATATATTTGAACAAAATACATTTCAACATGTCCCATTTCTCATATTCTTTTTACTATCAATTGGTTCCCGGATGTCCATAATAACCAATCTTTTTTTGAATTTGCTTGCAAAATTGAAAAACACGAACTCTCAGGCTCACTATGCATTGCAAAATTTCATTATAACACTTAATTATCACTCTACTATTTACAAATCCACCTAAAAAACAATAATCATAAAAAAAATTTAAAACTGGTTACAATTCAAAAACAAACTTAATATCACTTCAAATCACCAACCAGAAATCCTACGTACCCATTAAGCTATCACTTCTACCATTAATCCAGTGAACGCAGATCAAATTCCCTCCCATAATTCAAATTAATCCACTTGCTACCAATTCAAATTCAACAAACCTATTTATGCAAGCAATCTTCATTTGTGCGATGCAAGTTACACATTATAGTTTATTCAAATTTCTCACTTTCTACCGCATGCTTCTGAGTGACGATGACCTCCTCCAGATCGATGCGGTCTCCTCCTTCAGCTTTTACGGTAAGTCATTTCTTCCCTTCGCAAAAATATAAACTGCATTTCCATTTTCTACTATCACCAATTGCCTTCTCCATTTACATTTAAATGAATCGACACCTTGGTAATTTCCATAACCATCCTTTATGCTGTCATTGGCCAGTCTCCCTTTAAGCTCTATTATGGTAGAAATATTTCCAACCCTTTCGAATACAACATTACCATTCATATATATGCTGCACAAAATGATACATATCCACGTATGTTTCCCATAGCCCTATCCATTTTCATGAAACTTACACATTTATCTATTTCTCTCCCCCTATATATATAATATATATTTGCAAAGATAGATACCTAATTTGAAATTAAATGAACAAGGTATAAATTGAATGTACATACCTATATTTGTTGATGAACTATTCAGTAATATATTAATTTCAAATTAGGTATCTATCTATCTCTGCATATATATATATATATATATGTATATATATAGGGAGAGAGATATGCGTAAGTTTCATTAAAATGAACAGGGCCATATATATTGCAGATATAGATAAATATGTAAGTTTCATGAAAATGGATAGGGCTATGGGAAACACACACACACACATATATATAGATCTAATTTGAATGTAAATTAACAAGGTATATATCTTTCTATTTTGCAATTTGAAATTAATATATTACTGAACATTTGATCGACAAATATAAGTATCTACATTCAATTTATACCTTGTTCATTTACATTCAAATTAGGTATCTATCTATCTATCTATCTATCTATATTACTATACTCAAATTTATATATTACTATACAGTTCATCACCAAATATAGGTATCTACATTCAATTTATACCTTGTTCATTCACATTCAAATTAAGTATCTATCTATCTCTGCAAAGTGACTGTATGTATGTCCTCATTTACATTGAACCTAATAAGATGTATGCTTTGTTTGTTGTTCAATTAAAGTGACTGTAAATATCGACCCCTATCCCTACAGTCAACTGTCATAATGGCTAACTCCTACTTATGTTACATATAATAATTAAAAGCCATGACACACAAAATTACACACATTTATATGCTGTATTTGTTATATCTGACTATGTTGTGTTTGAGAAATGGTATTAACATAAGTAGGACTCAACCATCATCAAAGTTAGCTGTAAGGGAGAGGGGTTGATATTTACGTCACATCAAAACACTCTTGCCTTGCAGTGCATGCAGTTAGAACTGCTATAAAATCCATGGAAAACACCATGACTTATAAACTATTGGAAAATGCAAAGAATCTAAATTTCATGGAAAATGCCATGAACTTTATACCACTTCACTGCATTCTCTGTAGGGCAAAAAAGCTCCTATGTTACTTTGCTTGTTCTTCAATTAAATTGACAGTGTATAAGCAGGCTTTCACATACCATACCCACCATATGTCATATGTCCAAATGTATACCCACGATCGGCTCCTATGCCCACACATAGCTCCTCTCCATTTTGTCTGTGTTCTTTAATTTAACCGACTGTAATTGACAACCCCTCTCCCTTACAACCAACTGTGATAGCATATGACTCCTACTTGTGTTATAACCATGGAATGA